>OZ012738.1:620808187-621408187 GCA_963859935.3 Lathyrus sativus
ACGGACCTTCTTTAGCGCAACAATTTTCCCAGTTAAAGTATCCTTAGCTTTGTAAACATTGCTATATGTACCTTGTCCAATCTAATTGAAAAATAGCACAAAAGTAAAAGATTCAATCTCAATTATAGTTTACAACAAAACATCATAGAATCTCCATGGCTTAATTCCATATTACTTAGTCCCGTTAAGTCAGCTCAGTTGTTATTTGTGCAGGAACATCCGACTGAAGGGGCACAGGTTAGAATCAGCAATATCCCAACTATTCGCCTTTAAAAGGTGAAATTTCAACCACTAAACTTATAAAATTTTTTTCCACATTACTGATCATCGGCCTCAGCATAACCAATAATAAAAACTATAGATTCTTCAAATTCAAATGAAGATAACAAAAACAAAGCAAGGCATTACGGCATACCTTATCGATCTTGTGAAAACTGTCGGCCCTTCGAGGCATCAATCCATGTATGGCTTCACCAGCAACCTTGGAGAGCCAAGAAGGCCACCCTGCAGCCACTTGCTCACCATGTATATAGTTAGGTGGATTACTCAATCTCGGATTCGGCTTCAAAGATCGTCTCCTCTCCCTCCTTTCTCTTTGTCTCCTCCTCTTCCCCTCCTCCTCCCCTCCACCCTCTTTCTCACTCTCACCATTTTGAATTTGAACCTCACACTTAACCTCCTCTACCTTAGCAACTTCCACATCCTCTTTCCTCCTCTGTGAAGCCTCTTTCCCAAACACACACCCCATTTCTCACAACACTCATTTACTCAACACTCTTGCAACCACATTTTCCCTCATGCAAACACCACCAGCACCCTAATATCAAAAAATCTCAAAACCTAATAATACCTTTTCCCACTGAATTTTAAAAGCTGAAAGTGGTAACATGAAATGGTAGTAATTCAAAAGATCATAACTTTACCAGACAAAAGTGATAAAGCAATGATTTTGCAGACACTCAAGAAACTGTGTAGTGCAGTAAAAGAAAATGAGTTAATATCAGTCACACACAGATAAAAAAAGGAAAGCTGAAACAAAAGCAGTAAAATAAGACTAGTTTTTTAAAGCCTTGTGAAGTTCCTTTTTGTTCTTATTTTTGCTTTACTTTTGAAGTTGCATTCTGGAATGGGGATTTGTGTCTTTGTGAAGAAAGATCAAAGTTGGAAAAACAGTAATAGTCCTACTTTGGAGCCACTGAAATCAAATATTTGTGTAGCCAAAACATTTAAAGTGAGCAATTCAAAAGTAAGTAGGTTTAAAACTCAATTCATTATTATAATTTTGTAATAGAAAATGTTTGGTGACATATAGAAATAAAACTAAAAGCTATGCTTTCTTTGACACCCATTTATTACACCAATACATACACTATATGTACTATTTACTACAGTAAAGAGTAATTTCTTTTCTTAAGAAAAATATATATTTTTAATTTATTTTATAACATGTGTCTTTAATCAATTTTATCATTATATTAACAAAAAAAATATATACGATATTAATCACTTATTTTATTCAAAATTTATTAATTAATTTTAATATTTTATTAAATAATAAAATATATAATATTAATACAATTCTGACATTAAATTATGAAATATAATATCTAATTTTTATACTAAATTATTCAACTTTTTTTATTACTTAAGTTTTTTTTTTTAATTTTGAAAACTCATTAAAGAAATTATGAATTTGTATTAACCAATCTTTTATATACAATTTTGCTATGTTTACATTGAACCATACACCCAAAATGTATGAACAATATCTTTATACTAAAAAACTAATAAAATATTCATACTACACATGTTTCTCTTTCATTTTTACTTTTATAGGCCATAGCAAAACTTTCACTTTATTGCAGCTCCCTCTTAACAACACCTACATATTCTTCATTGTATTCAATTAAATATTCAAACTCTTATCATTTGTATTAATAACTCCTTCTTCTTCTTGATCTTTTCGCATCATTTATTTCTCATCTCTTTTCTAACTTTTCTTTTCATTTCATCTCCATCCATACTCAACCAAATACATAATTTATCAACAAAAAAAAAATTATTTAGCAACATTATGCAATGAAGATGAAAATTTAATTCGATAAATTTCGAGATATTATTATAGATTTATTCAATAATATCAATGTTCTTCTTTTGGATCATATGTTTATTCACGATTATTCATATGTTTCTAGATTTAACTCAATATTAACCTACTTTCTTTATTGTTATTGATTTCATGTTTATTCATAATTGTTCATTAACTATGTTCTAAACAGTATTGCCCTACTTTGGTCACACCGTTAACCATGTTTATTTACTCATATATTTACTCATGTTGGTTCGTTAACCATTTTGAGAATTGTATTAACCAACTTGTGTCACACCATTAACCAACTTTATAATAAACAATGTCATTGAAATTCTAGTATGCAGATCTCAGATGTCCTAAGAGATGTCGAGACACTTGATCTCTGATTTAAACACAATGACAAGAAGAAGCACAATAAAAATTGTAGAAAGTAAACAAACACACAGTAATTGTTAACCCAGTTCGGTGTACAACAACACCTACGTCTAGGGACTACCAAGTCAGGAATGAAATCCACTAGATAGTATTAATTCTAAGCTAAACAACTTCTGATTTACAACTTATCAACTAATCACTACCCATGCTTGATTTCTACCTAAGACTCTCCTAGGTATGAGACCATTCTTAATTCTCTTTCAATCACAACAGTGACAGAAATTACAACTAAATACAAACAGTCCAAAATTAGTATCAACATGATACAAGAGAGGCTCACAAATACACAAACCTTAAAACTCACTAAGCAATAATATATTTCCATACCTTGATTAGGTTAAGTCCATCCTATTTATAACCATAAAGTAAACTGGATTTGGACTTAAAAAATGCAGCAATTCTATTAAACAGAATCTGCAACTCATTCTCCTCAAGAATAATTTCTTCAATCCAAAGTTTCCTAAAATATCACCACACTTAGAAATCAAAATTTTCAAATTCAAACAGAATCTCTGATACCTCAATCTTGAATGCCACCTAGGATAAACAAATATTCTCACAATATTCTGAAATCTGGAAACAAATAAGCAGTACCAAAATTGCAAAGTAACAGACAAAGATGTCGAATCATCATGATAGAACATCTTGTTCTTCATGTTAGGACATCTTGTCCAACATCTTGTTGTCAAGTTAGTTTTACCATAATTAATGCCAATCTCAAAAGCTTGGACTTATCAATCTCCCCCTTTGACAGATTTTGGCTAAAACTAACTAAATAACCCTTGCATACAAATACACAAAAAGTCAAAGGCAAATATCAGAACAGCAACGAAAATAATATAGCTTCCCCCTCAATCAGTTCCTTCTTCTACAGCAAGTGGTTAACACTTTTCCTCTCAACAGCAGCCAATGGTTAGCAGTGGTTAGTTAATTTAGTATTACTCCCCCCTTTAGCCATAATATGACAAAGGTACTTAACTAACTAAACAACCCAACATTAACACAAGCAGAACAAGAGTTTAAAGTACAGATCAAGCACATGAAGTGCCAAAAATTTCCTGGGCATTTAGCCCTTACAAAACATAACCACAAAAAAATGAATACTACTAATAGACATCGTCTTCAGTAGCCTCATCATCCTCTTCATCTTCCTCTTCAAGGTCCTCACCATTTGACTCAACATCTTCATCAACAACATCATCAGTAACAAAATTTGGTGTGACAATGTCTTGGACGTGATCACCAACAAACAATTTGTGATGCAAAGTCAAAGGAGACTCCCTTTTCATGACTATATCATCATTCAACAAAATACCAGGATATTGTTAAAGAACTATGCTACAAGTGAGAGTTGGCTTTGAAAACCTCTCTTTATTTGATGAGAACACACATACACTCACTCGAATAGTACTCCCATATCAAATTAACTACTATAAATATTCAGACAAGCAAATCCCAAGTTTTCTCCTCAACACCTCAAATTGATTAGCATCCAAAGCTTTAGTAAAGATGTCAGCTAGCTAATTCCCTGTGGCAACATGCTTCAATGTTATAACTTTGTCTTCCACGAGATTTATAATGAAATGATGTTAGATGTCAATATGTTTGGTTCTATTATGCTGAACAGGATTCTTTGAAATATTGATGGCACTCAAGTTGTCACAGAATAATGTCATGACATCTTGTGTGACATTATACTCAGTCAACATTTGCTTCATCCACATCATTTGAGAACATTTGCTACCTGCTGCTATGTACTCAGCCTCAGCAGTAGATAGAGAAACACAACTTTGCTTCTTACTGAACCATGAAATCAAGTTGTTTCCCCAAAAGAAACATCCTCCAGAGGCGCTCTTCTTATCATTAGCACTACAAACCCAATCAGCATCACAATATCCCATCAACATTGAATTAGAATTATGAGAATACAACAAACCATAGTCACATGTATCATTCACATAATTCAGAATCCTTTTGACTTGATTGATATGACTAACTTTAGGTTCAGCTTGATGTCTAGCACAAACTCCAACAGTAAAAGTTATGTCAGGTATGTTTGCAGTAAGGTATAGAAGACTGCCAATCATGCTTCTATATAAAATCTGATCAAAACCAACACCCTTTTCACCCTTAGGCAACTTCAAGTGTGTAGGAGCAGGAGTCCTTTTGTGGCTAGCATTCTCCAAACCAAACTTCTTCATAATAACAAGCCACTCAAAGTAACAGTCTAAAAGACTCCAGCCTAGCAATAGGAGAAAAAGTTTCATCAAAGTATACCCCTTCAATTTGAGTGTACCCTTGAGCATCGAGTCTAGCCTTGTTTCTGGTGACCAGACCTTGCTCATCAGACTTGTTTTTAAACACCCATCTTGTACCAATAACATTTGACCCTTCAGGTCTTGGCATAAAATCCCAAACCTCATACCTTTTGAAGGCTCCAGTTCCCCTTGCATATAATTGATCCAAAATTCATCAATCAAGGCCTCCTTGACATTCTTGAGTTCCAATTTTCAGACAAAGCAAGCACCAACAACAACTTTTCTTGATCTGGTCATTCTTCCACCATTACGATCTTCTATTATAAGCTCCTTAGGATGATCTTTCTAAATTCTGATGGAGGGTCCCTTGTCTACTGTCTCAATCTCTGTAGGTTCAGGATTAACACTTGAGTCTGTAGCATCTCCAGGAACATCATGCAATGTTCCAACATCTCATGTGACATCAGCTTTTGTAGTTGAGTCATCAACCACAACATTTATAGATTCCATCACAACATTAGTTCTGGAGTTGAATACTCTATAGGCTCTGCTATTTGTAGAGTATCCCAGAAAGATTTCTTCATCGCTTTTAGGATCCATCTTTCTCCTTTACTCACGGTCAACCAAAATGTAATATTTGCTTCTAGAGACATGGAAGTACTTCACAATTAGCTTTCTTCTTTTCCATAGCTCATATAAAGTAGCAGATGTACCAGATCTGATGGTTACTCTATTTAGAATATAACAAGCAATATTCATGGCTTCAGCCCAAAAATGATATGGAAGTTTCTTGGCATGAAGCATGACCCTTGCACTTTCTTGAATTATCCTATTCTTTCTCTCAAACACATCATTAAGAAGTGATAGGTGAAGAGAACTCATGATTAATTCCTTCAGAGGAACAGAAATCATCAAACTTGTTATTTTCAAATTGCTTCCCATGGTCACTTCTAATTCTAACTATGCCACAATCCTTCTCTCTTTGATTTTTTTGACAAAGTTCTTTGAACACTTCAAACACCTCAGACTTCTCTTTGATGAAATTCACCCAGGTAAATCTTGAGAAGTCATCAACCACAACATAAGCATACATATTTCCTCCAAGACTTTTAACCTGTATAGATCCCATCAAGTCCATATGAAGTAGCTCTAGAATTTTTGAAGTGGTCAGACGTTTAAGCTTCTTATGTGACATCCTTTTCTGCTTTCCAATTTGACATTCACCACAGACTCTTTCTTCATCAATTTTCAGATTAGGAATACCTCTAACATCTTTATTTGACAAGACTTCCTTTATTCCCTTCAAGTGTAAATGGCTAAGTTTCTAATGCCACATCTTTACCTGATCTTCTTTTGACATCAAGCAGATGAAGGAACACTTTATTTCTAGAGGAGTCCACAAGTAACAATTATCCTTAGATCTGGTTCCTTTCATGATAACTTCATCTTTATCATTTGTTACCAAACATTCAGATTTAGTAAAGTTAACCTTGAGACCTTAGTCACATAAAGCCCTTTGAGAAACAACACCTTATCAAGACTAGACTGCCCAATATAGTCCAGCTTCCCAACACCCTTTATTCCACCTTTTAATCCATCTCCAAAGGTGACATAGCTAGTGGAATATGGTTTAATATCCACCAAAAATTTCTTGACACCAGTCACGTTTCTAGAACAACCACTATCAAAATACCATTTTTCTCTAGCAGAAGCTCTTAGAGAGGTATGTGTTATGAGACTAATAGTGCCATTCTTGGGAATCCACTTCTTCTTTGTTTTAACAGCAGCCTCTTTCCTTTTGGATTGAGTCGTATATTTGGGATAACCATGTAGCTTGTAGCAGTAAGGTTTTGTGTGGCCAAACTTACCACAATGATGACATTTCCAGTCTTGGTTCTTTCTTCCTGAGGAATTCTTCTGATGTCTTTGTTGATGTTGGGATATCTTACTTTGACATATTTCAATTATGCTTTCTTTTGGGTTGAGCAGAATTCATGGCAGGCCCTTTTCCTTTATTCTCAACTTGATCATTATAACCAAGCCCTTTAACATTTCTATCATTACTTCCTGATTGAAGAATTTCATCAAGCACATCAGAACTGCTATTGAGCATTCTTATAGATTTAGTCATGTTGTCAAGTTTAGAGTTGAGCAATACAACTTCATCCTCCAGGTCAGAGATGACATCCAAATGCTTCAATCTTTCATCATGAAGTTGAACAATAAGATTCTATTGATCTTTTCCTAGTTAACATACTTCTGCACTTATGATGCATAGCTCATTGTGCGAGGCAACCAGTTCATCAAAAGTGAGTTCTTCACCATCTGATTCTTTATCAGAATCATATACTCCAGTAAGAGCAAAAACATGTTTAGCAGATTCTCCTTCACTTGAAGAATCATCTTCATACCAAGATGCAGACAAGCCTTTCTTTTCCTTCTTGAGAAAGATGGGATACTCAGCTTTTGTGTGTCCAAACCCTTCACATTCATAGCATTGGATTCCCTTGCCTTTGTTAGATTTCTTATTATTGTTGGTTCTTCTTCCAAAATCCTTCCTTCTGTTGATGTCGGATAACTGAGTCTTAACATTTGGATCTTGACTTCTCGTCCATCTTTTTCAACAGTTGGTTATACTATTTTTCAAGAAGCGCAACAGCCTTAGACAATTCTTCATTGGAATTTAGATCACATTCACCTTGATTAGGCATTAAGGCTATGCTTTTCTTCTTTTCAAATTTCTCACTGATTGCCAATTCAAAAGTCGAAAGAGATCTCGCAAGTTCATCTACCTTCATGGTGTTTATGTCTTGGGCTTCTTCAATGGCAGTCACCTTCATGTCAAATTTCTTTGGAAAAGATCTTAGGATTTTTTTGCACCAACTTAGCTTCTAGAAGATTTTCTCCTAGATCACTTGAAGTTTTGGCTATATCAATAATGTTCATGTGAAAGTCTTGAATACTTTCATCCTCCTTCATCTTCAAGTTCTCAAACTTGGTTGTAAGAAGTTGAAGTCTTTATGATTCCACCCTAGAGGTTCCTTCATGAGCAGTCTTCAAAATCTCTCAAGCATCTTTGGCAATAGTACAATTCTTTATCAATCTAAAGATGTTCTTGTACACTCCATTGAATAAGGCATTCAATGCTTTGGAATTACCATGAGCTAGCTTGTCATCTTCATCATCATAGTCTTCCTTAGGCTTTATCATATCAGTAATCTTACCTTCCTGATCTTTAGCCTTTGGTGGATCCCATCCTTTGACCACAAGTTTCCAAGCTTTACCATCCATGGAATTAATAAAGGCCATCATACGCACTTTTCAATATTCATGATTGGATCCATCAAGGATGGGTGGTCTGTTTAATATTCCTCCTTCCTTGTCCATTGCACCAGAAAGTAACTTCCCTGAATCTCACCCAGATACAGAGCAGGATGCCTGCTCTAATACCAATTAAAATTCTAGTATGCAGATCTCAAATATCCTAAGAGATGTCGAGACATTTGATCTATGCTTCAAACACAATAACAAGAAGGATCACAATAAAAATTGAAGAAAGTAAACGAACATACAATAATTGTTAACCGAGTTTGGTGTACAACAACACCTACGTTTAGGGGCTCCCAAGCCAAGAATGAAATCCACTAGATAGTATTAATTCTAAGCTAAACAACCTCTGGTTTACAACTTATCACTTAATCACTACCCGTGCTTAATTTCTACCTAAGACCCTTCTGAATTTCTCTTAGGTATGAGACCCTTCTCAATTCCCTTTCAATCACAACAGTGACAGAAATTACAATACAATACAAATAGTCCAACTCTAGTACCAACACGATACAAGAGAGGCTCACAAATAAACAAACCCTAAAACTCACTAAGCAACAATGTATTTTCCACACATTGATTAGGTTAAATCCATTCTATTTATAACCATAAACTAGACTGGACGTGGGCTTCAAAAATGCAGCAATTCTGTTACACAGAATCTGGAACTTATTCTCCTCAAGAATAGTTTCTTCAATCCAAAATTCAAACAGAATCTCTGATTCCTCAGTCTTGAACGCCACCTCGGATAAACAAATATTCCAACAATATTATAAAATTTGGAAATAAATTAGCAGTATCAAAACTGTAAAGTAACAGACAAAGATGTCAAATCATCATGATAGGACATCTTGTCCAACATCTTGTTCTTCAGTCTGTTCTTCATATTAGGACATCTTCTCCAACATCTTGCTGTCAAGTTAGTTTTACCAAAACTAATGTCAATCTTAAAAGCTTGGACTTATCATTTATAAACCTACCTATATGTCTGGGCGTTTATTAACCAAGTTATAGACAACATTAACCATAATTTTGAACTTTATTAACCAACGTTGTTATAAATTTATATTATACATAATATTGACTTTTTTGTGCAATTTTTTGTGTCATAATAGACAATTCAAGCATTTTGATAGAATGTGCTAGTAGTCAAAGGGAAGATGTAGAAGTTGATCACGATGATGGTGATGACGATGACTCACTTTGAGTTCCTGCAATTGGGATGTGTTTTTCTTTTCTAGAGGAAGTTAAAACATATTATAAAGAGTATACTTTGAAAAAGGAGTTTAGATGGAGGATTAGATCATCGAAAAAAGGAGATGTCTGGGAGCTCAACTACCTCATACTTTCATGTTCAAGAGAGGGGTCTGTAACCCGGTGAACTGACTTTAAACAATGTTGCGGATAGCAAGAGTCGCCACCGACTTTTATTTTATCCATAAGGAAAGGTTATAAAAGAACAGGAAAGACCTTAGAGAATATTTTGGGTCCGGGGGGTAGGTTATGAAAAGGGAAGGTGTTAGCACCCTTTTCATCCATGGTTATCCATGGGCTCTTAGGTACTTAAGCTCACTTTTGAATTGTTTTGAAAGTGTAGTGTGTGAATAGAAAATTTTCAGAATAGTTAATAAATAATCCATGTAAGGATGTGTTAAGAACTTGTTTGAAAACTTGTTGAAAATTTGTTTAAGTGTGAAACAGTTTTGAAGTGAGCAAGCACCTAGGAGTAACCTACCCTAATGTTTAAAGGTCTTTCTTATTCTTTATTCTTTCCTTTAGTAAGACTATCCCTACTATAATGGAGTAGGTAGTCCTTACTTTGGATGTTAAGGGACATGTGAGGGACAATTTGACTTTGAAGGCCATTGTGGGATGTAATAAGCACATATAAGGGACCATCATCATTTTTCGAAAGGGACTCGATTCGTAAAGGCAACCATGAGGGACTTTGATGATTTTTTCATTTGAGGGACTTGCTTTATACACCCCACTTAACCATTATTCGTAGGCAACTTGAGGGATATCCTTAGGAAGTGAGACGGCGATTAAAATCGACTTACGTGTGTGACGTGTTTATTTTAATTATCTTTATTTAAAAGTGATCTAAATTTATTTTAATATTACATACATGTTGTTACACTCCCTAATTACTAACCATAATAATAATTAAATAATTAAACAACTTTACATCCAAGAAACAATTACAAAATAATAAGCAAAATAATTAAATAGCAAAGATAAATAAAATATAAATAAGCAATAATAAATAATAAAGGGGGTTAATTCTAAGTTTACTCGGCAAGACATCGCATCTTGTGCCTACGTATCCTTACGGGAGTGGAATCAGAGTAATCGTAGTTCCCCTCAATAGGGAGGTTAGAAACTTCTTGACTATGGTCAAGGTCTCAAGGGGAATAAACGCATCTTAAGGACACGCTTACGTGGAGTGTAGAAACTCCAAATCTCTACGTTGAAATGTTAAGTTGTAATTAGGGTTAAATTAGGGATTCCACGGCGGGAAACCCTAAAATGAGCGCGACGGCTCTTTGACCTAATGCTAAGGGTAAAATTGTAATTTTGCCTGCGGCGAGGCATTTGTGAAAATTAGGGTTTGTAGTTTGTAGTTTTGAGGATTTGAAATTGAATGTGTGAAGTTTTACGGACTATTGGCGCGGCGGCCAAATAGTTAGACCTAACCTTCGGATGTGTGCAATGTGACAGAAATAATAGTAAACGCGTGAGATAATTGAATCATGCAAACAGAGAGATAATGTCATAATTTAAACCATGCAAGCAGAAATTTAAAGGCAGAATTTAAAGAGCGATTGTTAAGTTCGCGAGGTTACATGAGAGGAGCAGATACAATATGATAATGAAATTTGAATTGAACAATAATAAAATAAAATAAATAACGGTTCTAGTTATTATTTTAAAAAAAAGATTTTAGTTATTATTTTAAATTTATCTAAAAAAAAAAAAAGTTTTCCTTAAAAATAATAGGTTTTCATATTAATTTGGAAAAGATGTTAATGTTATTTATTTTAAAAAAACAGATTTTTATATTATAACAAATTTTAATAAATTAATGATAACAATAATAATAATAATGGTAATAATAATGATAATAATGATAATAATAATAAATAATGATAATAATAATAATAATAATAATAATAATAATAATAATAATAATAATAATAATAGTAATAATAATAAAGCAATAATGAATTTTAAATGTGCCAAATAACCCAACAATGTTGCTAACGCAGAAATGCGCTCATCGCAACCAGATCTAAATCGGACGAAACAAAATTTATCGCAAAGAAAAAAAAATTAAGCAAAAAATAGTATTATTGCTCACACAAAAATGCGATCATCGCAACCAGATCGAACTAACACAAATGTCACGCGTCATGCACACAAATGTGCAAACATCGTATCGACATAATTCGATCAAAAATCTTATATATATAAACTCTAACAATTTAAAAATTATATATATATAAACGTAACAGTAATAGATAAAGAAAAAGAAATAACGGTAATAGATGAAGAAAAAGAAATAACGGTAAAAGATGAAGAAAAAGAAACAACAGTAATAGATGAAGGAAAAGAAATAACGGTAAACGATGAAGAAAAAGAAACAATAGTAATAGATGAAGGAAAAGAAATAACGGTAAACGATGAAGAAAAAGAAACAATAGTAATGGATGAAGAAGAAAACTAAATAACGGCAAACGGCACTCACTCCTCTTAGGTTTTTTTCATTCTCTCCTCTTTTCCAACAAGGCAACACATGTATATATAGGGAACAAATTAGGGTTAACACCAAATTGTCAATAATGTCCCTAAAGCCCATTTTAAAGCCCAAACTAAATAATTAGTTAAGAAAAAAAAAATAATTTAAAATAATTAAAATAAACTTAAAATAAAAACTAATAATCCTATTGATTCCTAAAATAAAAAATATTATAAAAAGAACAAAATTTTTTTCAATATTTTTTATTTTATGATTTTTTGGATATTTTTATGAATAATTTAGAAAAAAGTGAAAAAAATAATATTTTAAAAAATGATTTAATTAAAATACGAAAATAATAATTAAATAATAATAAAAAACTATTTTTGTTATTTTTTTAATGAAAGATAGAAAAATTTAGAGTAAAAATAATAAAAAACAAAAAAAGTGACAAAGGTGAGATTCGAACTCTCAACCTCTCACACTCATAACTCCTTACACATGTCCTCCTGCCAATTGTGCCATTTTTACTTTTTAGAAAAAAAATGCATGCCATATGATATTTACCTGCAAAAAGTCAAACGACTACACAAATTTGTTAGTAATTGATTAAATGCAATGAAATGCGACGACAAATCTTAGGGCAAAATTTGGGGTATTACAGTTATTATGATAATATTTCTCACCCAACCTCTCTTTGATGTTGGCAAAAAAAAATCATGAAGTTTGACTTTGGTTTGACCACAGTTGACCTCAGTTTGACCTTTTAACTGCATTGACTGCTTTTGACTTATCTGATCATCTGACTGAGCAAACTTTTGAGAAAAGTCTTGAAACTTGACATGGGGGTTCTTATACACATATAAGATGTTATGAAGCTCACTTGAAGTCTTGGAAGTCCATTTAGCCTGATTAAAGTCAAAACCCTAGTTTTGGATGCACTGCTTAGGAGGTGCATTGTCTGAGGGAATTGTCAACTCTTCTGACCAATTGTGAATTTTGTGAACCTGGTGAACCTTCTTGGAACACAAAGTCTTGTATTGTGAGGGCAAATTTTGGGGTGCAACAGCTGCCCCTGTTCAATTTTCTGAAACCTGAGGGGTTAGATTGGTATATTTGCCAGTCGTAACCTGGAAGGTTGAAGGGGATTGAACACAAAAGCCCAAAAATATGCACTCACCAGTGCATGGAGTGATATTGATGGTTGGTTGAACATGATTGAGTGGGCTTAAAGATGCCACTAGGGGAAAGTTCTTCAGTAGTATAATGAGAACTGTCAGGAGTCTGGAGTAATACTGATGTAACAGCATGTCTTCATGAGGATAGAGCAATCAATAATGATAACCCTAAAGCAGTCTTGAAGTGATAAATCTGACCTCAGGAGGATAGAGCAATCAATAGCTCTAAAGCAGTCTTGAAGTAATAATGGCTTCCGGAGGATAGAGCAATCAATAGCTCTAAAGCAGTCTTGAAGTAATAGAATGGCTTCAGTAGGATAGAGCAATCAACAGCTCTAAAGCAGTCTTGAAATAATAATGTGATATGTCTTCAGGAGGATAGAGCAATCAATAGCTCTAAAGCAGTCTTGAAGTAATGATTTCAGGAGGATAGAGCAATGGATAGCTCTAAAGCAGTCTTGAAATAATAATGTAATTTCAGGAGGATAGAGCAATGGATAACTCTAAAGCAGTCTTGAAATAATTAGATGGCTTCAGGAGGATAGAGCAATGAATAGCTCTAAAGCAGTCTTGAAGTAGTAATATGACCTCATGAGGATAGAGCAATGAATAGCTCTAAAGCAGTCTTGAAGTAATAGGATGATTTCAGGAGGATAGAGCAATGAATAGCTCTAAAGCAGTCTTGAAGTCATGAGAGGCTATCAGGAGGATAAAATAACCCTGAGGTTACAATAAAGCAGTCCCAAAGTAATAAGAAGCTCATCAGGAGGATAAAGTAACCCTGAGGTTACAATAAAGCAGTCCCAAAGATCATAAGATTGTTTGTTGGATAATCAACCTGAAAACAAGGTAGCATTCTGTATAACAACATTAGTTTATGCTTTATGTATGCATGTATGACATGATGCACTTAGGTAATGTACTATAGACATATATGTTATGGTATGATGTAAATGATGTATGTATGCTATGACACTGCTGGAAGTGTCTGGATATCCTTGTATAACAACTGCTGGCCAAAAATAAATCCCGATTCGTTGTTGAAGAATATATAACCCTCCGTCTGCTGGGGATAACAAGGTATAGATAACCTCCCGTTGTTGGGGATAACAAGGTATAAATAACCTCCCGTTGTTGGGGATAGTAGGGTATAGATAACCTTCGTTTTCGTTTGATAGTAGGATAAGTATAACATCCCATCTTCGTTCATCGTGCCCTTATTGGAAAGTAATTTCCCGTATATCCGTATGAGGATAAAAGAGATGGATATAAATTCCAGGGGAGATTAGACTTTGTGAAAATGGATTAGTCCTACTGATGGTTTGTAACTGCCTTGTAAAGATGAACCGGCGAAGCTTCGTTGAAATCCTTCCCTCGTTCGTCCTTAGTAAGTACTATTACTGCATTTTCATGCATTTCTGGTAAACATCAATCATATTAAAAGCATACATGCATTTCTGGTAAACATCAATCATATTCAAAGGCATACATACATTCAAACACAACCAATGGACGTTTCGCTTATGTAAATAGGGTAAAAGTAAATCTGGATTCAAAAGATGGAATTTATTTATATCAAAAGTGACCCATGCACGGGTAAGTTTGTACAAGGAGACATAAACCCTAGTAAGAGAATTTTGTCATGAAGTTTTACAAAAAGAATCAGCTATGTGGGAAATAATCCTATTGAGTTTCAATTCTACTATTGCCACTCAAGTATCTCATCTTCTTGCTGTTGAGACGGAAACGATTGGATTGAGCTTTATCTGTTTGAGCTTGAGTAAGTAGTACAACTGGTTGCAGTTTCATGAGTGATCCAAACGAGACATAGTCATACGCTTTAATCCCTAACTTTTGCCTGGATTGCCCTTTCAGGTTTTCAATCCACCGGGATACCCTTTTTTGCCCAAGCCGCCTTTTCAGGTTTTCGACTTGCCGGGTGTACATCTTTTTATATATATATATCCCTAATTTTTGCCCAAACCCTTTTGGTTTGCCGGGATGCCCTTATTTTTGCCTAGGCCTGTCAACCTAGCGGGTCTCTTTTTATGCGTAGTATTTTTTAACTATGTCTGCGTTTACAGGTTGTGGGAAGTCTTCACCATCCATTGTAGTCAGTATCATGGCACCTCCTGAGAACACTGTCTTGACTACAAATGGTCCCTCATATGTTGGAGTCCACTTGCCCCTAGGATCACCCTGTGGTAATATGATACGCTTGATTACCAAGTCACCAGCCTGATATACCTTTGGCTTAACCTTCTTGTTAAAAGCTTTGATCATCCGTTTCTGGTACATCTGGCCATGACAAACTGCTGCTAACCTTTTCTCATCAATCAAATTTATCTGGTCAAGTCGAGTCTGAATCCACTCATCTTCATCCAAGCCTGCATCCTTCATAATTCTCAAGGAGGGGATCTGAACTTCAATAGGCAGAACTGCTTCCATACCATAGACTAAGGAGAATGGGGTTGCCCCTGTTGAAGTACGTATTGTAGTACGATAACCATGCAGAGCAAATGGTAACATCTCGTGCCAATCCTTGTAAGTAACAGTCATCTTCTGTACAATCTTCTTAATGTTCTTATTAGCAGCTTCAACTGCCCCATTCATCTTTGGACGATACGGAGAAGAGTTGTGATGCTTAATCTTGAACTGCGTACAGAGATCAGTAATCATAGTGTTGTTCAGATTAGAGCCATTGTCAGTGATAATCCTTTCAGGGATACCATACCTACATATGAGATTATTCTTAATGAACCGAGCCACAACATTCTTAGTCACAGATGCAAATGAAGCTGCCTCTACCCACTTCGTGAAGTAATCAATAGCAACCAGGATGAAACTATGCCCATTAGAAGCAGTAGGCTTGATCTCACCAATCATATCAATGCCCCACATGGCAAAGGGCCAAGGAGCAGTCACCACATTCAATGGAGATGGAGGTACATGTACTTTATCAGCATAGATTTGACATTTGTGACATGTTCTGGAGTGTGGATAGCAATCAGCTTCCATGGTAGACCAATAGTAACCTGCTCTCAAAATCTTCTTTGCCATGGTATGACCACTAGAATGAGTGCCAAAGGTCCCATCATGCATCTCTTCCATAATTTCTGTAGCTTCCTTCTTATCCACACAACGAAGCATAGTTGAATCATGATTACGCTTATACAGAATGCCATTACTCAGAAAGAACTTAGCAGAAAACCTTCTCAGGAACTTCCTATCTTTGACAGATGCCCCTTCAGGGAACTCCTGAGCTTCAAGATAGTTTTTCACTTCATAGAACCAAGGCTTCTCCTCTGCCCCTTCAGTGTCAATCTCATTGCAGTATGCAGGCTTCTCAAATCTATCAATGGTAATCTTGGGAGCTTCATCATCCCAGCTGATCTCAAACATAGATGCCATGGTGGCCAATGCGTCTGCCAACTGATTCTCTCTTCGTGGAATATGTCCAAAAGTAATCTCTTTGAAATGTGGGATCAAAGACAACACATGTTCTCTGTAAGGAATGAGATTATCATGCTTTGTATCCCAATCTCCTTTAATCTGACTTACTACCAGAGCTGAATCTCCATACACCTCAAGGAACTGAATCTTCATATCAATAGCAACTTGCATACCCATGATACATGCCTCATACTCAGCCATGTTATTGGTACAATAGAAACAAAGTCTGGCAGTAATCGGGGTATGACAACCTTCAGGGGAACTAATCACAACACCAACACCATTACCATGTGCATTGGAGGCACCATCAAAAACCATAGTCCATCGGGATCCTTGTTCAGGTCCGTCATATTGTCCAGGTTCTTTGGTAACAGACATAATGTCTTCATCAGGGAACTCAAAATTCATTGACTGGTAATCATCTACTGCTTGATGAGCCAAATGATCAGCAACAACACTCCCCTTAATGGCCTTCTGAGTGGTATACTGTATATCATATTCCGTCAAGATCATTTGCCATCTTGCAATTCTTCCGGAGAGAGCAGGTTTCTCAAATATGTACTTGATTGGATCCATCTTCGAAATCAACAAGGTAGTATGGGTCAACATATACTGTCTTAGTCGGCGAGCAGCCCATGCCAAAGCGCAGCAAATTTTCTCGAGCAGTGAGTATCTTGTTTCACAGTCGGTAAACTTTTTGCTAAGGTAGTATATTGCCTGCTCTTTTCGACCAGACTCGTCATGTTGCCCCAATACACACCCCATTGAGTTGTCTAATACTGTTAAATACATAATCAAGGGTCTTCCATCAACTGGTGGCATTAAAATTGGAGGTTCTAGCAAATATCTCTTGATTTCATCAAAGGCAGTCTGGCACTCATCATTCCATTCCATCACCTGATCTTTCCTCAACAACTTGAAGATTGGCTCACAGATGGTAGTTAATTGGGAAATAAATCTTGCAATGTAGTTCAATCGTCCTAAGAAACCTCTAACCTCCTTCTCAGTACGGGGAGCTGGCATCTCTCGTATAGCTTTCACTTTTGCAGGATCCACTTCAATACCTTTTCCACTGACAATGAAACCCAAGAGCTTTCCAGATCTAACTCCAAAAGTACACTTGTTTGGATTTAATCTCAACCTGTATTTCTTCAACCTCTCAAACAACTTGTGCAGATGATCAAGATGTTGTTCTTCATTCTGAGACCTGGCTATCATATCATCCACATATACCTCTATCTCATGATGAATCATATCATGAAACAAAGCCACCATAGCACGCTGATATGTTGCCCCTGCATTCTTCAAACCAAATGGCATTACCTTATAGCAAAAGGTGCCCCACTGTGTCACAAATGTAGTCTTCTCCATATCTTCAGGTGCCATCTTGATTTGATTGTAACCAGAGAAACCATCCATAAAAGAGAATACCTTATGCTGAGCAGTGTTGTCTACCAGAATATCAATATGAGGAAGTGGAAAGTCATCTTTAGGGCTAGCCTTGTTCAGATCTCTGTAGTCTACACACATACGTACCTTACCATCTTTCTTAGGAACTGGTACCACATTTGCAACCCACTGAGGATAAGAAGTTACGGCCAAGAACCCTGCATTGAATTGTTTCATTACCTCTGCTTTGATCTTTTCTGACATTTCAGGACGCATACGACGAACCTTCTGCTTCTTTGGACGACAATCTTCTTTCACTGGCAAACGGTGAACCACAATGTCTGTATCCAACCCTGGCATATCTTCATAAGACCAAGCAAAGATCTCCACATAGTCACGTAGCATCTGAATCAACCTGCTCTTGACACTGTCCTCTAAATCAGCCCCTATCTTGACCTCTTTTCTGTTTTCTTCAGTTCCCAGATTCACAACTTCGACTGGCTCTTCATGTGGCTGTATAGCTTTCTCTTCTTGTTGTAACAACCTAGCAAGCTCTACATGTATTTCACAATCGTCCTCGTTTCCGTCTTCAGTTTGATAGATCGGATTCTCGAAATTGTAATTGGTAATAGTAGAACTGTTATCAACTGGATCCAGAGTGGATGAGGATCTGCATTTTAGTGACGTGGGTGTGTGTAAGAACACATAGCTGATAAAGCAAAAATAAAAGAAAAAGAAAGACAAGGAACACAATATTTACGAAAACGAAACGTCCACTGATTTTATTGAATGAAGTATGCAAATGAAATGACAACCCGTAACAAGCACACCATTGTGCCCCGGGTAAGGCACAGGGCTTGAAAGTTTTAATTGTTCCAGAAATTATAAATTTAAAAACATAACACAGTAATAGTATTTACTCCTGACTAAAGGAGATAGGGATAACATCTTCAGCTGTCCAATTATTGAGTCCAGCACCCACAGTAGGAAAAATCCATGCCTCCAGGTTGTAGTCTTCATCTTGATCTCCCACAGCATTGATAACCCCTTGATTGGTGATACGAACAGCACGGGCACGACGGACAGCCTTCTGGGACTCTGCAGTGAAACCCAAACCAAACTTGTCAGACTTGTATGGAATATCAGGAAGCTGACCCCAAATAGTACAACCACCTTCTTCCACCACAGCTTTTGCATCATTGAGGGAGGCCATTGCCATTGTTGGAGGGTTTCTGATGACCACAGGAACCTTCTTCACAGCAGGAGGAGTCACACAATCCTTAACAGCCCAGGGAACCATTTCAAATGACTGACATGGAGTTTCAATGTATTCACCTTCTACTTCCAGATACTTGAAAGTGTTTACATGGCTGACAAAGTATTCTTCCTCTCCAAAGACAGTAACAACTTTTCCATTCACCGGATATCTCAACTTTTGATGTAATGTGGAGGTCACAGCACCTGCCCCATGGATCCAGGGACGACCAAGCAGACATGAGTACGAAGGACGAATATCCATCACATAGAATGTAGCAATAAACACCTGAGAGCCAACCTTGATTGGAAGATCAATTTCCCCATGCACTACTCTTCTAGAACCATCAAAAGCCTTTACCACAATATTACTGGGCTTCAATACCGTATCTTCAGGACTCAGCTTGTTCAGGACTTCCTTAGGCAACACATTCAGAGAGGAACCATTGTCTATCAGCACATGAGACAGAGTAGTGCCCCTGCATTCAATTGAAATATGCAAGGCCCTGTTATGATCCCTCTTGGCAGGGGTCAAGTCAGCATCAGAAAATCCTAACCCGTTGTCATAGGTCAGGTGAGCAACACAATTCTCAAACTGGTCCACAGAAATTGCACTGGGTACATGAGCCATCTTTAGAAACTTGATCAATGACTTGGCATGAGCCTCAGAACATAATAACAGGGAGAGCATAGAAATCTTTGAGGGAGTATGCCCCAGCTGATCAACAATATCATAATCACTCTTGCGAATGATTTTCAATACTTCTTCCATCTGCTTAGAGAGGTCATCAGCAGCTGGCACATCAGTAGATACAGGCTCAATAACAGGACCCTTGCCCCGAGCATCAGTGGTGGAAGTAACAGCAGGAGTAACTGCACTCTTAGAAGCAACTGGAGGAGAGAAGACTCTTCCACTACGAGTGATCTTGCTAGATCCAGCAATATTATCAATGTCAACAGGCATATCAGGTAAAGGCTCCTGCTTGACACCATGGATGTGAACATCAGACCCATAGTGCCAAGGCACAGCTTTGTCAGATGTATAAGGAATAGGACCAGGAGTGGTAATGATCAGAGGAGCCACTCTGGCTTCAGCAACAACTTTCACAGGACCTTCAGCAGTAATCTTGATTGGGCCCTGATGAGTGATTTTAATGGGACCCTTTGAAGTGATTCTTAGTGGTACTTTGTCAACCATGTCAACCTCTTCAATCTTCTTACCCTGAGTCAGATGACCCACCATACTTTCTACAAATGCTGGTCTTCTTTCAAACACTATAGTATATTTATCCATGAGACGTTGAATCCCATCTCTCAAAATGAAGCAACTATCCGGCTTATAGGTACAATATAGACAATCTTCATGACAACCTGGAAAGATCCCAGCTTGTACTAACCTCTTTTTTATAACAGACAATGGTGTGCTCAACTCCATAACTGAATAGACATGCAGATCTTCATCAATATCTTCATCAATGGCGTTGACAGTCTTCTCGTGATTTGGCATTGGAGCTGTAATCACATTTGGAGTACCTGGTGGATCAAACTCAATTTCTCCAGCATCAATCATATCCTGAATTTTGTTCTTCAAGACCCAGCAGTTATTAGTATCATGTCCTGGACAGTTTGAATGATATGCACATCGTGCATTGGGATTGTACTTGGGAGAGGTAACATTGGGATTCTGAGGGGCCTCCCTCAGGGTAATACGTTCAGCCTTCAACAAGTGTTGCAATGCCTGAGCCATTGACATGTTGATCTTCGTGAACTGTCTTCTAGCCCTCTGTTGGTTGCCTTGAGGCTGCTCTGTTGTTGCAGGAGTTGGATTTGAAATATGAACTGCACTAACAGACTGATGCCTTCTGTTACGATCAGGCTGACCATACACAGCATTAGATTCTTTCTTCCCAGTGGGAGGCTTCTTTGCAGCACCTGATGAAGAAGTGCCCACTTGGATCTTACCACTCTTGATACCATTCTCTACTCGCTCTCCTGTCATGATCAACTCAGTGAAGCCAGATGATGAGCTTCCAATGAGATGACTGTAAAACGGACCATTCAGCGTACACATGAACATATCAACCAACTCCCTATCAGTCAAAGGGGGTTGAACTCTTCCAGCTAAGTCTCTCCACTTCTGAGCATACTCCTTAAAGCTTTCTTTGGCACCCATAGACATGCTTTGAAGCTGCATGCGAGTGGGGGCTAAGTCAGCATTGTATTGATACTGCTTGTAGAAAGCTTCAGCAAGGTCATTCCAATCTCTGATGTTGACACTCTCCAACTGATAATACCACTCTAGCTGAGCTCCAGATAAACTCTCTTGAAAGAAATGGACCCACAACTTTTTATCAGCAGTGTGGGGTTGAATTCTTCTGACATAAGACCTCAGATGCAATTTGGGACAAGAGACCCCATCATAGACAACAAATGTAGGAACTTTGAACCCAATGGGTATGACCACCCCAGATATCAAGCTCAAATCCTCAAAATCCAGCCCAGATGATTTCTGTAATTCCATCGCATCCATTCTATCCACCAGCATCTTGAATTTGTCTTCGTTAGGCTCATGGTAGTAGTTAGCCTCAGAATCAGAGTCCCCCATGGTGTTGTGGAGACTGCCTCTCTCCTGCTCAAATTCTTCAGATTCATAGTCTTCAACCTGTTCCTTGGTCTTGTCAGGACCTTTGAACCTTCTTCCCATGTTGAGCAACCCAGCAGACCTTCTAGCCTTCTTAGTCTTCTTGGCCAGCAGTGCCTTCAATTCATCCTGCCCCTTGGATAGGTTCAGGATCAGCTCTTGGAACTGTGCATTCTGTGCCTGGAGATCCTTAACTGATTGTTCAAGAGCCATTGCTGAAATAAACAGCGAGAAGATGAGAAACCTGTGCACAATTATAAACCTGTGATGCAATGATATGGGAATGCATATGCAATGTTTTCAAGGACCGCAGGATTTAAATTTGCTTAAACAAACAAGAAAGTAACTTTTTATTAGTAATAACTTGTTTTGCCTTTTAGGCTTACAAAAAATGAAAACGAAATAAGTACAAAAGATGGGGTTTTAAGTCTCCCATGGACGTTTCCTCTTTGTGTTGAGGTATGAGTTGAGGTTTCGTTCCTCATGAAGTAGCTTTGTTAGCTCTAGGATCCTTGCTTGGCTTGCTTTGTAATGAGCCTCGAAAGTATCCCTTTGCTCTTTCAGTTGGATCCATGATCTCTGCAAGTCTTCCATATCAGTAGGTATGTCTGGGTGAAGGATGGTATAAGCTGTGTCTCCTTCAGCAACAGGTTCCATGGTAACTGGTAGGACGGCAGGATATGGCATCATGAGTGTCTGAGCACGAGATCGTACCCATCTGAGATAAGCCTCCATAGGAATAGTGTACTTAGGCTCCAGTGTCTTGCTGTCAATCCTGTTTACCTTTCCCCAAGCTCGGATGAATCTCTGACGGTAACCCTGAAGATCGTTGTCGTAATCAAACACAATGCCCTGAATCAACATGTCATGTGGACCATCGCTCCGGGCGTAACCAAACTGTCGTAAAGCTAGAGATGGGTTGTAGGTGATGCCTCCTCTTATGCCTAGAAGTGGCACATTAGGAAACTCCCCACAATGGTCAATGATGGTGACATTCTCCATAGATCTGGAGCACCAATGGATGTCTGAGTGAGAAAGTGACATGATCCTCTTGGACCATCTGAACCCTTGCTCATTCTTCATTACTGAGCGAGGAAGGTGAGAAATAAACCACCTAGAAAGTAAAGGTATGCAGCACATCAAAGTTCCTCTCGCCCTTGTAGTACGGGTGTGAAGAGAATGTAGGATGTCTCCAAGTAAGGTAGGCACTGGATTGTGACTCAGGAATATGTTGATGGCATGAACGTCTATGAACTGATCAGGATTGGGGAACAACACTAAGCCATAAATCAATAAGGCTAAGATCTCCTCAACAGCACCGTAGCTCATAGCCTTCAAGAACATTTGAGCTTTATCCACTAATACCTTGGCAAGAATACCTTTAACTCCACTTCTCGTCTCTAGAACAATGTCAGACTTCTTCAGATGTAGAGCTGCAGCAATAACTTCTGGTTTAAGCTCCTTCTCTAAGCCTGTGAATGGTTTCTGATCAAGAATAGGGATACCCAGAAGTTTAGAGAACTCCTCCATGGTTGGAACTAACTGATAATCAGGAAATGTAAAGCAATGGTGCTTAGGGTCAAAGAACTGGAACAGCACACTCATCATGTCTTCACTGAACCCTGAAGCGACTAGATCCAATAGGTGACCATGTCTCTGGACGAACTGGGAATGATCAGACACTTGGGAAACCAACTCTTTGAGCTTGGGAGGTATCCCTACAAAGTTGATCCTGATGGTGTTTCTACGAGCAGAAGTCATGACCTGCAACAAAGAACAAAGATAAATCCTTTGGTCCTTGAAATGGTTAGGGAAAATGATATGCTTATGATGCATGATGATGTCATGATGTCATGCTCAATCACAAACATGTGGCACACACAAACAAGTCACACCATAGCCCTAGGTTTAAAGGCTTGCATGAGGTTCAAAGGCAAGTACCCTCCCCTGAAGTTAGATGGTTCATCCTGTCCTACAAAAGTAACCAGGTTCTAAGGGATCTCAATATCATTGATCCTTCACAAGGGTGGTTGTTCAGAAGGCAACTTACTTGCCAACCAAAACCCTCCAAGTTTAAGATCTCAATGAGCGTAGTATCGAGTGTCAACCAACTTCAGTCTGCACCAAAGCCGGTTACCTCACTACTTTCTAAAGGCCAAGATGAGTTAACTAGGGTTCTAAAAGTCAGTTAGTGCATTGACAACATATGGCAACCTCAATATTATCCTCAACTTGACTTAAGGAATATAAGCACCAACCAAGAAGTCGCACTAACTATGGCCACCAGATCAACCGTATCGATATACGTCGTACAGTTTCCTTGGTCTATTGCCATTTACCTAAGGTACACTAGATCCGGGTTAGGACCTTTCACACATAAGAGCACCCCAACAATATAATAATAAAGCAAACAAGGCAAACAATTTAAAGTGATCTTAATTCCTAAGGGTACCCCTCTTAAATAGATCCCCAGCAGAGTCGCCAGTTCTGTAACCCGGTGAACTGACTTTAAACAATGTTGCGGATAGCAAGAGTCGCCACCGACTTTTATTTTATCCATAAGGAAAGGTTATAAAAGAACAGGAAAGACCTTAGAGAATATTTTGGGTCCGGGGGGTAGGTTATGAAAAGGGAAGGTGTTAGCACCCTTTTCATCCATGGTTATCCATGGGCTCTTAGGTACTTAAGCTCACTTTTGAATTGTTTTGAAAGTGTAGTGTGTGAATAGAAAATTTTCAGAATAGTTAATAAATAATCCATGTAAGGATGTGTTAAGAACTTGTTTGAAAACTTGTTGAAAATTTGTTTAAGTGTGAAACAGTTTTGAAGTGAGCAAGCACCTAGGAGTAACCTACCCTAATGTTTAAAGGTCTTTCTTATTCTTTATTCTTTCCTTTAGTAAGACTATCCCTACTATAATGGAGTAGGTAGTCCTTACTTTGGATGTTAAGGGACATGTGAGGGACAATTTGACTTTGAAGGCCATTGTGGGATGTAATAAGCACATATAAGGGACCATCATCATTTTTCGAAAGGGACTCGATTCGTAAAGGCAACCATGAGGGACTTTGATGATTTTTTCATTTGAGGGACTTGCTTTATACACCCCACTTAACCATTATTCGTAGGCAACTTGAGGGATATCCTTAGGAAGTGAGACGGCGATTAAAATCGACTTACGTGTGTGACGTGTTTATTTTAATTATCTTTATTTAAAAGTGATCTAAATTTATTTTAATATTACATACATGTTGTTACACTCCCTAATTACTAACCATAATAATAATTAAATAATTAAACAACTTTACATCCAAGAAACAATTACAAAATAATAAGCAAAATAATTAAATAGCAAAGATAAATAAAATATAAATAAGCAATAATAAATAATAAAGGGGGTTAATTCTAAGTTTACTCGGCAAGACATCGCATCTTGTGCCTACGTATCCTTACGGGAGTGGAATCAGAGTAATCGTAGTTCCCCTCAATAGGGAGGTTAGAAACTTCTTGACTATGGTCAAGGTCTCAAGGGGAATAAACGCATCTTAAGGACACGCTTACGTGGAGTGTAGAAACTCCAAATCTCTACGTTGAAATGTTAAGTTGTAATTAGGGTTAAATTAGGGATTCCACGGCGGGAAACCCTAAAATGAGCGCGGCGGCTCTTTGACCTAATGCTAAGGGTAAAATTGTAATTTTGCCTGCGGCGAGGCATTTGTGAAAATTAGGGTTTGTAGTTTGTAGTTTTGAGGATTTGAAATTGAATGTGTGAAGTTTTACGGACTATTGGCGCGGCGGCCAAATAGTTAGACCTAACCTTCGGATGTGTGCAATGTGACAGAAATAATAGTAAACGCGTGAGATAATTGAATCATGCAAACAGAGAGATAATGTCATAATTTAAACCATGCAAGCAGAAATTTAAAGGCAGAATTTAAAGAGCGATTGTTAAGTTCGCGAGGTTACATGAGAGGAGCAGATACAATATGATAATGAAATTTGAATTGAACAATAATAAAATAAAATAAATAACGGTTCTAGTTATTATTTTAAAAAAAAAAATTTTAGTTATTATTTTAAATTTATCTAAAAAAAAAAAAGTTTTCCTTAAAAATAATAGGTTTTTATATTAATTTGGAAAAGATGTTAATGTTATTTATTTTAAAAAAACAGATTTTTATATTATAACAAATTTTAATAAATTAATGATAACAATAATAATAATAATGGTAATAATAATGATAATAATGATAATAATAATAAATAATGATAATAATAATAATAATAATAATAATAATAATAATAATAATAATAATAATAATAGTAATAATAATAAAGCAATAATGAATTTTAAATGTGCCAAATAACCCAACAATGTTGCTAACGCAGAAATGCGCTCATCGCAACCAGATCTAAATCGGACGAAACAAAATTTATCGCAAAGAAAAAAAAATTAAGCAAAAAATAGTATTATTGCTCACACAAAAATGCGATCATCGCAACCAGATCGAACTAACACAAATGTCACGCGTCATGCACACAAATGTGCAAACATCGTATCGACATAATTCGATCAAAAATCTTATATATATAAACTCTAACAATTTAAAAATTATATATATATAAACGTAACAGTAATAGATAAAGAAAAAGAAATAACGGTAATAGATGAAGAAAAAGAAATAACGGTAAAAGATGAAGAAAAAGAAACAACAGTAATAGATGAAGGAAAAGAAATAACGGTAAACGATGAAGAAAAAGAAACAATAGTAATAGATGAAGGAAAAGAAATAACGGTAAACGATGAAGAAAAAGAAACAATAGTAATGGATGAAGAAGAAAACTAAATAACGGCAAACGGCACTCACTCCTCTTAGGTTTTTTTCATTCTCTCCTCTTTTCCAACAAGGCAACACATGTATATATAGGGAACAAATTAGGGTTAACACCAAATTGTCAATAATGTCCCTAAAGCCCATTTTAAAGCCCAAACTAAATAATTAGTTAAGAAAAAAAAATAATTTAAAATAATTAAAATAAACTTAAAATAAAAACTAATAATCCTATTGATTCCTAAAATAAAAAATATTATAAAAAGAACAAAATTTTTTTCAATATTTTTTATTTTATGATTTTTTGGATATTTTTATGAATAATTTAGAAAAAAGTGAAAAAAATAATATTTTAAAAAATGATTTAATTAAAATACGAAAATAATAATTAAATAATAATAAAAAACTATTTTTGTTATTTTTTTAATGAAAGATAGAAAAATTTAGAGTAAAAATAATAAAAAACAAAAAAAGTGACAAAGGTGAGATTCGAACTCTCAACCTCTCACACTCATAACTCCTTACACATGTCCTCCTGCCAATTGTGCCATTTTTACTTTTTAGAAAAAAAATGCATGCCATATGATATTTACCTGCAAAAAGTCAAACGACTACACAAATTTGTTAGTAATTGATTAAATGCAATGAAATGCGACGACAAATCTTAGGGCAAAATTTGGGGTATTACAGTTATTATGATAATATTTCTCACCCAACCTCTCTTTGATGTTGGCAAAAAAAAATCATGAAGTTTGACTTTGGTTTGACCACAGTTGACCTCAGTTTGACCTTTTAACTGCATTGACTGCTTTTGACTTATCTGATCATCTGACTGAGCAAACTTTTGAGAAAAGTCTTGAAACTTGACATGGGGGTTATTATACACATATAAGATGTTATGAAGCTCACTTGAAGTCTTGGAAGTCCATTTAGCCTGATTAAAGTCAAAACCCTAGTTTTGGATGCACTGCTTAGGAGGTGCATTGTCTGAGGGAATTGTCAACTCTTCTGACCAATTGTGAATTTTGTGAACCTGGTGAACCTTCTTGGAACACAAAGTCTTGTATTGTGAGGGCAAATTTTGGGGTGCAACAGGGTCTAACATTTCAAAAATTTCATGGACGTTAAATACACTACCATCTAGAGCAAAAAATTGTCCTGCTAAGATTTGTATTAAACTGAAATAAGATGGTTTATGGTACATTATGTTAGACGACGACACTGATCTAGAAAGGGGGTTGAATAGATCACTAATTTTGAATAATTTGCGTGTTTAAAAAATTGTATTAAAAATATGCAAAAGCTGTCTTGGATCAAAACTCGTCTAAACGAACCGTATTGGATAGATCGGATATGCAACATCGAATGGAATAATTTTGATGAAATAGTAGAATCAAAAGTTTCACAATCAATTGTTCAAATGAAAACCACTTAAGGTGAACCAATTTCCAATGCTTATTTAAATATAAATTTTGAATTGACAATATGTCGAACAGTTTGTGTGTTATCAATATATCAAGCACTTGGCGTGCAAAACACCAAGTCAATTTTCTCTTGATTTGTAGTGCATAATTTTTCACACTTGCAATCAAAGTGATTGCAATGGTTTTTCACAAAAACTTTTAACATTACAAATCAATCAAAATATTTCTAACAATTGATCACACACAAACTTCAACAATGTACAAAAAAGAGATAGAGATAGAGATAGAGAGAGAGAGAGAGAGAGAGAGAGAGAGAGAGAGAGAGAGAGAGAGAGAGAGAGAGAGAGAGAGAAAGAGAGAGAGAACGACACCCGATTTGTTTAGGCAGTTCCCCTTTTGTCCTCGCTTCAGGCACGTCTGTCCCCAATTCTAAAACTAGAATTGAGATATGTATATATGCTTGCAAAATTCAGTACATGAGAAGTCTTAGCTAACCAACAATCTAACCCAATTGTTAAACTTGAATCTAACCACTTCTCTCCCCTTGATTCCAGCTGAATCAAGTGCATCAAACACTTTGAACAAACCTTCGGTTACCGCTACTCACTTGACCGAACCTTCTGTTATTCAAGTATTTCACTCAGATGATTTCGATTGTAAGATGTTTGACCCCAAATATTTCAAAATAATCCTCCGGTTACCGTTACTCACTTAACTGAACCCATCGTTCTTCAAGTCTTTCACTCGGATGAATCTGTAATGCAAAGGTTTGTGCAACCCCCCCCCCCCCCCCCACCACCACCACCACCAAATCCCTTAAAATCTTGGAGGATAAAACCCCAATGGTTTTATTCAATAAAATCCCACTGAATCTCTACCCAAACTCGATTTACAAATCCTACGTTTGGACGTTATGACTCTTGACAAAGCACAAATCAATAAAGATGATTATGTGTGATTATTGATGAATGAAATCATGAGAGTGAAGATGAAGAGCAAAGTAATGTATCTTTCAATTTTCTTATTTTTTTTCAAAATGATGCATATGAGAATATATATGCGCATGAATGAGTAACAGAAAAAACTGAGTTTGGGAACACAAATATACAAAAAAAAAAAGAGTGAATATGCGCGGGAGGTCGACCTACAGAAGATGTGAGTTGACCTGAACAAGACAAAATACAAGACTACACACAAAAGTAATATATGCGTCGACCTACAGTAAGGCCATGCATCAACGCATGCAAGTCAGAAAACTTCAAACTTGTTTCTTACAGTATGCATTGACCTACATGGGAGCCATGTGTTAACGCATGCATGGAAGAGAATTTTCCAACCATTGTCATTTCAGTGTGCGTCAACCTGTAGGAGTTCTGGGTCGACGCAAGCATGCCAAAAAGTTTCAAACACCATTTTTCTTGATTGCGAGTCGACCTATACCCTTTGTGAGTTGACCTAATGCATCAAAAATGACTCAAGACTTATTTTTAACATAGTGTATGATCTTAAATGTCTAAACACATGTATATGGATCTCTATGCACGTTTGTAAATGATGAATACATGGCTTAGACAAGGTGATACCGCTCAAAATACACAATTACGAAATATCCTAGTTTTAACATCATTAAATCAAAGTAAGAAAGGAACTTTGCCCTCACATGCTCCCTCTTTTTGATGATGGAAAAACCTTGCAAAACATTATCAAATATCAAGTAGTTGAAGGATATTCTCCCCTTGACTATATGCACTTCCATAAACTTCTGAACTTTGTGAACTCGCTTTTGCTTTCTCCCCCTTTGACAACATCAAAAAGAGTGAAGCAAACAGTCATTTGTAAACATAGCATACACATACCAACCCACACATATGTTATTTTCAACAGATACGACATTAATAAGCATCCATATATAATATTGTCAATGCAAAGAATAGAGAAATAAATAGCTCAAGAATCATAGAGAAATAATAATGCATCACATAACATACATTGTTCAATACAAGTCTTGAGAAAAACAAAATGACAAGAGAAAAATAAAACAAAATGCAACATGAAATGCAAACACAAGATAACAACTCAATAAATATGGTCTTTGGCCCCTATGAGGTTGACCTCTCCCTCAGAATGATTGATCTTGATTATTTGCTCCTTGAGCGTCCAGGCATTCGCACATACCAATAACACTTCTGTTGGGAGTGTTGAAGCCTAATGAGAAGGCATGATACTGATTTGCTGAGGTTTCAGCCATTTGATTAAACCGAACCAAAACTCTTGATGTAAAGAGATCAAAATTCTCATTATATGCACAAATTTGTCCCTGTGTTGTTTCATATCGTTGTTCTTGAAGAGCTGCAAAGTTTTAGTGCTCAAATTGCATGCTTTGTTGCATTTCAAGAACGGCCGAATTATCAGTTTGAGGTTGACATGGAGAAAGAGGCACATATGAGGTGCCTTGCTCAGTCCAAGCATTTTGACGCCAGGTTCCCTATCCTTGGTTATTGTTGGTGTCATGAATCGGAGAGACATCCCTTCCAAGCATGATCATCATGACCTTCATAGGTAACCTCGGTATCTATTGGATGAGTTTCCTCATCTTCATCGTGTTCTTCCTCTTCACCTTCATCTAAGTTCTGAAACCTTCCACTTTGACCCTTAGACTTGACCATATAAGTCTTATGTTGTTTGTCCCAAATGTATCCCATAAGAGTCATAGTCTTTTGACTAAACTCTTAGTCAGTAGAAATATAGATGTACGAGATACCTAACACAACAATTCCGACATGATCTAATATGCTTTAGATGAATGATCCGTAGCATAAGGATGAACCTCTGTCACTTTCCTTCAAAGCATAAATGTGACTTGCAATATAATAAGGCTAACTTACCTTAGTTTTGTTCTTGATAAGATAAACTAAATGAACTTTAGCTTGATCAAGTCGAGAATAACCACCTTTCTTTGGACGTAAAATGTGGGAGACAATCCAGTGCAGGATTCGATTCTCCCGTTTCAACAGACTAGTTGTGACTGACTTGAGGAAGAAATTACTTACGACTACTTCCTCAGGGTAAAGGTCCTTAAGCATGGAATTCAATGCAGACTAAAATTCATAGTTTGAAGCCAACTTAGTATCAGTAATTTGAAGATCAGAAGAAAGGTGAGGATACATGTCAAACAAGTCTTGCCACACAGTTCTACCAACATTGTAACTTTTGTCCCCCATCTTGTAGGCAGACTCATAACCAGTAAATTTATCCTTCAAACTCGAGTAAAACATTCTAACCATATCTTCATTGTAGTTAGTGCTACATTTCAAGAAGGCATTAAACTTTTGATGGTTTAACATATCAACAATTTCAGGAATATGCATCATATCTGCTACCTTAGGATAATAAACATGCTTCTTAACAATAGATCTTTTCCTAAAATCTGCCTTATACACCTCAGCAAGTTCAGAAGAAAGGAAAGACAAAACATTTACCAGAGTTTGAGATGTGTTTGCTTGAGAAAAGGATGCTCTGCCGGGCCTTTTACCAGTCACCCTTGAAGTAGCCATTAAAAAAACTCCTTTGTTGAAGAAGATATACAGTAATAGCAGTAAAAGAGAGTGTAAAAAGACAAAAAAATTCACCAATTTAGGTTTGCAACACCAATTTTGGAGATTCCTTTAAGATGGGTTTTAGGGTTTTGGAATAGTTTTGAGAGTTGTGGAACATGCAAGACACAAATGAAGAGATGGATGAAAAAATACACGCTTGAAAGGTTTTAATTTTAAAAAACAATTTCAGAAAACATGAGCAATGCGTTGACCTTCATAAGTTATGCGTCGATGCATGCGAATAAATTTTTCAAAAATTTTAAAGCTTCAGTATGAGTTGACGCAAGAGGTACCCTCAGATCGATGCATGATAGGCAGTGACTTTCAAGCTTGTGTTTTGATGACCATGAGTCAACCTGCAGGCCAGACAGGTCGACACATGCAGTTCAGAAAAACAGAAAAACATGATATGAATGATGCACGAAAACATAAATAACAAGCCTATACAAATTCAAACATCAATCTAGAAGAAAATTGGAAACTCAAACTATAATTTAAGCATCAAAATCATATGCTACACATAATAGAGAAATTTTAAGTAGCTGAGATTAGAAGTAAAAGCAATTCAATAGGAATGACATTACCTCTAATGGTAATGTGAGAAGAATGCCCTCACATAGCTTAAAATTTCAAACATGGTTAAACAATGTATAAACATGGTTAAGCAATTAAATTTTATTTAAATTTAACCTTATTACGAGTTATTACTCTGATTTCGTCTAGTTTGTCCCTAAATACCCATTTTGTACCAATTACTCGATGGCCTCGCGGAGTGGGGACAAGGTCCAGTACCTCATTTCTTCTGAATTTATTCAATTCCTCTTGCATTGCCAAAAATCAATTTTTATCAAGTAAGGCCTCTTTGGGGTTTTTAGGTTCAATTTGAGAGACAAAAGCAAAGTGATAACAAAAGTTACTTATCTTAGATCGTGTAGTTACTCCTTTTGTGATATCTCCGAGAATATTGTCGATTGGATGATCCTTAAAAGGTTTTCCATGCCAAAGGAAGGTCATTGTCGCTAATTGGATGATCCTCCTCATTTTTTTCCAGAGTTGTGATCTTCCTCCTCCTCAACTTTCTCCGATTCGGGTTGATCAATCCATTATTTAGAGTCTTTGAGTATGTCTTCCAAAGAAACACCTGCACCATGAAAATAAATATCTTTCTCGATAATTTTCGGACAAGATTCATCAAAAGTAACATTCACAGATTCTTCCAGAATAAGTAATCTTTTATTGTATACTTTATATGCTTGATATAGACATTGATTACCCTCAAGTCCTTAAGCACATCATATTTCTTATCATTGTGTTCAATCATGCAACATTCATTAAAAATTAAACTTTATATCCTTTGTCGCATAATTGATTAATGCCAAAAAGATTGTGCTTAAGACCTTCAACTGAAAAGACATCTGAGATAGTAGTAGAAGAGAGATTACCCACACTACCTTTTATGAGTATGACACCCTTGTTAATATCACCATAGGTTACAAATCCTTTCTTCTTTTCCACAAAGTCAATGAACAAGGAAATGTCACAGTCATATGCCTTGAACATCCACTGTCAAGAAACCATCTTCTCTTGGTAGATTTAAGACATTTCACCTACAAAATCAAACAAGGGAAATAGGTACCCAATTCTCATTGGATCCTTGTGTGTGAGTGAAACTTTGGTTGCATTTAGGAAACCATTGGAAAATACCTTTAGGAACCAAGAATATCCTAAATAAGAATTTTGCAACTGTGTGTCTCTTCTTGCAACAATATAAACAAGTTATGGTTGAATTGGGGCTACTTTTGCTATTTTGATCTCTGATCACATATGTATATTGCTGATAAGGATTATTCATACTACTTCTAAAGTGTGATTGATCAACAAAAAATGTAACTTTAGGTTATAAGGCTTTGTCTAATTTGGCTTTAAGAGTTCTAACCTCCTTTTGACAAATGTGACAAGTTTCACAACCCCAATTTAACCAAGAGGACTTGTCATCCTCAGAGCTAGCTTTTGCAGCTTCTACCATTGATTTATTAAGAGCTTCTAATTCCTTTTCAGAATCGGAAATATTTTTCTCTAAATGTAATAAAATTTTCTTATTTGAGGCTAAGCGTTTGAAATCATCTTTAGCCTCATGGTGTAGAGCTTCAAAAGTATTTTGAAAATCAGAATAAGATATTTTATCAATATGTTTATATTTAGAATGACTTACATTATTTTTATTATTTTGATGAGCTGTGAGACAAAGAGTGATTGTTTGGTCTTCATCACTCGAGCCACCTTCGCTTAAGAACTTATTATCACTCTCCCATGTGATGTATGCCCTTCTAGGCTTACTCAATTTCTTTTGTTGATGATGTTTGTCTTTTCCATTGTCTTTATTCATCAAGGGATAATTCGACTTATAGTGACCGACCTTTCTGCAATTATAGCATGAACCCTTTGGCTTTGAATTCTTATTTCCTTCTTGATTTGAGGATTTTGATTAACGTCTAAAGTTAATGAGATTTTTATCCGAATGTTGTATTCCATTCTTCCTGATGTATCTATTATACCTTCTTACGAACAACTCCATTTCATCATTTGAATCTCCATCATCATCACTAGACTCATTTTCAATAAGCTCTTTGGTGGAGGACTTTGATCTAGAAGCCTTTAGAGAAATAGACTTCTTATCCGTATCTTTTGATTTCTCTTTCATGTTATTCAAGACTTATGAGCTCTTGCTCATGTTCTTCAAGATTACCAAACATTATTGTGATGTCCAATGTCATGAGATCATTAGCTTCTTTGATCGCCGTGAACTTAGGAAGTCATTCCCTATTAAGACATCTCAAAATTTTATTAGTAGCAACATCATTGGAAATAACTCTACCAAGTGCATTTAAACGATTGATTAGATGAGTAAGTCTCTTTTGCATTTCCGCAATGATTTCACCATGCTTCATGTGAAAGAGATCAAACTCTTGAGTCAAAGTATTGGTTCTAGCTAGTTTGACATCATTTGTTCCCTCATGGTCAACTTATGACGTGTCCCACATAGCCTTAGCGGTAGTACAATAAGAAACCCTATAGTATTTATCAACTCCCAAAGAGGATATGAGAATATTTCTAGCTTTCCAATCATAATTGTACTTTTCTCATAATCTTCATTACATTGTACTTCTGGTTTAGGTACAACAATGTTATTCACATTGGTCATGGTTATTTCAATAAGACCATTTTAAATAACGTTCCATACCTTTCTGTCAATAGAATTGATATGCACCCACATACAATCTTTCCAATAACTGTAATTTTTTTCATTAAAAACCGGTGCTCTATTATAAGCCCTTTTTGCTTCGTTAGCCATTTTGTAATAAGCTATATGCGAAGCACTAGATGAAGCGGTACTCGGGATACCACTTGTTAGACGATGGCACTAATCTAGAAGAGGGGTCGAATAGATCACTAATTTTTAATAATTTGCGCATTTAAAAAATTGTATTGAAAATATGCGAAAGAGGCCTTGGATCAAAAATCGTATAAACGAAAGGTTATTAGATAGATCGGATATGTGAAACTGAATGGAATAATTTTGATGAGATAGTAGAATCAATAAGTTTCACAATCAATTGTTCAAATGAAAACCACTTAAGGTGAACCAATTTTCAATGCTTATTTGAAGATAAATTTTGAATTGACAATATATCGAACAATTTGTGTGTTATTAATATATCAAGCACTTGGAGTGCAAAACACACCAAGTCAATTTTCCTTTGATTTGTAGTGTAAAAATTTTCACACTTGCAATCAAAGTGATTCTAATAGTTTTTTACAACAGTTTTTAACACTGCAAATCAATCGTAATATTTCTAACAATTGATCACACACAAACTTCAACAATATAAAGTAAAGAGATAGATAGATAGAGAGAGTGTGCGAGAGAGAGAGAGAGAGAGAGAGAGAGAGAGAGAGAGAGAGAGAGAGAGAGAGAGAGAGAGAGAGAGAGAGAGAGAGCGACACCCGATTTGTTTAGACAGTTCCCCTTTCATCCTCGCTTTAGGTACGTTTGCTCCCAATTCTAAAACTAGAATTGAGATATGTATAATATCTATTTGCAAAATTCAGTAAAAGAGAGGTCCTATCTAACCAAAAATCTAACCCAATTGTTAAACTTGAATCTAACCACTTATCTCCCCTTGATTCCACCAGAATTAAGTACATCAAACACATCGAACAAACCTTCGGTTACCGCTACTCACTTGACCGAACCTTATGTTCTTCAAGTCTTTCACTCGGCTGATTTTGATTGCAAGAAGTTTGACCCCAAATCTTTCAAAATAATCCTCCAATTACCGTTACTCACTTGACCAAACCCACCGTTCTTCAAGTCTTTCACTCGGCTGAATATGTAATGCAAAGATTTGTGCAAAGCCCCCCCCCCCCCAAATCCCTCAAGATCTTGAAGGACAAAACCCCAATGGTTTTATTCAAGAAAATCCCACTGAATCTCTACCTAAAATCGATTTGCAAATCCTACATTTGGACGTTATCACTCTTGATAAAGCACAAATCAATAAATATGATTATGTGTGATTATTGATGAGTGCAATTGTGAGAGTGAAGATGAAGAGAAAAAAAATGTATCTTTCAATTTTCTTGTTTTTTTTCTCAAAATGATGCATATGAGAATATATATGTGCATGAATGAGTAACAGAAAAAATGAGTTTGGGAACACAAAGATACAGAAAAATGAATAAATACGCGCGAGAGGTCAACCTGCAGAAGCTATGGGTCGACTTGAATAAGACAGAAAACAAGATTGCACATAAAAGTATATGCGTCGACCTACAGCAAGGCCATGCACCGACGCATGCAAGCCAGAAAACTTTGAACTTGTTTTTTACAGTATGCATCGATCTACATGGAAGCCATGCATCGACGCATGCATGGAAGAGAATTTTCCAACCATTGTCATTTCAGTGTGTGTCAACCTGTAGGAGTTCTAGTTCGATGCAAGCATGCCAAAAAGTTTCAAACACCATTTTTCTTGATTTTGAGTCGACCTATACCCTTTGCGAGTTGTCCTAATGCATCAAAAATGGCTCAAAACTTATTTTTAACATAATGTATGATCCTAAATGTCTAAACACCTGTATATGGATCTTTATGCATGTTTATATATGATGAATGCATGGCTTAGACAAGGTGATACCGCCCAAAATACACAATTACAAAATATCCTAGTTTTGACATCATTAAAACAAAGTAAGAAAGGAACCTTGCCCTCACACATTACACAATTTGAAATCTAACCCTAGAAAAGTAAGATTGTTCAAGGCTAACAAGAAAATGAACTTACATATGAGGAGAACAATCCAAATCAATGATGATGCGGGAGTAAGGACCAACAACACTTTTCAATCACTTGTTAAAGATGCTGGAGAGCATGAAAATATTCCCTTTTGTGAAAAAGATGTGGGGAATTATATTAACAAAGAGCGGTGTGCAATTGGAAAAGAAGGTGATGGTAGAGATTTGATAAGTTATTTTTTTTAAATGCGGGAACAAAATACAAATTTCTTCTATGACATAGATTTGGATGATGATTTTCATGTGAGGAATGTATTTTAGGTGGATGGCAAGAAGTAGAGCTGTGTACAAATATTTTAGAGATGTTGTAAGTTTTGATACAACATACTTGACTAACAAGTATGACATGCCTTTTGTTGTATTCGTGGGAGTGAATCACCATGGTCAATCAACATTACTTGGTTGTGCATTGATATCAGGTGAAGACACATATTCTTTTGTGTGGGTGTTAAAGTCATGGCTTCGTTGTATGCTAGAAAAAGCACCTTTGGATATTGTAACCGATCAATGTAAGACTATGAAAATTTTTATTGAGTTAGTATTCCCTACAACTCGTTATAGGTGGTATTTATGACATATAATGAATTTTTTTCCAGAAAAGCTTAGCGGGTATGGCGAATACAAAAATATCAAGTTTGCAATGAAAGAAGTAGTCTATGATACATTCATAACAGATAGTTTTGAACAAAAATGGTGTCTGTTCATAGAAAATTTTGATCTCCAAGAAAATGATTGGTTGGGTGGGTTGTATATTAAGCGTTATAGATGGACACAAACTTTGTTAAGGAAATATTTTGGACTGGTATGTCAACTATGCAGTGTAGTGAGAGCATACATACTTTCTTTGATGGATGTGTGAATTCTACAACAAGTCTAAATCAATTTTTTGAAACAATATGAGAATGCTCTTAGAAGTCTGGCAGAAAAGGAATTTGAAGCTCATTTTAATTCGATGGATACAACAATTCCATGTGGGCCAAACTCATCTATTGAGAAGCAAATCCAAAGTGAGTTTCTGATGCCATATTTAAGGAAATTCAAGTAGAATTCAGATTTAGGATGGATTGTTTTTCCTCATTAAATAGCGTGGAAGGTTGATTTGCTACGTATCATGTGTTGGAACAAATATTAGTTGGAGACATACACAAAGTGCGAGTCTTAAACTTTTGCTTAATAAGGAAAACCATGATTTCAAATGTGAATGCTCATTATTTAAGTTTAGAGGTATTGTGTGTCAGCATGTGTTATCTGTATGTAGTCAAGAGAGGGTTATAAGTCTTCCAGAGAAGTATGTTTTAACGAGATAGAAGAAAAACCTTAAAAGGAAGCATTCATATATCAAGACTAGTTATGGTGTAACAGAGTTGAAGCCACAAATGGACATGTTTAAAAATTATGCAAACATTTTTATGAGGTTGTTGAAGTAGCTGTTGAGTCAGAAGAGACTACTGAAGACCTTTATGAAACGTTACATTTGTTTAGCTCTAATATGTCTTCAAAGGATAATACACTTATTGAAGAAAATCTCAATGATGATTCTAATCCAACCAATAGTAGTAGAATCCGCAGTCCAAAACATGCCAAGCACAAAGGTCTTCATCCATCTAAAAGAGAAATATTTGTCGCTGAAACGATTGCTAAGAGGTTGAAGAAGCGAACAAAAAAAAGTGATCACATTAAGCTTACTACACTATGTCTATTTTCATTCATAAATGATATCTTATACAAATGGTTATGTATATGAAATCTAATTGTTTTGTTCCTCTAAATCTGTAGGAGTGCAATATTGGAATGGTGGGAAATCAATTTGGAAGTAATATTTATGTAGAAACATCTCTTGAGGTTATTAGTGGAGGACATTACTTAGATTTGAGTATTGTGGTTTGTCTATTATAAGTTTATATTAAATAATGTTTGAATTTATATGTACTATTTGAGGAATTTGTTGTGTTTTAAATTTGAGAAATTCCCATGTACGAGTTGTGAAAAACATATGTAGTTTTTGAGGATAAATTATGTGTATTCATTTAACTACTAATTTATTATGTATTTGATTTTATGTACGTCATATTTTATATTTTTGTATGTCATTGTACAGGTTGGAAATTTGTATGTCATTGTACAAATTTATGATGGTTCTAGGAACTTTTGGTTATTGACTAGTGGCATGTGTATTTTGGGGAGACTGTTACATGTCTATACTATTCTGATAAATTTGACATGGTGTTAAAACATTTTTTAAATCTTGTACAAAACATTACATACACTAATAATAGTTACATTTGGTGGTGCAGGTAATTCAGGTGGAATATTCGAGAGGAATGTTGTAAGATTGTAAATTTACTTTTGTCATGTAAATGTTGCAATATTGTAAATTTACTTTTGTCATGTAAAAATTATAATAAACTTTGTTGGTGTATATAATATATAAAATGATTTTGTTAATAAATGAAGTTGGTTAATACATTGCTGGAACTTGGTTAATACATTGCTAGAGCTTGGTTAATGGAAGTTTAACTTTGGTTAATGTAGTCTCAAACTTCAAAATAAGGGAAATTGTTAAACTAGACTTGGTTAATACATTGCAGTAAATTGGTTAATGGAAGTTTAATTTTGGATAATGTAGTCCCAGACTTCAAAACAAGGGAAATTGTTAAAACAAACTTGGTTAATACATTGTTGGAACTTGGTCAATGGAAGTTTAACTTGGTTAATATTGTCCCAGACTTTAAAATAAGGGAAATCATTTAAAACAAACTTGGTTAATACATTGCTGAAACATGGTTAATGGGTGTTTAACTTGCTTAATGCAGTCCTAGACTTCATGTCTTTGGTAGAAAGTGCTACATCTTAGCAAATAGTGAGCAAAGAAGAAAGATGGATCCAAAGAGTGATAGAGGGCCATTCCTAGGCCATTCCACAAATAACAGAGCTTACATGATATATAAAAATTGTACCAAGACAATAATGGAATCTTTTAATGTTGTCATTGATGATACTCCTGAGGATAAACAAGAATATAAATATGAAGGTGACGTCTCTTTTCAACCGACAAATGTGTAAGAACAAGATTTAGTTCTGCATTTGGCCTTTAGTTTTGATGATAACAATACAATATTTCTTAGAGAATAATTTTATACCCTAATGGTTTTGTCTAGTGTGTAGCTTTTGCTAGCAGGTTTTGATTTTAAAGAATTGGCGTGTGACATCATCAAACTATAAACTCAACACACTCTGCCTTTAAAGAGATACAAAAGTGTGCTTTACAAAGTTATGTCAAATTCTGAAATGCTCTTAGACAACAATTTTGATGAACATTTATGCTAAAGCTTTTAATTGTGACTCTTATAGAAAAACATCTGAAGGTTTATCAAGCTCTCAAGATTCTGAAGAACAAGCTCTGAAGATTTTAAAGACTAGGTTCTAAGGAACTGTATCAAGACTCTAAAGATAAGGTTCTGAAGCTTCTCTCAACTAGTCTCTTGATCCTTTTAAACATGCTTCAACAACACTTACTCAGAAGCCTCTAAAGATTAGAAAATAAGATCAAAAGGTTTTTATGTGAGAAAAATAGTATACAGTACAAGATCAAATATTCCTTCCACTATGCTAATTTCGTGGAGTAAGGACTATACTATTTGTACCATTTTGTCTCCAACCTTGGCAGATCGTTATGCAAGATGACAACTCATTTATGAAGATGTCTATTCTATCCTCCAATGGGTCTTTTCATGCCTATATAAAGGAGACTTCGAAGAATGAATTAATATGTCAATTATGCTACTCTATTCACGCTACAATGATTTTGCTGAACATATTATTATTGTGAATATAGATAGAAAACACACATAAAGCTTTTGTTCGTAATTGTGTGAGTATTGGTTGTACTTAAACTTTGTGTAATCTGCTTTCTCGAAGCATCCTTGTAAACACAAACACTTTTATCTCGTTGTATTGAGGTTGTTTCCTTGAGTAACTAAGGTTTAGTTAGTATACTCAAGAAGACAAAGACGAGTAGTCTTTGTGTGTCTGTAATATGGTGATTATAGTTCATTAAGTCCTTATTGATAAAGAAGAATCATCTTGGCAGGTGGACTGGATTAACTTTGTTTACAGTGAACCAGTATACAAATAATTGTGATTATTTATTTTTACTTTTGGTTATATTTTGGGAGTTTGAGCACAAAAAAGCTTTAATCTTGGAAACCCAATTCAAACCCCCCTTTCTTGTATTTCTTGCCACTTTCAATTGGAATCAATGCTCCAGTTCTGGTATTGATTGCATATCAAACACTTAACCGTGTCAGATAAAAATCCAGTGTGAAACACAAAGGCAACTGTTCCATCACCTCCTCTTGCCGTTAGTGATAGAGATCATTATAGCGGCAAACCTCATGTCTTTGACAAAGAAAGATTTGATTATTGGAAAGACAAGATAGAAAACTTCTTTCTTGGTCACGATGTAGATCTATGGGATATGGTAGTTGATGGCTACATACATCTAATATATGCTAGCGGTAAAAGGATAGAAAGAAGAATGATAATGAACCAACAAAAGAAAGATCATAAAAATCATCACATGGATAAAACCATCTTCCTGAACACCATATCTTATACTGAGTATGAGACGATAACAAATAGAGACTGTGCCAAGTCAATATTTGATTCTTTGAGGATGACTCACGAAGGAAACACACATGTCAAAGAAACCAAAGCTCTTGCTTTGATTAAAAAATATGAAGCATTCAAGATGGAAGAAAATAAAACAACTGAGAATATGTTCTCAAGGTTTCAAACTCTTATTGTAGGGCTGAAGGTCCTTGACAAAAGGGTGTTTTACTGATCATGTGAATAAGATCATCAGAAGTCTACCTAAAATATGGAGACCTATGGAAACTTCATTGAAGTTATCAAAGGACTTAAACAACACATCTCTTGAAGAACTTGTTCGTTCTTTAAGAATTCACGAGATCGAGCTTTAAGAAGATGAGCCCCATAGAAAAAGCAAGTCAGTTGCTCTGAAGTCATTCGAAAAGTTTGAAAAGACTAGAGCTTTTCAAGCAGAAGAAGAAGAAGAAAAAGAAAAAGAAGAAGAAGAATCTTCAAAAGAGTCGGAAGAAGAAGATGAGTTGTATCTTCTATCTAGACGAGTGAATCAACTCTGGAAGAAAAGATAAGGTAGATTCAAAGAACAAAGAAGGACAGGTGGTCGTTCTGAGTCCACTTCTAGATCCAAGAAAGCTAGATCTAGCAAGAAAGTCATCTGCTTTGAATGCAAGGAGCCAGGTCATTACAAGAATGACTTCCCCAAGCTGAAGAAAGACAGACCCAAGAAGAAAGGTCTAATGGCTACCTGGGACGATTCAGAACCCTCAGAAGATGAATTTTGCAGCTCGAAAACGGTGCATACAGTTAATTTCTTTGGAGCTGACCATGGGTGGCTTTGGGCCTATTATTAAGTTACAACATTTTAAATATCACTTATTTCTAGTCCTTCGTTGACCCATAAGTTCATCCTATGGTTTTCACCGTTGAGTATAGAATGGAAGGAGGATGTAACGAGTTGTTTACCAAGTACTAGATTAAAAGTCACTTTCTTATGGGGAGCATTATATACATATACAAGGACGAGGACCTCGATGCAGAATATTTGTAAAAGAAGAAACAATTTGAAATTTTGGTATCAGATATGAGATGTCGAACGCGATGTCACGACACTAATATCTGAACTATCAACAATATATGAACAAAAAAAAAAGAGTTAGCAATAGTAAGTAGACACAAGCAATTGTTAACCCAGTTTGGTGCAAGAACACCTACGTCCGGGGGCTACCAAGCTAGGAAGGAAATTCACTAAGTAGAATTAGTTTGAAGATACACAGTATACTCTCTCTAGTTTACTATCTTTGCACCTAATCTCTACCCTTGCAATTTCTACCTAGGACACTCCTAGATAAGAGATGCCTTTCACTCCCCCTCAATCACAACAATGATAACAACAGATGAATAAACTTTAGAAGGCACTCTTCAAAGACAATACTTGATCTTGCTTAAAAGCTTCAATCAAGAACAATACACTCTTGCTTACAAGCTTTGAGTGGACAACTTACAACACAAAAACTCAGTCCAATTCACACATCAACATGATGATTGAATGGCTCACAAATAACACAAACATGCAAAGTTAGAAGCTTTAATCCTTACGCAATGCACTATCTTAACCCTAGCTTCTCTAATCTTCAAAATAGGATTGTGAAGACTTTAAATAGTAACACTTGGACGGGCTTGGGCTTTACCAAAAACAACATCTGATCTTGATAGAATCAATTCAAATATTTCTTCAAATCTTATCATAATAAGTATTCAAGGAGTAGAACCAAACCAAATTTGTTTTAACCAAATCAAATCAAATCAAATTACTCTTTAAGTCTTCAAGATTTTCTTCAGAAAAATAGCACAAAAGATTCCATAATTACTCCACAAATTATGCATCAAAAACTCTTTTGAATAAGGAATTTTTCCACTCATATTTGAATCATCAAAACTCTAAACACAACAGCGCAAAGAGTTGCACAAAACAGGCAACAGTCAAACAACCACATTCTCACTGAATGTTCTATTCACAAATGTCAGAACATTATGCTTGACATCATGAACTAAACACTGCAACAACAAACATAATCACCTGCATAATGTTAAGAACATATGTCAAGACATCCTGTAGGACATCTTATGATATCACTAAGTTTTACCAAAATTCCTGCCAATCAAGAACTAACAAACTCCCCCTTTGGAAAATTTTAGCTAAAACATTCAACAGATCACAAGAGCTCCTATATCAAAGAGCACAACAGCAGATACAAAATTACAGACAAAAACCTTTTTTTTTTATAAAAAAGAACTCCCCTTCAACATTATTAACAACAACCCCTCAATACTCAGTAGCAGCAACACCAACAACTCAACCTACAATAAGATCAGCAACACCAGCAACTCAACCTACAGCAAGATCCGCAACACCTTCTCCCCCTTTTTAGCCATAAATTAGGAACACATACTAAGGGTAACATAATATGATAGATCAATTAACATATCCAAATAAAGTTAGGGGTACCGAGAGAACCCAAATAAAGTACAAGACAAGAAGCACATTAAGTGCATGGGAGAAACAAATTTAGAAATAGCAGACAGAACAAATAAAAAACCAAAGATCACCACAATCAAGCATAATCAATCTTCTTCTTCAGAGCCAGAACTCTCATTTTCACCAGCAGTTGTAGACCCAGAAGTATTATCACCAGTCTTTTCCTCTGAACCATAAACTTCGTCATCTTCTTCTTCCTGATCATCAACATCCTTCATTGTATGGTCTTTATTTCGTTCTAGACATTTTACCAGAGCTTTCAACTTAATCTTCCTTGCTGTAGCCACACTAATCACTTCTCTTAACTCCCTGCAGGTCTCCTTTAAATCAGATATAACCCTAGCCTTTGAAGTAGATGTCTTCTTAAAAGATGTTAAGACAATGTCTGGGACATGTCTTCCTGCAAATAGCTTATAGTGAAGAGACAGAACAAAGTCTCTTTTGCAGGACACATCATTGCTCGGGAGAATCCCAGGGTATTGGCTCAAAATAATTCCATAGATCAGAGATGGGAATGCAATGGGCAGCTTAACAACATTTGTGGTGGCATGTTTCACAACTTGATCAAAGATGTACCTTCCATAGTCAAACTTAAATTTGGTCCCAACATCAAAAATGAATCTCCCCAGACCAACAACAATGGTTGAAGTGTGATTTTTAGGTACCCAGTTGGCAGCACCAATCCTATGCAGGATGGCATACTTCACACTTATTTGGCCAACAGAGAGTTTACCTTTTGAGGGCCATGCATTGATTTGATTTGCAGTTATCACCTTGCAAACCTAATTGTCAGTAGCTTCTAGTTCACCATCCCTTTCCTCATCTCTACCTAAAAATTTGTCAATCACCTCAGCAGAAAATTCCACACATCTTCCTTTTACAAACACCTTCATAAAATCCTTGCTCTTTTTATCAGTAATGTCTCCAGGTATATTCAAAATTAATTCCTTAACAAGCATATCATAGCACTTTGAGAATCCAGCCACAGTTTTTATCAGCCCAACATCAGAAATCATTTGCATGACCTCCTTGATTTCAAGCACATCCTTTCCTAATTCTCTTTCCAAGGCAATCCTTCTTTGATACACAAATTTCTACTTTGCCACATTGTCAATGGAGTGGAAAGACACATTATCCAGAGGGGCAGCAGGAATAATACTTGTGGTTTTCTTGGTAGTAAATCTCTTAACAGGAGTGATGTCCTGGACATCATCCTCAACATCTTCATCAGAATCAGTCTCTGACCTAACCTTTCTTTTCTTGGAAACAGGAGTGACTTTACTCCAAGATTTAGGGGGACCAACAACAGTTTTCTTCTTCTGACTCTTAGAAGGGGATTTATCAATCACAAATTTTCCTTTTCTAGTCATCAGCCTTTTTGCAATACCGGGAGCAACATTCTTTATTAACTCATCATCAGATGGAACACTCTCAAGGTCCACCACATTATCAGAAATATTTACCTTCTCCTTGCCTTGAACATAACTATTTGTTTTGTCTTCCATACCAGGGGTACCAGCATCTTTATTTGCAACATCTTATACTCTTCCTTCTTTGAGCACATAGCTATAAAGCTTGTGCAGATTATATGTGTTAGGGTTCTTTTCAGAAAGAGAGTCATCAACATCTTTATCTTCTTCACCTTGGCCAGTAGCATTACTTGGAGTAGCATCCATGCGAGATAGAGGGGTAGAAATCCCAGGTACATTATGGCCACCATATAGAACCTTAGTCACTAACTTCCTAATGGTTCTATCTACATAAGCACTACCCTCTTTATTCTTCATTTTAGTTGTATAATCAGCAAAGGTATTAGAAGATTTACCTTTAGAAGTCTGTTTTGAGTCGCTTGCATGAGTGGGTGTGGACTTAGACGCTTTAGTATCGTGGCATGGAACCATGGCAAGAGGGGAAATATCAAGAACATACTCAAATGAGATGCTCATAGGTTGAGCCTTTGTTTTGGAATCAGACCTAGAAGATTTGGATGAAGTTGAAACATGTTTAGGAGACATTTTGAGGTTTTTGCAAGTGGGAGAATAGGTTTCAATCAGAGGTTCAAGCAGAGAGTGGGAATCGAGCAGAAACTCTTGTGAGGGTATGGGAGGTGAACGAGTAGTTGGAGAGAAAGGAGTGATTAGGGTAGCGTGTGGTAGTGTCTTTAAACATGTTTGAAATAATGAGTGATGTTGAGACATCTTTATTTTTGGAAAATACCATCCATCTTGAATGATATTCCCATTAAGCAATAATTGCTATAAATCTTCAGAAATGCAAATCCCTAATTTCCCTCTTAAAGATTCAAACTGACTGGCATTCAATGCCTTAGTGAAGATATCAGCCAGCTGTTTTTCTGTAGTAACATGCTCTAGGGTAATAATTTTATCTTCAACAAGTTCCCTTATAAAATGATGACAGATATCAATATGTTTGGTTCTGTTGTGTTGAATAGGGTTTTTGGATATGTTTATAGCACTTAGGTTGTCACAAAATAATGTCATGACATCTTGTGTGACATTATACTCAGTGAGCATTTGCTTCATCCACACAAGTTGAGAACAGCTACTCCCAACAGCTATATATTCAGCTTCTGCAGTAGATAGAGAGACACAGTTTTGCTTATTGCTGAACCAAGATATAAGATTGTTCCCTAAAAAGAAGCAGCCTCCTGATGTGCTCTTTCTATCATCAGCACTTCTAGTCCAATCAGCATCACAATAGCCATACAACACACAACCAGATCTATGAGTGTACAACATCCCATACTCACTTGTCCCATTAATATATTTCAAAATCCTCTTGACTTGATTAATATGACTCACTTTGGGTTCAGCTTGATATCTAGCATAAACACCCACAACAAAGGCAATGTCAGGCCTGCTTGCTATAAGATATAACAAGCTTCCTATCATGCTTCTATAAAGACTTTAATCCATATTAACACCTTTTTCATCTTTAGACAACTTAAGATGGGTAGGTGCAGGTGTTCTCTTGTGGCTGGCATTTTCCATTCCAAACTTATTAACTATATTCCTAGCATACTTACTCTGAGATAGGAATATAGACTCTTCCATTTGTTTTATTTGTAACCCAAGAAAATAAGTTAATTCCCCAACAAGGCTCATTTCAAATTCGGACTGCATTTGCTGGACAAAATGTTGAACCATCTCATCAGACATCCCACCAAACACAATATCATCAACATATATTTGAGCAATCATGAGTTTTCCTCTTTCTTCCTTGATAAACAATGTCTTATATATGCCACCTTTTCTGTATCCATTATCAACTAGAAACTCTGTTAGTCTTTCATACCAAGCTCTAGGAGCTTGCTACAGTCCATACAGAGCTTTCTTCAACTTAAAAACATGATTAGGAAAGGTTGTTCCACATAGACTTCCTCATTTAGGTAACCATTTAAAAAGGCACTTTTAACATCCATCTGAAGCATCTTGATTTTTAGAATACATGCCACTCCCAAAAGCAATCTGATAGATTCAAGGTGAGCTACAGGAGCAAAAGTTTCATCAAAGTCAACCCCTTCAATCTGAGTGTATCCCTGTGCAACTAGTCTAGCTTTGTTCCTGGTGACCACTCCCTTTTCATCAGACTTATTCTTGTAAGTCCATTTAGTTCCAATCACATTTGTTCCTTCAGGTCTTGGCACAAGATCCCACACTTCATTTCTCTTGAACTTCCCCAGCTCTTCTTGCATGGCATTTATCCAGAATTCATCATTTAATGCTTCCTTAATGTTTTTTGGCTCAATCTTAGACACAAAACAAGAACTTGAAATGACTTTTGTGGATCTAGTAGTAACCCCTTTATTTAGATCACCTATGATGAGATCCATAGGATGGTCTTTCTGAATTCTGATAGAGGGTCCTTTATTAACAGGTTTAGATTCAGTATTGGCAGGATTGGGATCATTGTTTTTGTTTGCAGACTCAGCTGAGATATCAAGGGATGTTCCAACATCTTCTGAGATATCAGTCTCCTTATGCACATCATCAATAAAAACATTGATGGACTCCATCATGGTTTTAGTTCTGGAGTTAAATACTCTATAGGCTCTGTTGTTAATAAAGTAGCTCAAGAATATTCCTTCATCACTCTTAGGATCCATCTTTCTTCTTAGGTCACGGTCTGCAAGTATGTAGCATTTGCTTCCAAACACATGGAAGTATTTGACAGTAGGTTTTCTTCCCTTCCATATTTCATACAAGGTGGTCATGGTTCCTGTTCTCAAAGTCACTCAGTTATGGATATAACAGGCAGTGTTCATAGCTTCAGCCCAGAAGTGGTAGGAAAACTTCTTTGCATGGATCATAGCTCTAAAAGATTCTTGGATAGTTCTACTCTTTCTTTCCACAACTCTATTTTTCTGTGGAGTAATGGGAGAAGAGAATTCATGTCTAATTGATCCGCTGTCGCACGCGGATCAAAACGAGTGTTTTCGATGAAAACGTAATACAACGACAATTCAACTTGGATATCGTCTCAAGGATTCTTGTATGTGATTAATCTATCAAATTCGAAATGCGGGGGGGGGGGGGGGGGTTGATTTGGTTTCTGATCGATTAAATAAAGAAAAAGCAATTAAGCGGTTAAAATAAGTGATTATCGAAATAAGTCAATCTACTGTTTTCGGTTCCGGCTTATCATGGGTTTCTACCTTACCAATTTCCTAAGCGACTTCGATCTCTATTCGATTCCTATGTCAATTAACAAGCGCAAAAGACATAAACTAGATTGACAATCCTATATTCCGAATTAAGCAAACGGATTAAGTTTTCGTGAATTAAGCAAACACGAATTATAAACGCGAATTAACGACAAAGCGACGTAACGACGAATAAAAGCTAAGGATGCAATCATACAAATTTAATCAAAACAATTCTATAAACTAACAGATTAAGCAAAAGCAATTCATAGAATAGTGTTGAAAGAGAAACAAATTAAATTGATAGAGTAAGAACCTCAAAGCGTTGGAACGCGGTTACAGCAGAATGAATCTAAGGAATTAGCTCTCCATGGTTATCTCAAAGCTCCAAATATTTTTTCGTGAAACGTAACTAGGTGAACAGTAACACGAGTATTTTTCCTTTAAAAAGAAAGCAAATTCAGGTCATAACCCAACTGGGTCGGAAACATAACCCAGGCCCAATACATGATCCAACACTAAAATAAAATTCTAATGCAGTAACTTCAAACGGAATTCTGGAATTTTGGGATCTGAATCTGACTTTGACTCCAACACGAAAGTCATAGCTCTCTCTCTTAACTTTCCGGCGATTTTTAGAACGCCTCAAACGGATTCCCGGAACTCCAGTTATGATCGTTTCCGTGCAGACTGCTAAAGCTGACAAATAAGTGCGGAAATTAAATTAAGCCAAAAATAAAATAAAATATAAAAACAAAATAAAACATAAAAATAATCAAGATAAGCAAAGAAATGCCTAAGTAAAAATATAGGAGAAAGTGCATAAATATGCACTGATCAAATTCCCCCAAACTTGAACTTTTGCACTCCGAGCAAAATTAAAATAAAACACACAAAACAAAGAAACTTCAAAACAAAAATGAAACAAAGCATGCAAACTCAAAAGTTATCAGGATACAAGATGCAAACACACTTCTAAATACAAGCTTCAAGACATGGCATTAGTGAGAAATTCAACTGTGACATTCAAAGTAAGTATGAAAAACAGATCACCAAAAAGTACATCAAAAGTATCAAGACCCTCACAAGATAAACTGTTTCCACTCAACTCTCAAGTGTTAGGTTACTGTTTACACTCAAAGCACAACATGAAAGTAGTACTACCATAAGCTTGAAAAGACTCTAACATTTACCATTGAAATACATTTCACACAAAGATCAAAAGGACTTTTATTAAGGTTGTAATTTGGCCAAGGTCAGGGTGAGATATATCATAAGGGGTACTAAGCTAAAATTCAAAGAGTTAAAAGAGGATTGAAGGAATTGCAGGAGTTGAACTACAAAACATCTCAAAGGGAAATTCTATTAAACAACAAACTCACAACTTATTGTTAGAACACAAATTGGTTCTTAATAATATCTCTTTGTTTTGATGATAACTGTTAGGAAATTTTATTTAAGAATTATATGCTCTAAAATTTGCTTGAGAGTTTTACTGCAGATTGTAATGAAATTAACACTCCAGAAGCAAATCTGAATTGTATACAAGAAGTTATTTAGACTCTGAAGCGCCAGATGCATTCTTTAGAAGACTCTGATTACTGTTTACAGAAGATCCTGAGCGTAGTCTCCAGAAGGATCTGAAGCAAGAAGCTCCGGAAGATTCTGAAGCAAAAGCTCCAGAAGAATCTGAAGCAAGCAGAAGCATCTGAAGCAAGTCAGAAGCATCTGAAGCTAAGAAGAATATTGTATGAAGAGTTTATCAAAGCATTGTTTCTACAGAAGTTTCTGAAAGTACTAAAGCTGCCAAGTACTGAAGTTCTGTGTCAAATATGCTCTGATGATCAACACGCTGAAAGCACACATGCTGCAGAAGACTCTGATACAGCAAAGTTCTGAACATCATTAGAAGACTCTGACTCAATCAGATTCTGATGAACTTGCTGAAAACTGAAGAAGAAATATTCAAAGAATATATCCGTTGGAGTAAATCAAACGTCTCTTTCCTCATTGGTGCTAGACACAAGAACACAGACAAAAAGGATTTTTCTGTGCTTTCTACTTCTAGGAAAGGTCACTTGATGTGAAGACAAAAAGGCTCAGACCTTTTTGGGACACTCTTCTCAACGTTCAGCTTCCTTGAATCAGCTGCCTATAAAAGGAAGACTCCACCAAATTCTTCAGTGAGACATTTTGCTGAAAAGAAATTATAACATTCAAAGCTCTCACTCTTTCTTATTCATTCTTAGAATTATTTGTACTTAAACTTAAGAGAAATATCACTGTTGTGATAAAAGCTTTTTAGAAGCATTCATACTCTTGTATTAGATTTACATTGATTGTAAAGGATTTCCTTAAGAGGATTCAGTTGGAATCAGTAGCTCTTGAGAAGACTAAGAACAGTTGTTCTTAGGTGTTACTATTGTAATCTGTTTGATTAAATAGTGGATTAAGTCCTTGTTGAGAAAGGCAAATCACTCTAGGAAGGGTGGACTGGAGTAGTTGAGTTCAACGAACCAGGATAAAAATAATTGTGTTATCATTTCTAAGTTTTAATCTTTCATACTTATTCAACCCCCCCTTCTAAGTATTTTCTCACCTTCAGTTGGTATCAGAGCTCCGGTTCTGTGTGTGCTACCACTTAACAGTGACAGTAAAGATCCAGAGAGAAATACTTTGATATATATTTATTTGTTACAATGGCTAATAATACAATATCCAACATTAACAATAAATATGAAGAAAGGGACAGGATTAGCACCAAACCCCCTATGTTTGATGGGGAGAAATTTGATTACTGGAAAGACAGAATTGAGAGTTTTTTCCTAGGATATGATGCTGATCTATGGGATCTAGTCATAGATGGATATGTCCATCCCACAGATGGGAATGGCAAGAAGATAGACAGAAAATCTATGACAGATGCTCAGAAGAAAGATTTTAGAAATCATCACAAAGCCAGAATTATATTATTGAATGCAATTTCCCATACTGAGTATGAAAAAATTACAAATAGGGAAACTGCTTTTGATATGTTTGAATCCTTAAAAATGACTCATGAGGGAAACTCTCAAGTTAAGGAGACAAAAGCTCTGGCTCTGATCCAGAAGTATGAGGCCTTTAAGATGGAAGACTCTGAATCTGTTGAAGCCATGTTCTCCAGATTTCAGATCCTCACAGCTGGGCTAAAAGTTCTGGACAAGGGATACTCTACATCAGATCATGTAAAGAAAATCATCAGAATTCTACCTACAAGATGGAGACCAATGGTGACTGCCTTGAAGATGGCTAAAGATCTGAACAAGATCTCCTTAGAAGAACTCATCAGCTCACTGAGGAGCCATGAAATTGAGCTTGAGGAAGATGAACCTCAGAAGAAAGAAAAAGGTAAATCTGTTGCCTTAAAATCTAACAAATCTGCTAAAGCTTTGCAGGTTATTGAAGAAAGCTCTGAAGAATCTTCTTCTGAAGAAGAAGATGAATTATCCATGCTGTCCAGAAGGATCAACAGACTCTAGAAGCACAAGGGAAAGAAGTTCAACAACTTCAGAAGATCTGATAATAGAAAGGAATCTTCTGGGCATAGAAGATCTGGCAAGAAAGAAGTTATGTGCTATGAGTGCAAAGAACCTGGGCATTACAAGAATGATTGGCCCAAACTTCAAAAAGAAAAACCCAAGAAGAAGTTTAACAAAAAGAAGAAGGTTCTGATGGCAACATGGGATGACTCAGATGAATCAGAATCATCTTCTGAATCAGAAGAAGAATATGCTAATGTTGCACTGATGGCCAGCACAGAGGATCAAGAGGAAGGAACCTCAGGATATGAATCAGATTCTGAATCTGATGATGATGCTGAAGAGGTAATGGCTAAACTTACCAAAGAAGAACTTATAAAAGTTTTAACAGAAGTTCTTAAAAGTTATAACAATATCAAACTCAAATACAAGAAGCTGAAAAGCAATCTTGAATCTGAGATTGATCTTCTGAAGACAGAACTTGTTGAGCAAAAAGAAATTAATCTGAAAATCGAAAATGACTTTGAAATAACTCAACAAGAATCTGAATCTGAGACTAAGTCATGTGAAAACATTTTAGAAAAATATGACTCTAGATTTCAGAGATTTCTTACTAAGAGCATAGACAGAAGCAAGATGGCTTCTATGATCTATGGTGTTAGTGGGAACAACAGAAGAGGTGTTGGATGTGAATCTTCATCTGGAAGTAATCCAAAATCTGTTGACAAACTTTTCATCAAGAAGACACCTATGTATTCTCAATTTAAATTTGGTCACTTAAATGACATTAAACACACAAGCTCTGAGAAGAATACTTATGTGTTTAAACCCAAGGCAAGTCAGAATAAACATTATGTTGAAAAACAGAAGTTTAGACAAACCTACAAACCAACTAACCCCAAAGGACCCAAGAAGATCTGGGTACCTAAAAACAAAATAATTCCTGTTGCAGATGTTCTTAGCATCAAGGTCAGGACACCAATCATGGTACCTGGACTTTGGATGCTCACGACACATGACAGGAGAAAAGTCTATGTTCCAAAGCCTGGAACTTAGATCTGGAGGTGATGTGAAGTTTGGAGGGAACCAGAAGGGCAAGATCATTGGATCTGGCACTATTGGAAATGGTAAACTTCCCTCTATTACTAATGTTTTACTTGTTGAAGGGTTAAAGCATAACTTATTGTCCATAAGTCAATTAAGTGACAATGGTTATGATATTACCTTTAATCAAAAATGTTGTAAAGCTATTAGTCAAAAGGATGGCTCTATCCTATTTAGTGGTAAGAGGAAAAACAACATTTATAAAATAAATCTTTCAGAACTTAAAGTTCAAAATGTTAAATGCCTATTGTCTGTTAATGAAGAGCAATGGGTCTGGCATAGAAGATTGGGCCATATTAATATGAGACGTATATCTCAGATTAATAAACTTAATCTTGTCAAAGGACTCCCTAATCTGAAGTTCACTTCAGATGCTCTTGTGAAGCATGCCAAAAGGGGAAGTTTTCAAAAACATCTTTTAAATCAAAAAATGTTGTTTCTACTTCCAAACCACTAGAACTACTTCATATTGATCTGTTTGGACCAGTGAAAACTGCATCCATCAGAGGCAAGAAGTATGGATTAGTCATTGTTGATGACTATAGTAGATGGACATGGGTAAAGTTCTTAAAACACAAGGATGAGTCACATTCTGTGTTCCTTGACTTCTGCAAGCAAGTCCAGAATGAAAAGGATTTCAAAATTGTAAAAGTCAGAAGTGATCATGGTGGTGAATTTGAAAATAAATATTTTGAAAAATATTTTTCTGAAAATGGCATTGCTCATGATTTTTCCTGTCCTAGAACTCCACAACAAAATGGGGTTGTAGAGAGGAAAAACAGAACTCTGCAAGAAATGGCTAGAACCATGATCAATGAGACAAATCTGGCAAAACACTTTTGGGCAGAAGCAATCAACACAGCATGTTATATTCAGAACAGAGTGTCTGTAAGACCTCTTCTGAAGAAGACTCCTTATGAACTGTGGAAGAACAAAAAGCCCAACATTTCATATTTTCATCCTTTTGGATGTATTTGCTATATGTTGAATACTAAGGATAATCTGAACAAGTTTGACTCTAAAGCACAAAAGTGTTTCATGCTTGGATATTCTGAACGCTCTAAAGGCTACAGAGTATACAACACAGAGACACAAATTGTGGAAGAATCGATTCATGTCAGATTTCATGATAAGCTTGGCTCTGAAAAGCCAAAGCAGTCTGAAAACTCTGCAGATAGGGAAGTAGTCTTCATTGACTCTGAAGTTCCAGAAGCAGACAAAATTCAAGTGAAGGAACCAGAAGCAACGCCAGATGCTATTCCTTTAATTTCTCAGATGAACAATCTAAACATTTCTGAAGAATCAACTTTTAAAGGATCATCATCCATAATTAAAGCTTCTCATTCAGAGGATGTTATTATTGGAAAGAAGGATGATCCCATCAGAACAAGATCCTTTCTAAGATCATATGAAGCATCACTATTTGGACTAGTGTCAGAAATTGAACCATCTTCTGTAGATGAAGCTCTGCAAGACAATGATTGGATTATTGCTATGCAAGAAGAGCTAAATCAATTTATCAGAAATGATGTATGGAATCTAGTTCAAAGACCACAAGAATTCAATATAATTGGTACAAAATGGGTCTTCAAAAATAAGCTAAATGAGAAAGGAGAAGTTGAAAGGAATAAGGCAAAGCTGGTTGCTCTAGGGTACAGTCAACAAGAAGGTATTGATTACACTGAAACATATGCTCCAGTGGCAAGGTTAGAATCTATACGCCTTCTTATTTTATTTGCTGCACAAAATAACATCACTCTGTATCAAATGGATGTTAAAAGTGCCTTTCTTAATGGTATTATAGAAGAATAAGTTTATGTCCACCAACCTCCTGGTTTTGAAAATGAAAAATTTCCAGATCATGTTTTCAAACTAAAGAAATCTCTATATGGTTTAAAACAAGCTCCCAGAGCTTGGTATGAGAGATTGAGCAATTTTCTTCTGGAGAAAAATTTCATCAGAGGCAAAGTGGATACAACACTCTTTTGTAAATCAATTAAGAAAGATCTTCTAATTTGTCAGATTTATGTAGATGATATTATTTTTGGATTAACAAATATTATGCTTGGAAAGGAGTTTGCTACATGTATGCAGGCAAAATTTGAAATGAGCATGATGGGAGAACTCAGATTCTTTCTAGGAATCCAAGTTAATCAAACTCCAGAGTGCACTTACATACATCAGACAAAATATGTTAAAGAACTTCTGAAGAAATTTAACATGTCTGATAGTAAGCTGACAAAGACTCCAATGCATCCTACTAGCTCACTTGGCAAGGAAGAGGTAAGTAAGAAAGTAGACCAGAAGCTCTACAGAGGTATGATTGGCTCTCTTCTTTATCTTACTACTTCTAGACCTGGCATATTGTTCAGTGTTTGCCTGTGTGCTAGATTCCAATCAGATCCTAGAGAATCACACTTGACAGCTGTCAAGAGGATTCTAAGGTATCTGAAAGGTACTTCTAATGTGGGTTTGTGTTACAGAAAATCTGATGATTTCAAATTAGTTGGATTCTGTGATGCTGACTACGCTGGAGACAGAGTGGAAAGAAAAAGTACTTCTGGAAGTTGTCAATTTCTAGGAAGAAATCTAATCTCCTGGTACAACAAGAAGCAACCCACAATTGCCCATTCAACCACAGAGGCAGAATACATTGCTGCTGCTAGATGTAGCACGCAGATGCTCTGGATGAAGAGTCAACTAGAAGATTATCAAATTTTTGAAAGTAACATTTCTATCTTTTGTGATAATACTTCTGCTATATGTTTGTCCAAGAATCCCATTTTACATTCTAAGGCAAAACATATAGAAATTAAGCATCATTTCATCAGAGACTATGTTCAGAAGGGAATCATAAATTTAGCCTTTGTTGATACAGATCATCAATGGGCAGATATTTTTACAAAACCCCTTGTTGAAGATAGATTCAAATTTATTCTGAAAAATATTGGTATAGATTTTTGTCCAGAATGATATTTATCAGAAGCAAATTTTTACAGATGCAAAAATGCTTAATGCTCTGAAGTATTTCTTCTTATTGCTTATTTTATTCTGATCATTATTTCTTTTGTGAAACTCTGAACTAACAATCTTTAGAAGATCTGAACATTGGCTAACGTTTCATTTCTTAAGAGAATTCAGAACACATGCAAGCAAACACGTGTCACACCAAATCTGAAGAGGTGGCGTGTACATAACTGAAGAGACGTTTGAGGTGAAGTTTGAATAGTGAATATCTTGATTCTCCCCCCAAATTGTCAGAAGCAATTAATGTTTGAAATGATTATTATTCTTTTCATTCTTGTTAAAACGTGCAAATTTCTGACTGTTGATATGCCTAAGTGTTTTAGTATAAATACATGACTTGTATTCACTTTCACACTTTTCACACTCTCAGAAAAATTATATGCGTTTTCATCTTCTATTTGCTCTGCATAAAAACCCTAAACCTAAGCGTTTGACAAAGCATTCTTCAATGGCAACTTCATCATCAACAGCTGCTCAATTCCAATCTTCTATGGCTGCTGTAACTTCAGAAAACATGGGTGTTGCTCCCTATTCTCCTCCCAAAAGAACTCTTCTAACCCCTGTTGAAAAATTGGAAGTTCTATGTGAATCCATGGTTGAGTTTGACTCTCTTGCAGAAAATGGGTTTGAGTTTCGTTCCATCATTGGAGCTCAAGGATGGGTTAAATATTTTGATAGGCTCTTTGGACCAGTTTACCCCCTCCTTGTGAAAGAATTCTGGATCCATGCATCAGTTTACCCCAAGTTCATCTTATCTTCTGTGCTGGGAAAAGAAATTATTATCACAGAAGATCTGATAAGAAAACTAATTGGATATGAAGAAACAGATGGTGTTTCCCACTTGCCAGCTGGGCGTGTGGACATGGATGAGGTATATGAAGTAGTAATGACTGCTGGTCAAGCTTCAAACAAATTTAAGGATCTGAAGCCTGACTACAAGATCTGGGCCAAGATCTTCATGGGATGCATCCACCATAGGAAGTCAACTAATTCTCCAGACTATGTCAATAATGAACAGCTCTATTTCATGTATTGCCTTAGTCAGAGCACAAAGGTAGATCTTTCATACATTCTTTTTATGCATCTGTGGAACCATATAAATGCATCTAGAGAGTATGTGAAGGAGAAAGGACAGAAGATCAGAACTTGGATCCCCTTTGGAAGGTTGATCTTAGATCTTCTTACTGAGAATGGTTTGGTCACTGCTCTGTACGCTGCTGGAGTTACAGAGGAATTAGAATTTATAATGGGAAAGCCTCTGAATGCTAAAAGTCTTCAGAGACTCAAAATTGTTGATGAACTCACAACAGCTCCCAAGAAGCTGAATGTGTCTGAATTGAATAAGAGGGTTCCTGTAGATGACTTTCCTTTATTCTTTGCTGAAGAGCCCAGACATATAGTTGTTATGTATATTGATGAATGCAAGAAGGAAGAAAAACCTGTTCCTGCTAATGTGATTCAGCTAGCAAGACAACCTCTACCCAATGCAGAAGAAGAAGAAGAAGCACAACTACAGAGGAAAAGGACTCAGCCAGTAGTAGACCCTGCACCTGCTCAGAAGAAGGTCAAGATTGCTGAGAAGCCAAAGAAGCTCTTGAAGAGAAAAGAATCTGAAGAAGCTGCTTCTGTACCTGCCAAGAGGATCAAAATAAAAGGTACTAAATCTTATGTATCTTCTGCAAATATTGTTATAAATGATTCAAATATTAAGTCTGTTCCAAAACCACCATCAACACAAACTACTTCTGTTACTGCTCCCAGTTCCAAATCACCACAAAAACAAACTTCTATTCCAATCACAACAACAACAAAAATCACTCAAACACCACCAGTCTCTATCCCCAAATCATCTCAACCAAAAATACATATCAAACAGTTTGTTCCACAAACACAACCTACAGAAAAACAACCATCAGAACAACAACCTACAGAACAACAACCACAACAATCTGTACAACAACAATCATATGAACAATCAGAAAATCAACAAGAATCTCAACCAGAAAAAGCTTCTGAAAATCCACCATCAAATAATCAATCATCTGAACCCATTGCACCTGTTACTTCAGAACCTACAAAAGTAACTTCTGCTCCTACTTTATCAGAACCAATCACCATTCCATCTGATTCACCCATCTCAGAACAACCATCCAAACCATCTGAAATTCCTTCAGAACAAACCAACACTTCTGATCCTCACATCCCTGAGACAGAAGTTCTTGATGTCACACCCTTAAAAACAGTGTTTCAAGTATCTTCTACCTCCTGTACACCAACCACATCTTCTAACTCCTCAGAATCAGACCTCCACCCAGATTTTCTAATCTCTCCATCTGAAAAATACTCTGAGGTAAACCAACCAGAACCCATCATACCTTCAAAAGCTCCTATTCCAGATCCTATTCCCACACTAGCACCATCATCTGAGATCTTAATTCCCAATCCAAACCCAAGATCTTCTATATCTTATGCTCAAGTCTCATCTCTATTTCATAATCTGTCTTATGGTTTCAAACTGAAAGACTTTTATGACAGAGTTGAACCTTCTGATCCCATCAACCCTCTGAAACCAAAACTCACAATGACCCTTCCATCTGTGATTCTTGATTACATTAAATCTATGTCAGATGTAGGATCTTTAGCAACCATATCATGTTCTGCAAAATCTGATAAAGTTGTTGTTTCAGCTCTGCCAATTGCATCTGATAACACTATTGCATCTGATGCACCACCAAAATCTGCTTTCAAACCCTACTCAAATGAAACTTTTGATGTAGTTACCTTTCACAGAAGAGCAAAACCTCATTTGCTTAACGCTTTAATCAGATCAAAAGAAAAATCTCCTGAAATACCCTTCATTCCATATTATCCTCCTCCTCTAATCTCTATTCAGCAATCTCTTTTTCCACCAACTCCCCAACCTAAACCTGTAACTCTGGAAACTTTGTTACGTTCAAAGCCCAGACTTAATGTTGATCATTTATTTCAAATTTTTTTGCAAGAAATACAGATATATTTAGGTACTGTTAAGAAGAAATGCTCAGCAACAATGGATGCCAAAGAATCTGACATCATCTGGAGTGGATTCATCAACAGATTCAACTCTGTAGCTTCAAATCTGAAGAACGTCTGTTCTGATGATGCAAAGCTCAGATTTGCTAAGGCTGCAAGGACTCTATTCTGGACTGTCAACAAATCTGAACCTCTGCTTCTTTTAGATGCTCCTCCACCATCAACAGAATCTACTGACATTGCATCTGAGGAAAATCCATTGGCTATGACTCTGGTAGACCCTCCTTCTAATTCCAATGCTCCAGAATCTTCAGACCAAATGGAAATTGACTCTGTTCAGGCTACAGAACCTCATCATACTTCTTCATCTGAGATAAAGAAAGAACATCCAAATTTTGAAGATAAGATTGCTGCTCTGGAAGCGGGCCAGTCAGAGATCAAGTCCTGGATGGCAAAACAGGATAAGAAGTCTGAGGATATGACAGAATGGATGTCAAAGCAAGATGAAAAGAATGAAACTATGGCTAAGTGGATGTCCAAGCAAGAGCAATCATCCTCTGAGATTACAGATCTATTGAAGATGCTTTTGTCCAAACACTCTTAGTTTTTTTTTCATTCTAATGTTTTTGCATCTGTTGTTTGCATTTGTACTTTATTGTTATATCTTCTGATGTTTGCCTTTGTACTCTTGATCTGATCTTTTGAATGAATCAAAGTTTTCTCAATTATATTATCTGATTTACTGTTTCCTTTTATTTGTCCTTTTTAAAGTTTTTACTTTTTGCTTATGACAAAAAAGGGGGAGAAAATATAGATCTGAACTGTTTAATATAACTTCACCAGAATGAAACTTCAGACATATTTATTCTATCTAACATTTAATCTGACTATTTCAGAACATTTGATAAGTACATTCTATAAAAGAAACTCTGAGTCTCTTAGATCATTTGTCTATTATCAAACTCTGAATCTTAATTCTGCAAGACATTCTGATCTTCAAATGTTATAAGAACAAACAAGATCTAACTCTGAAGGTTACTCAAGACAAAAGGGAAGTTTCTATTCCTTATTTGTATTTAACTCAGGGGGAGATTCATCATCTCAGGGGGAGTTATAATTCTAATATGTTCAGTTAAACAAATTTCTGATACTTTTTGTCATCATCAAAAAGGGGGAGATTGTTAGAACACAGATTGGTTCTTAATAATATCTCTTTGTTTTGATGATAACTGTTAGGAAATTTTATTTAAGAATTATATGCTCTAAAATTTGCTTGAGAGTTTTACTGCAGATTGTAATGAAATTAACACTCCAGAAGCAAATCTGAATTGTATACAAGAAGTTATCTAGACTCTGAAGCGCCAGATGCATTCTTTAGAAGACTCTGATTACTGTTTACAGAAGATCCTGAGCGTAGTCTCCAGAAGGATCTGAAGCAAGAAGCTCTAGAAGATTCTGAAGCAGAAGCTCCAGAAGAATCTGAAGCAAGCAGAAGCATATGAAGCAAGTCAGAAGCATCTGAAGCTAAGAAGAATATTGTATGAAGAGTTTATCAAAGCATTATTTCTACAGAAGTTTCTGAAAGTACTAAAGCTGCCAAGTACTGAAGTTCTGTGTCAAATATGCTCTGATGATCAACACGCTGAAAGCATACATGCTGCAGAAGACTCTGATACAGCAAAGTTCTGAACATCATTAGAAGACTCTGACTCAATCAGATTCTGATGAACTTGCTGAAAACTGAAGAAGAAATATTCAAAGAATATATCTGTTGGAGTAAATCAAACGTCTCTTTCCTCATTGGTGCTAGACACAAGAACACAGACAAAAAGGATTTTTCTGTGCTTTCTACTTCTAGGAAAGGTCACTTGATGTGAAGACAAAAAGGCTCAGACCTTTTTGGGACACTCTTCTCAACGTTCAGCTTCCTTGAATCAGCTGCCTATAAAAGGAAGACTCCACCAAATTCTTCAGTGAGACATTTTGCTGAAAAGAAATTATAACATTCAAAGCTCTCACTCTTTCTTATTCATTCTTAGAATTATTTGTACTTAAACTTAAGAGAAATATCACTGTTGTGATAAAAGCTTTTTAGAAGCATTCATACTCTTGTATTAGATTTACATTGATTGTAAAGGATTTCCTTAAGAGGATTCAGTTGGAATCAGTAGCTCTTGAGAAGACTAAGAACAGTTGTTCTTAGGTGTTACTATTGTAATCTGTTTGATTAAATAGTGGATTAAGTCCTTGTTGAGAAAGGCAAATCACTCTAGGAAGGGTGGACTGAAGTAGTTGAGTTCAACGAACCAGGATAAAAATAATTGTGTTATCATTTCTAAGTTTTAATCTTTCATACTTATTCAACCCCCCCTTCTAAGTATTTTCTCACCTTCAGTTGGTATCAGAGCTCCGGTTCTGTGTGTGCTACCACTTAACAGTGATAGTAAAGATCCAGAGAGAAATACTTTGATATATATTTATTTGTTACAATGGCTGATAATACAATATCCAACATTAACAATAAATATGAAGAAAGGGACAGGATCAGCACCAAACCCCCTATGTTTGATGGGGAGAAATTTGATTACTGGAAAGACAGAGTGGGGATAGCTTCCACCCACTTTGAAACATAATCAACAACAAGCAGAATATAAAGGAAACCAAACGATATAGGAAAGGGGCCCATGAAGTCGATTCCCCATACATCAAATACCTCACAGAAAAGCATAGGCTGCTGAGGCATTTCACTCTTGCGAGTGATGTTTGTACCTACTATCTGGCACTCTTTACAAGTGCGGTAAGTCTCATAAGCATCTTTAAAAACAGTTGGCCAATAGAAACCTGAGTCGAGGACTTTTCTTGCAGTTCTTTGAGGGCCAAAATATCCTCCTACTTGAGACGCATGAGAAAAATTTAAAATGGATTCAATCTCATAGTCGGGGACACATCTTCTAATAACCTGATCACTACCAAACTTCCAAAGATATGGATCATCCCAAACATAATATTTGGTATCACTTTTTAGTTTATGAATCTGTGATCTAGACGCACCTGTAGGAAAAACTCCAGCAACAAGATAATTAACAATATCAACAAACCAAGGTGTAATACCATGCAAAACTAAAAGCTGCTCATCAGGAAAGTCATCCTGAATAGGAAAAAGGTCTTCATGTCTCTCTATCCTGCTCAAGTGAACAGCCACTAAGTTCTCAGCTCCACTTTTGTCTTTAATCTCTACATTAAACTCTTGGAGCAATAACATCCACCGAATCAATCTTTGTTTTGCATCCGGCTTCTTCAACAGGTACTTTAAAGCTGCATGGTCAGTGAAAATAACAACCTTGGAACCTAGCAAATAAGATTTGAATTTATCAAGAGCAAAAACAATAGCTAGAAGTTCTTTTTCAGTGGTAGTGTAATTTGACTGTGCAGAATCTAAAGTCCTAGAAGCATAGTAAATAACATGGGCAGCCTTGTCAATTCTTTGTGCAAGGACAACCCCAACAGCATAATTCGAAGCATCACACATAAGCTCAAAAGGGAGGGTCCGGTCAGGGGGCTGGATTATGGGATTGGAGGTCAATGCTTTCTTCAATAAGTCAAACGCCTATTTGCATTTGTCATCGAAGTGGAATGTGACGTCATTCTTCAACAAGTTTGACAGCGAAAGAGCTATCTTGCTGAAATCCTTGATGAAACGCCTGTAAAAACCTGCATGACCAAGAAAAGAACGAATCTCGCGAATGCAAGATGGGTAAGGTAGTGTAGAAATCACATCAATCTTAGTAGGGTCAACAGAAATTCCTTTTTCAGAAATTATGTGACCAAGAACAATTCCCTGCTCAACCATAAAATGACATTTTTCATAATTTAAAACAAGGTTAGTTTCGATGCATCTTTCTAAAATCAAGCTTAAACTGCTCAAGCATGCATCAAAAGAAGAACCATAGACAGTGAAGTCGTCCATAAAGACTTCCATGCAATTTTCAATAAAATCAGAAAAAATACTAAGCATGCAACGCTGGAAAGTGCCAGGAGCATTGCAAAGACCAAAAGGCATCCACCTATAAGCAAAAGTACCGAAGGGACAAGTAAAAGTGGTCTTCTCTTGATCTTCCGGTGCAATATGAATCTGAAAGTAACCTGAAAATCCATCAAGAAAACAGTAATGTGATTTACCAACTAGCCGTTCAAGCATTTGGTCGATGAACGGTAAAGGAAAGTGATCCTTTCTAGTAGCTTAGTTTAGTCTCCTGTAATCGATACAAACTCTCCAGCTATTCTTCACTCTAGTGGGAACAGGTTCATTCTTTTCATTTTTGACAACCGTAAGTCCAGATTTCTTATGTACAACCTGCACTGGGCTTACCCACTTACTGTTAGAGATAGGATAAATAATACCTGCTTGCAAGAGTTTGGTTACCTCTTTCTCCACAACATCGAGAATCAAAGGATTAAGCCTCCTTTGGGGCTGCCTTACTGTTTTTGCACCATCCTCAAGTAAAATTCTGTGCATACACATGGAAGGACTAATTCCTGGAAGGTCGGATAATGTCCACCCGATTGCCTTCTTGTGCTTCTTCAGAACCTGCAAAAGCTTGTTTTCTTGATCGAAATCAAGGTTAGAAGAAATAATAACAGGGAGTTTTTTGTTACTCTCTAAGTAAGCATATTTCAGGTTCTCAGGGAGCTCTTTTAGCTCTAAGGACGGGGGCTGCTCGGTAGATGGGATGGCCGGGGCAGCAGGAACATCAAGAGCATCAACTGTAAAAATAGTTTCGTCGGTTACAGCTTCACCTGTAGGAAATATATCAGCCTGCAGGGCAGAATCAATCTCAGCGCACACAACACAAAGGTTAGAGTCAGTATAATCAGAACATGAATAAACATCATCAAAACCAGAAAGAGACGGAAAATCAAGTGAAAATAATTCAGAACAAGTGTCATCAACCAGCTCAGATATCAATCCAATATGAAAAACGGAATGCTCCTCCAATGGATGTTTCATGGCGTCAAAAATGTTGAATTTTGCGACAATGTCACCAAACTCCATGGACATGCTTCCATCATCAACATCAATTTTCGTTTTTGCCGTTTTCATGAACGGTCTTCCTAAATGATGGGAGCTTGCTGGACTTTGTTTCTCCTTCCATGTCAAGAATGTAAAAATATGCAGGAAAAATCAAATCGTTAACTTGAACAAGGACATCTTCGATTATGCCGGCAGGGCGAGTGTTGCTCCTGTTTGCCAACTGAATGATTAAACCTGTAGGCTGCAAAGGACCAAGACAAAGATTATTATAAACAGAAGTAGGCATAACATTAATGCTCGCTCCTAAATCAAGCATGCAATCATTAAATTTACTATTCCCGATGATACAAGGAATAACAAAAGTTCCCGGGTCCTTGCACTTTGGTGGCAAGACCGGAGTAGTGAGGAGGGCTGAAACTTCGCCTGTAAATTTTTCAGATAAAGGCTTGGGTTGAATAAAGGAATAAATATTTCTTCCTAAATTGACTCTCTCACTTCCCTTCATTCTCCTCTTGTTGGTGCACAAATCCTTCAGAAATTTAGCATACTTAGGAACCTGCTTAATCACATCAAGTAACAGAATGTTTACCGCAACTTTTCGAAAAACATATAATATCTCTCTTTCTTTGTCTCCCTCCTCAATTCTCTTATTTTTCAGAACTCTATGTGGGAAGGGGACTGGTGGTACATACTCTTTTTCTTTAATTTTTTCAGTTTCGACCACAACAACAGAAGGAGAAGGAGGTTTAGCAGACGGTTCAGAAGTAGGAAGTTCAGAAGTTACCTCAATGATTTTTTTTTCAGGGGCTGGTTCTGTAACTTTTCCGGATCTTAAAACGATGGCACTCACATTAGCATTAGGACCCTTTGGGTTGACAATTGTTTGGGCTGGAAGTTGGTTCGACCCTTGGGCTTGCATGTTATTCATTTGTGTAGCAAGTTATCCCATCTGCGTGTTCAAGTTCTGGATGCTAGCATCGATTCTTTGTTGGAACTGAAGGTTGTTGACGGCCATTTGTTTAACAAGTTCCTCTAAAGAAGGTCCGAAAGGTGCATGGGCAGCAACCACTTGAGGTGGGTTAGGTTGTTGGCTGGTTTGTGGGTTTCCATATCAAAGGTTGGGATGGTTCCTCCAATTCGGGTGGTACTTATTAGTGGACAGGTCGGGAATGTTGTACCGGTTCTGGTTGTTACTTTGATTGTAAAGGGCTGCAGCGTAAGTTGGAGGTAATTCGATAGGCTTATCATCTTGCAAAAATAGGACATGTATCAGTAGGATGATCAGAAGAGGTACAAATACCACATAACCTTGGTGGTGTTTGAAGTTGTTGGGTGGCTTGAGCCTTACATACGACTATCATCTGCTGCACTAAATCCTTCAGCTCATTCATTCTATTTTCCAAGGCTTTGTCGGAGTGAGAAACATGAGAAGATACGTGAATTTCGTTCACACCCTTTATTTGGACAGAATTATTTCTTGTGGTGAACTGTTGGGAATTTAGTGACATATTCTCAATTAGAGCCTTGGCAGCAGCCGAAGTCTTATCGACAAGTGCTCCACCACTAGCAGCATCAAGAATGTTCCTATCCATCGGTAACAACCCCTCATAAAAGTACTGGATGAGTAGTTGCTCGGTGATCTGGTGCTGAGGGCAGCTGGATACCAAATGTTTAAATCTCTCCCAATATTCAGTCAAAGACTCATTACCATGCCTATACCACATATCTTTTTTCTTATCGAGGCAGCTCTGGATGCACGAAAATATCTCTCTAGGAACACTTTTTTCAGAGCACTCTAGTTTGCAATTGAATTTGGCTCGAGGGAATATATCCAATCCTTTGCTGCACCTTGCAATGAAAAAGGAAAAGCTCGAAGTTTGATCTGATCTTCAGTGATCCCTTCAGGCTTCAATGGCGTAGAACACACCACTTGGAATTCTTTCAAATGTTTATGAGGATCTTCACCTGCAAGACCACTAAACTTGGGCAACAAATGGATTAAACCCAATTTTAATTCGAAAGGCACAGCATCAGCAGCATATTCAATACACAAACCGTTGTAGTTCACATCAGGTGCAGCTAATTGTCTTAGAGTTCTATTATCAGCCATATTGATATCAAGTTCATACTTAGAAATGTGTGGTGAACTAGTGGTAGCCTGGACTGTTCTACGTCGTGTGTGCAAAGTTCTCTCTACTTCAGGATCAAAAACAACAAGTTCAGAACATGATGACCTAGTTGCCAGGACTAATGCACAACAATGCAGCAACAATGTTCAAAATGCCAACAATGTCCCTAAAATACAAAAACAAGCACAAAGAAAGAAATTGATCAAAAAAACTTCAGAAAAATAAAATGACACCGAAAATAATCTAATACCTTAAAAATAGAATTTTGAGAATTTTTTCGATTTTTTCCGACTCTATGAAAACAGTAAATAAATCATTAAAAATAGAAAAAATGGTTTTTTGGCGATTCGAAAGCACACCTCCTATAACTACTTTGTAGTAAGGGACAAACGTTTCTAGAATTTTTTCGCTTCAAGTGCTTAGAACAGATTTTGATTCGGACTCAATTTTCAAAAAAACCGACTTTTTTTTACGTTTTGGACTCTAAAACGCGACTTCGACGAAACCGCGAGGAAACTAAGGTCTAGACTCGAGGAAACTAACCCTATGACTTTAAAACTGATTAATAACGACAAGAATCTCCGACAACAGCGCCAATTTGATCCGCTGTCGCGCGCGGATCAAAATGAGTGTTTTTGATGAAAACGTAATACAGCGACAATTCAACTCGGATATCGTCTCAAGGATTCTTGTATGTGATTAATCTATCAAATTCGAAATGGGGGGGGGGGGGTTGGTTTGGTTTCTGATCGATTAAATAAAGAAAAAGCAATTAAGCGGTTAAAATAAGTGATTATCGAAATAAGTCAATCTACTGTTTTCGGTTCCGGCTTATCATGGGTTTCTACCTTACCAATTTCCTAAGCGACTTCGATCTCTATTCGATTCCTATGTCAATTAACAAGCACAAAAGACATAAACTAGATTGACAATCCTATATTCCGAATTAAGCAAACGGATTAAGTTTTCGTGAATTAAGCAAACACGAATTATAAACGCGAATTAACGACAAAGCGACATAACGGTGAATAAAAGCTAAGGATGCAATCATACGAATTTAATCAAAACAATTCTATAAACTAACAAATTAAGCAAAAGCAATTCATAGAATAGTGTTGAAAGAGAAACGAATTAAATTGATAGAGTAAAAACCTCAAAGCGTTGGAACGCGGTTACAGCAGAATGACTCTAAGGAATTAGCTCTCCATGGTTATCTCAAAGCTCCAAATATTTTTTCGTGAAATGTAACTAGGTGAATAGTAACACGAGTATTTTTCCTTTAAAAAGAAAGCAAATTCGGGTCATAACCCAACTGGGTCGAAAACATAACCCAGACCCAATACATGATCCAACACTAAAATAAAATTCTAATGCAGTAACTTCAAACGGAATTCTGGAATTTTGGGCTCCGAATCTGACTTCGACTCCAACACGAAAGTCGTAGCTCTCTCTCTTAACTTTCCGGCGATTTTTAGAACGCCTCAAATGGATTCCCGGAACTCCAGTTATGATTGTTTCCGTGCAGACTGCTAAAGTTGAAAAATAAGTGTGGAAATCAAATTAAGTCAAAAATAAAATAAAATATAAAAACAAAATAAAACATAAAAATAATCAAGATAAAGTAAAGAAATGCCTAAGTAAAAATATAGGAGAAAGTGCATGAATATGCACTGATCACTAATTCCCTCAGAAGAGCAAAATTCAACAAAGTTTTGATTTTCAAATTCCTTCCCATGATCACTCCTGATTCTAACAACCTTGCTTTCCTTTTCTCTTTGAATCTTTTGATAGAGATCTTGGAACACATCAAACACTTCAGATTTTTCTCTTATAAAATTCACCCAGGTGTATCTTGAAAAATCATCCACCACCACATAGGCATACTTCTTTCCACCAAGACTCACCACCTGCATAGGTCCCATTAAGTCCATGTGGAGAAGTTCCAACACTTTTGAATTAGTGAGATGTTGGATCTTCTGGCGTGTCATCCTCGTTTGCTTTCCTATTTGGCATTCACCATAGACCTTTCCCTCTTTAATCTTCAGCTTAGGAATTCCTCTGACAGCTTCCATAGAGATGATTTTCTTCATTCCTTTTAGGTGTAGATGACCAAGTTTTTGGTGCCACAATTTCACTTCATCTTCTTTGGCTAGAGCACATTAGTGAAGTTGACATTGAGTCCTTGATCACACAATTGGTTGATGCTAATTAAGTTAGCAGTTAATGCTTTAACCAGCAGCACAATGTCAAGGTCAGGAGCTTCTGAGCAGTTCAATTTTCCAACTCCCTTGATTTCACCTTTGACTCCATCACCAAAAGTCACATAGCTAGTAGAGTGGGGTTTGATGTCTACTAAGAGATTTTTAATCCCTGTCATGTGTCTGGAGCACCCACTGTCAAAGTACCAATCTTCCTTAGCAGAGACTTTGAGGGACATATGAGCTATCAAGCTTGTAGCAGCAGCTTTGGGAACCCACTGCTTTGTAGTAGGAGCTTTAGGAACCCATTGCTTCCTAGTAGAACGAATATTGTGATTTGGTATGGTTTGAGGTATAGGTTTAGGATATCCATGCAGTCTGAAGCAGAAAGGCTTTATATGACCAAAGCAACCATATTAGTGACATTTCCATCTTTGGGATCTTCTTCTTGGATGGTTGGGTTGACCTCTGTCATGATGTTGAGACATCATATGAAACATCTTTCGCTTGGATCCAGAAGGATTGTGGTGTGAAGAAGGATTACAGTCTGAAGATGGTTTCTTTTCTTCATCAAACCCTAACCCTGTCTTGTCTCCTGCCCTTCTTCTAGATTGAAGGATCTTATCCAGGGTGTTGGTACCACTGCTCATCATTCTAACATACTTTCCCATTTGATCAAGTTGGGAAGTCAGCCGAGCAACTTCATCATTCAATTCAGTGATAGTTTTAAGGTGTTCTTCCTTTTCAGCCTTCAATTTGATTATGAGTTTCTTCTGCTTTTCACCTTGATGGCACACTTCTTCACTTCTAAGACACAGCTCTTTGTAGGAAGCTGCAAGTTCTTCAAATGTTAATTCATCTTTACTGGAGTCTTCATCAGAATAATATCTTCCAGTCAAAGCAGAAACATGTTTAGCAGACTCTTCTTCAAGGTCACTGTCAGAATCCTCATCAGTCCAAGAGACATCAAGACTTTTCTTTTGTTTCTTGAGATAGGTATGGAATTCAACTCTAATGTGACCAAATCCTTCACATCCATGGCACTGAATCCCTTTGCTTTGGGTGGGTTTTTCTTCAGTCCTGGTTCTTCTACCTGCATCATTAGACCTACTGATGTCATGAGAATTGTTCTTGGCATTAAGTCTTGACTTCATATCCATTCTCTTCATCACCTTGTTAAACTGTCTTCCAAGAAGCACTATAGCATTGGACAAGCTTTCATTAGTATCCCCATCAGATTCATCTTCTCCATTTTCAGTATTTGACATAAAGGCTATGCTCTTTTTCTTATCAGATTTGTCACTTATTCCCACTTCAAAGGTTAAAAGAGATCCAATGAGTTCATCAACCCTCATTTTGCAAATGTCTTGAGCTTCTTCTATGGCAGTTACTTTCATGTTAAATCTCTTGGTAAGAGATCTGAGAATTTTTTTTACCATCTTTTCTTCTGACATCTTTTCACCTAGGGCACTTGAAGCATTGGCTATTTCAAGAATATTCATATGAAAATCATCTATGCTTTCATCATCTTTCTTCCTTAGGTTTTCAAATTTTTAGTTAGCAGTTGAAGTCTTGACATCTTCACCTTGGAGGTTCCTTCATGGGTAGTCTTGAGTATCTCCCAGGAATCTTTAGCAACTCCACAGTTGTTCACCAATCTGAATATATTTCTATCAATTCCATTGAACAGGGCATTCAAGGATTTGGAGTTACCAAGAGCCAGTTCATCCTCTTCCTTTGTCTATTCTTCCTCAGGATTTAAGTTAGATGTAGCCTTTCCATATTTCCCAACAGTCACAGGATGTTCCCATCCTTTTATAACAGCTTTCCAAGCCTCACTATCCAAAGATTTTAAGAAGGCAACCATAAGAGGTTTCCAATAATCATAATTACTCCCATCCAAAACAGGTGGTCTGTTCACAAATCCTCCTTCTTTGTCCATAGTACCAGAAAGTATCGTCCCTAGATCCCACCCAGAACCATAGCAGGATGTCTGCTCTGATACAAATTGAAATTCTGGTATCAGATATGAGATGTCAAAGACGATGTCACAACACTAATATCTGAACTATCACCAATATATGAACAGAAAAAACAGTTAACAATAGTAAGTAGACATAAGAAATTGTTAACCCATTTCAGTGTAAACACACCTACATTTGGGGGCTACCAAACCAAGAAGGAAATTCACTAAGTAGAATTAGTTTGAAGATACACATTAGACTCTCTCTAGTTTACTATCTTCACACCTAATCTCTACCCTTGCAATTTCTACCTAGGACACTCCTAGGTAAGAGATACCTCTCACTCCCCCTCAATCACAGCAGTGATAATAACAAATGAATAAACTTTAGAAGGCACTCTTCAAAGACAATACTTGATCTTGCTTAAAAGCTTCAATCAAGAACAATACACTCTTGCTTACAAGTTTTGAGTGGACAACTTACAACATAAAAACTCAGTCCAATTCACACATCAATGTGATGAGTGAATGACTCACAAATAAAACAAACATACGAAGCTAGAAGCTTTAATCCTTACGCAATGCACTATCTTAACCCTAACTTCTCTAATATTCAAAATAGGATTGTGAAGACTTTAAATAGTAACACTTGGACAGGCTTGGGCTTTAGCAAAAACAACATCTGATCTTGATAGAATCAATTCAAATATTTCTTCAAATCTTATCATAATAAGTATTCAAGGAGTAGAACCAAACCAGATTTATTTTAACCAAATCAAATCAAATAAAATTACTCTTTTAGTCTTCAAGATTTTCTTCAAAAAAATAGCACAAAAGATTCCATAATTACTCCATGAATTATGCATCAAAAACTCTTTTGAATAAGGAATATTTCCACTCAGATTTGAATCATCAAAACTCTAAACACAACAGTGCAAAGAGTTGCACAAAACAGGAAACAATCAAACAATCACATTCTCACTGAATGTTCTATTCACAAATGTCAGGACATCATGCTTGACATCATGAACTAAACCCTGCAACAACAAACATAACCAGCTGCAGAATGTTAAAAACATATGTCAAGACATCCTGTAGGACATCTTGTGATATCACCAAGTTTTACCAAAAATCCTGCTAATCAAGAACTAACACAATTGATAAGTTTTATCAATAACCTGGGTTACTTCAGAGGTGGAACCCCCATGGACAAGGTCAATCAAAATGCTTGCAGCGCCTCATAGATGTTCAATTTCTAATTGAGGCCAATTCACGAAAAAAGAAAGAAAGTCATATTTGGTAAGTTCTAGAAACTCTTGGCTCCTTTGTATCCAATATGTATATTTGTGAGGTGTTTGTTTTAACATAGGTATGTTCATACAGGATGAAGGATGAAGTACAAATCTGACTCATAAAGTAGGGAATATGGTCTCCAGTGAGTGAAGCCGCTTTGAACATTCTTCTGATATTGCAGAGCATATGGGTTTTCCTACTCGTCCATTACTAACAAGGTCGAGATCTCGTTCCTCTAAATACCACCAAACTCATCCTTTAGAAGAGGACTGCACATATCTGGTCGGGCCTTCTTAGGAGGAAGAAATGATTAATCAGACTTGGTACACCTGATGTGCCTTTTGCTATTTGGACCTCAGTGGAGCTAGGCGCTGGGAAGCTCTTTGGTCCAACCAACTCCTTTCTAAGAAGCAACGACTAGAGGAGAGTGTTTGCAATATAAAGCTTCAACATGATAGGTACCTGTAGGAAATACATATGACTTCTACCTCTCTTACTAAGATAAATGATGCTTTGCCCCCTTAACCTCCCTGGCTCTCTGGCCGGTAAGGTGACTCATCTGGTGAGGGTCATGGCAAGTAGGAAGCAAGATTTAATTGTTGCTTAGGATAATTTATCGTTTGATAGGACGAAATTAGACTCACTGCTTCTTGAAAACGCTTCTCTGACTCAATAGCTTGCTGATTGTATGAGCACCAACCTTAGGGTAATCTCGCAATCGTTTGAGAATGCTTTGCATCAAGTAGTGCATTTTCACTATCCTCTACTTATATCGAGGGAACATATACAAGCAAATCATATGCTCAAACATGGAAATATTATCTCTCTACTGAAGTCGCCATGCCAACCATACCTTTTTAATGTACTATATATGTAGTACGAATGTATTGGAAGAATATATGTGAATATAATATCATTTTTGGAATTAAATAATTTTTTACTTGTTTAAAGTCTATTTATATGATCTTGAGGACGATGATCTAGATGTATACATGTATGATCCTGATTTTGAGGCTCTGGATTCTGTGTGAACTTACGAGGTCTTTCCTTGAAGTTTATTAGACGTCACTGGGGCCGTTTTCGACAATGGGTCGGTTCACCTTCCCCCCATAAAATGAAAACTCAGTCTGGGGTAGACATATGGACAACCCACTGGAGCCTTTAGAGTGGTTAGCTTCTAGAGAAGGGTGGATCATTATTTCCTGTGGGATTTGATTGTTGTGGCCAGACGTGAAAAGTGTATTTGGCATCACCGTTGTCTTTTAGTGGGGGATTTATTGCTTTAGTCAGACGTGCAAAGCGTCTCTGACATCACCCTTAGCTTCTGGTGAGGAGTTTATTGCTTTAGATGAACGTGTAAAGCGTCTCTAACAACACCTTAACTTTCAGTTTAGGAACCAAAAATGGAATGATGATCGAAAGTGATGGTGGTTCTGACCTTCTAGCGCGGTGGAGAGGGGGACCTACAAGGTTACCACTCCAATGCTTAAGTTAATATGTGAGAAAGAAGAGTGAATTTAAATTGTGTTTGAAAATTGTTACCTAAATTTGGTGTCTTATCTCTTTATATATATATAGAGAGAGAAATAACAAACTCTCTATTTGTTAAAAGTAAATTGCGAAAAGCTGTTGGATGCACTTATAATTTGAGATCTTTGTTATCGTCATGAGGAGATTTCTTATGAGCTAAGATTCTAAAAGGATTATTGTTTCCTCAATGAAGTTGCCCGGGATCAATCTAACCTACCTAAAACAAACCCTAAACACAAGTGCACAAAAACTAGAATTTTATACTAGATTTTTGAGATACACAAAATCCTAAAATGATAGCATGTTTAGTTAAACCCTAAATGAGAAAATAGCTAAAAATGACTAATTGTCTTGAAATTTGTAACTTCATTGTGCCTACGACATCTTATTCTCCAAAAGCTGTTGTTCGTAGCTTCATTGAACCTACATTTTCATATTCTCTATCGTCTTTTCCATAGAATTTCTTAGCAAATGATAGTCATTTTGCTTCAAGACTAAATATTAATCAATTTTATTTCAACTATGTTTTCTAATTTCACTTTTACATCATCACCATGTGGACAATACATGACCTTTAAATTTGACTTTAACTAATATATCTAACTGAAATGATAAATATATCACAGTTTGAAGAAATTAAAAACAAAATAGTTTTTTAATTTTATTTTTAAATTAAGAGATGAAAATGGATTTAAAATCTAAAATAAATATCAAAAAGATATTAATCCTAAATTAATTAAATTCACATTTTATTTACATTGCTCTTTGGCAAGAACTTTTTTTAGTACGATTTTTTCTTAGTTGAATTTTATCCTCTTAAAATTTTCCTAATAATAGTTTTAATGAGGTCGATGCTGGAAATTTTTACTAGAATAACTCACTTTTTAATTTTTTTTTTAAAATACCCCACTTTTTATTTTATTTTAAGTATCCCACTTTGGGGTACTAATTGTATAGTGGCGCCATGTGGATTGACGACCCTTCACAAGGGTATTAGTGGTGTCGCCAATTAGATTGGAGACACCATATGGTGCTGCCAATTCAATTAACGACTGAGTCTTAATCTTAAAAGGGAGTCGCCAATTGATATGGAGACAGAGCCAATTCTGTAAAAAAATTTAACAAAAATAAATTACATTGATCATTAATTTAAAATAATATTACATAAATTAATGTTGGCGACCGGGTTGGTCATACTGGCCATCGGTTCCACATCCCCTAGGCACCCTCACTCGTTGCACTCGTTCACCTCATTGTACTTGTTCCCCTCGTTGTTGATTCACTCCAGGTGTTTGATGAGTTGAAGTCTCAAGAACATTCCTAGCTATTCCATAAGAATTTCTTGTATTTCCATGAGGTCTTGTGTGTTAAAAATGAGTGCGTGACCCATGCCAGAGTAGTTCGAATGTGATGAAGGGGTTATTGATGTGTGACCTGGATGATTGAAAGGGGACATTGGTGTAAATGCTTCGTTGGTGAAAGGTTGAAATGGTAGTGGTGTTTGAAAGCTATTAGATTATTGGGATGTTTGAGTGTGTAGGCTAGGGTATGATGTGTGAGCGTTTTGGCTATGGAAAGATGTTTGGGCGTTATGGCTATGGTATGATGTACCCTCATTTTGGCTATATCTTGATGTTGTGTTAGGGGCATAACCATATTAGGTTTCTTGATCATAATCATTTTGTTAGAGATGGTATGGGGTCACTCTTGGTATTGTGGTTGACAGGTGCTAGGAATGACAATCTAGACCAACCCCATGCTTGGAGCAAAACAGCGCATCTAGAAAAAGTAGATGTGTTTTTTTTACGCACTTACGCAAAGAGTTATACAAATAAGACAGAAAAACATTGTCGTTGGGGCCACATGACGACAAACCTTGTGGAATCCATGAACGAGGACTTCAAAGAAATTAGAAACCTTCCAATCACCGCTTTGGTGAGATCAACCTATTATAGGTTGGCATCACTTCTCGTAACAAGAGGCGAAAGATAGAGTGTCGTGTTAATGTCAGGTCAAGTATTCAGTGAAAGCATAATGAAAGTGATGAAAAAGGATACTATCAAAGTCAACACACATGCAGTTACAGTCTTTGGTGTGACTGTGGCAAGTACTAGGCCTTCCGTGTACCTTGCTCACATGTCACTACGACATGCACACATGCTAGTAAGGATGCTTATAGCCATCTATCTGATGTTCACAAGGCAATTAATATTATGAATGTCTACAACGAAGGCTTCGCAGTGCTACCAATGGAGGAATATTGCCCTCCATACCAAGGGGACATAGTTTGATATAACGATGAGATGTGAATAAATAAAAAATGACGCCCAAACAGCAAGCGTATAAGAATCGAAATGAATACGACTGATAAAATGATAAGATTATGCAGTATGTGTCGTCAGCCCGGACACAATCGAAAAAATTGTCCCAATGTCGGAGCAACCTCTGTATCATGATTTAGTTTATCCTTTCAATTGTTGTAACCTAATATTTCCATATATTTATGATTCCTTGTTACAATAATGTTAACAACAAATAACACATACCACAAACTAACAACAAACAACACATACGATATATAAAACAGATAACGAAAAAGAAACGTAAAACATTTCTAATTGATTACAACAATCAAACTAATTTCATTCGATCAAAACATGACTTCCTTCACATCCTTGTCAGTCTTAACGCGAACCCACCCACGCAGACGATCAAGTCTCTCGATACTTCAAAAATTTTCCCTTTCATGAATGTCTCCTTCTAACCACTGATTCAACTCCCTCTTAAGTTAGTTGAAACTTTGAATGTTCCAAAACAACATGTACATCAGAGACTTCTCTCTTGAATATATGACTTTTCTTCACCGACAATGATACATGTTATTAGTGGAACAATGATATGAGATGAGTTGTGGAATTAAATGATCAGAATACCTCTATTTATAAAAAAAATCCACTTTTAAAGCTGTCTCCAGATGAATTGACGACACCCTTGTAAATATTATACTCAGTCGCCAATTGAATTAGCAGTATCATATGGTGTCTCCAATACAATTGACGACACCACTAATACCCTTGTGAAAGATCGTTGATTCACATAGTACTACTATACAATCAATACTCTAAAATAAAGTATTTGAAAAATAAATTGAAAAGCGGAGAATTTTGGAATTTTTTAAAAAAAAAAAGTGGATTATCTAATAAAAAATTTTAGATGTTGAGTTTTTTTATATTTATTTTAGCTTGATATTTTGAGTGTTGCAGGTGACAAGTTTTGATACGTGATGTTGTTTTTTTGTATTTTTTATTTATAAAATAACCTTAAACATTGAGCTTAAAAATAAAAAGACAAAGAAAGTACCAATCAAAAAATTGTCAACAGAAAATAGTTAAACACCAACACTACACTCAACTGAACCATCGCATGAGATAATCAAAGAAAAAGTAAACAACACTACAAATTCAACACTAACACTCATCCTTTTTCTTTCATTTCCAAACGTATGGCGGATTCTGTTCCATTCTTCACCTCTCTTCCCGAAGATATCAACTTCAAAATTGCTTCACTTCTTCAGGTTCCAATTTTACACTATATTTTCACTTTTATCACCAATATCATCATGCTACAACTTTTATTTTTCTTGTTTAACGTTTTGTTAGGTGCGGGATTTGTGTGCTTTGGGTTGCTGTTCAAAGTTCTGGAAACAACTCTGCTTCTCTGATTCTATTTGGCATCATCTTCTCACCTACAGATGGCCCTTATTCCGTTCGCCTCTCTTTCCCAATCTCAAGGTTTTTTCCTCTCACCCCATTTCTTATTTTACCAAAGTTTCTCACTTTTTTCGATTTCGGACTCTGGGTAATCATCAAAACCCTAAATTTATTCATTTCCCCCCTTTTCAACTATGGTTGTTTTAGTGACTACATGTTTGAATATATAATTTTGTAATCCCTCGGTCTCATGCACTGTTTGGATAAACACCTTAATTAAGTGATTATGTATAAGCTATAAGTTGTGTACTATATAACAAAAGATAAAATTAAGTCAAACTATTTTCATATAAGCTATAAGTTGTTTTCGTATGATATCCTAAAGAGTTATGAACATAAGATCAAAACAATTTATGGACATGTTAGAAGATATTTCCATACTTTGTTGGAAACAGTTTCGTGAGTGTTTATGTTAATAGATAAACTCAAATAAGTTGTAATTGATATCATTCATTATCGTTGTTGGCGTAGTAGATATTGGACCGGTTGGTTTAAGAAGTGTAATTATTTGAAATTTGGATTGCAGACATGGAAAAGGTTGTATTTCGAGAGGCACGTTGAGTTGGGACTTAGAGCAGTGTCTGTGGAGAGGTTTTTGAAAGCCTGTTCACGTAATGAATCACTGGAGGTTGGGGACTATCTGCAAGCCTTTGAAATCATTAATGGTGCAAGGTTTGGTTTTGAAGACATCCGAAGGTTCTTGTTTAAACCTGAAATGAATGTGTTGGTTAACTTGGTTGGTGTGCATTATTGCATAACAAACCTTGGGATTCCGGTATTCCATCCCTTTTCACACTCGTTTATTTAATTTTAGATCAGAGTGATATGTATTTCATATGCAAGTGTTTCTGTTTGCAGGGTGATAAACTTGTACAAGTCCTTCGGACTTGTGAGATCTCAAATCGACATGTATGCATCAAGTGGTGGAAACTTGGTAGGTGGATCTATGGCTACCGTGGTAGGGATGAGCTACTTTTTCGTTGGGTTTCTTTGGCAGATTTGACAACAGAAGAAGATGAGTCTGTTTTGGGAGTGCTTCGTCGAGGTACTATTTTTGAGGTTTTACGTGTTCAGATCTCTGCTGTTGGTCATAAATCAATACCTTGGTCCTATCAAGATAACCAGTGATTGGAATAGCTGCAGGAAAATCAACTATACATGTTAATGTCTATCAGCATCAACTATAAATGTCAATATTTATCAGCATGAGTATGTATATAATTATAGTATATGTTAATATTTATCAGCATGAGTATGTGTCAATATCTACTAGTATGTGGATAGTTATAGTTTATAAAATTCTGCAGTAATAATACATGTGTTGCTTGGCAACAAAGTCAGGGCAGTAATAAATAATAATGCTTATTATCTTCTTCACGTGCCTTGTTTGAAATTAATATCTTAATTTCTATAGCTCACAGGTAACCGACATGAATTTTGATAACACCTTATAAAATGAAAAGAAGGAATGAAGATTTAGGTTATGTAGCTTGTTACGCACGTCTACTAGTTCTGATGTTATATGTATACACTTACAATGCTCTGAGATGTGTTTTGCGAATGGGATCATTGATCATCATTGCTCAACACATTTCTAATCCGTTGGCATATGATAATGTCCAAGGGGTATTTAAGGTGTGTCATAGCAAAGATTTTGTTTTTGAGACCTGTGTTTGACAGTGTCGTACTGGTGTCAAGCATCGAGACACGACCAGAAAACTCTCTCTTCTTCATCCATGGTTATTTGCTTGAAAAAAGTATCCTGTACAATTGGTTCACTTGTGGCTGATGCATTTTGTGGTTAAAAACTTTAAATCCATAGGAGTTGTGGCATTTGCATATATAACATGGCAACTTTCAATGCCAACCTGGGAAAAACTGTTATAATGACTTTTTGCAAATTGTCAGTTAGCATTGGAGAAGGTTAGAAATAAGAATGCTCTTGCAGAGGAGTAAAGTTATCACATGTTGGTTGGGCATCATCTCTTTCTTTGACATGTCAAGGGGTATCTAATTTTGTGGTTGGGTGAGAACATACTATCATGAAACAAAACGCGGGCGCACAGCCGATGTTCGGCTGGCCGGCTCAGTTCGGGCTTGGACTTGAGGTTGATCCAATTCTTTTGGTACTCGGAAAATTAATTAATATTAATTGTGTAACGTGAATTAATTAATTATTATTATTAATTAATAATGGCGTGAATCAAAACATGGAGTTTTACATTGGCTATTCTCCAAACCAAACACAATTTTATATCATGCTAATTTTGAACCAAATGAGAGCTTTTACACTATGCACAGTTCACAAATTAAATGAGGATTTTGACGGACAAACTCATAAATCAAGTGAGAGTTTTTATACCGAGCAAAACTCACAAACTAAACATAGTTTTTAACGTACAATCTCACAAATCAAATAAAAGCTTTTACTAGCTAAGCTCACAAAACAAACAATGATTTTTCACAAAAGATATTCCACAAAAGATAAAAAAGTCGCTTGCACAAATTACGATATTATTCATGCACCATAATACACAATAAAATTCTCAATGATGCTTTTCAATCCTAAAGCACTAAGGAAATTTTAGTGAAATGAGACGAAAATGAGTAGAATGTGAGAAAGAGTGTTAAAACACGTTTTTTTTTGAAGTGAGGAGCACCCTTTATTTATAAGAGTGAAATCAGTCTCAAAAAAGAAAACTACCCATAGATTTTTTTAATATTTATAATCGATTATGCCTATCACCTAATTGATTATGTGTTTCATAAAAATGACAACCCTAATTCCCATAAATAAAACCCTAAATTAACAGTGTTCTTAAACAATTAGGAAACTTTAAAATATGTTCTAATAAATTGGATAAGAGACTTAATCGATTAGCTAGTATATATAAGTCTCATTAGTATTTAAGAACACCCTTTTATTATCCCATAAACACCTTGAAGGTTCTCTAAGGGTTTTAAGGAGTTTTATTAAATGGAGAGATTAAAATGCTTTTAGGTTAGTGCTTGCATTGTCTTAGTAGTTTAGGAACTACTCTGATATCTTTTACAAGACTCTGATCACTTAGATATAAATTAGACTTGCTTTCACACTTTTTCTCTTTGACAAAATATAAAGATTCAAGATCCTTTAGTTGATACATCAATGATTTAACACTTAAACTACGAATTGACTTTTTCTATCTGATAAGGCTTGAAAAGGCTTCTTGATTATCAAAGATTCCAGCAAACACCGCTTAACATATGATGCTATTTTAAAGAGATTGATTTTGAAATCTTGATCTCCTAAGCATAACAACTTGATCATCACTTTTGATAAATATTTCATCTCATAGTGTTGTCATCATCAAAACCATATAGGTCAGCTGACTGCTGTAGAGATTACACCTACAAACTCATAGATCCACATTCTCCCCATTTTTTATGATGACAACACATCTATCAAGGATGTGGATAAACAAATAAATAATAGTAACATATTTAATTGGTTATACTACCTTGAAAAATATAGAGAGTATACCCTACTCCCCTTGAGAGTATACTTCTTCCCCTTTGGCATTATCAAAAAGGAGGAAAAAAGATTTTAAAAAATGTAAAACATCCAAATACATAGATCAATATATAAGAAGGAAAATAATACATCTATTCAACAAATAAAATACATCATTTATTCAAAGGAGAATTCAAATACAATAGAAAAGGTGCAAAAAGCTTAAAAAAACAAATAAGGCAAAACTACTAAGCAAGGACTACTCAAAATCCTCATAATCATTAGGAAACACTCTAGAAGGCATATGAGATCTATTATGCGCGAGCAAACAAGCTAGAACGTTAACCTTTTTATCTGCCATCTTCTGCCTCTTTATGATAGTGTTGAGAATAACTTTAGTAGGACTAGTTTGAGGGATCTCATAATCGAATTCCTCCAAATTTGATGGTTCTCCTTCTTGAGGTGGAACTTGTTGACTTGAGGAATCGTCTTTTTCCTTGGGATGCTTGTGAGTCATCACTTATTTGGTAACTATTATTCTCATTTTCCCTATTGAATTATTTATTATCCGGTGCAATCTTTGTAATAATCTTCGTCCTTAAGGTTGAAGCCAAAGTACTTTAAGATTTTTTATTATCAGGCCACCATATAGTAACCATATTCTCTTATTGTCTATCATATGATGGATCATTACACTAGCCCAATTTGTTTCTACTTTATTAGCATGTAACCAAACCACATCAATGTTAGCTTTGGTTAATTACCAAAAGTTATGTTTTGGGATAAGAACATGTGCCTCCACATAATGAGTGAGACGAATATCTAGGTGAATTGTGCCCACCTAAGAGGGAGAAGGAATGCCAGAGTTTGAATTTTCTAGGATGAAGATGACAACAGGGATATAAAAAAAATCATTACCTCCATCTTCATTAGCTTCGTAATTTGAACCGGTATAAGAAATGTTGCAAATCTCTACGAACTCTTCAAGAGATAAAATGATTGGTTGTTTTCGTACTTCACTAGTGAGAACTCAATCTATATATTTAAGGTTGGAGTAGAACATCTTCACTAAAGATGGAAATGTTTCTTCTGGAATTTTGCAGATGAAACTTCTTAGCATTGCTTCATCGAAGAGCTTAAAAAATTCACACTCTTGAAAGACCTTTTCTTCTATGTGGTAAGACTAAAGAATATTTCCTTTTGCACCATCTTTGTTAAACATATCTTTTTGCTCTTAAGATGAGAAACAATATGAGAACCATCCTAGAGAAGAAGTGCATCCAAATGTGTAGATTCCTTTTTGGAGCCATCATGATAATGATAAAGATTGTAAGTAATATTTGCACACATATAGAGAAAACACAAGTAAGAAAAAGAAGAAGAAGAAAACAAAAGATGGGATGAATGGAAAAGAGGGTGAAATACCTATTTACAGACTGCCTCTAATCGATTATTAGCCCTGATAATCGATTAGATTAATTAATGCCATAAACCCTTATAATTTATTGCTGGCGGTGCACACTTATAGAGGTCATAATCGATTATGCATTATGGTTAATCGATTATGAGGAATGAAGTTTGAATTTCTAAAAGCCTATAATTGATTAAATCTATAGAGTAATCAATTACGTAGTTTGATTTCTACTTTCTTTCTCTTTTTGGGTCTTTTTACACGCACTTGAGTTTGGTCATTTTCATTTTAGCACCCTTATTTCTTCAACATTGCACTCCTTGGCTATATATTTAATTTTTTTTTTTGCATGGAAATATTGCTAAGAGAAAATTTAACTCAAACCAAAAATATGTTAGTGATAAAATAGTATTCACTAAGCATAAATAAGACCACTTGCTAGAAAACTTCATTAGAGTTTTTCGATTAAATTTTTACCAAGTGTTTCACCTCTAAAATCTCAAGATATCTCGTGAAAACTCCCACTCAGAAGGGAACGGAAAACCACTATCAATTTTCCATCTCTATGTATCGCTTGATATGAGAGTTTGCTCAAAAATGTATAGAACTGACATGATCATAAAAAATTCTTAAACTTCATAAACAATAGGACCATCATGGTAGTTGAACAAAAGCATCAATGCCAACAAACAACTTGATCAATCTTTCTCAGGATCATCAGACACCACCAAACACCATCTTTTACTTTGTATACTTATAGTATGCTCATGCTTTGTACAACCTTATCAAATTTATCTCCTTTAATGCTACAAAAAAATTATGCAAAACAAATTAGTTTTTCACTTTTGATACCCAAATATTTTTGGGTCTTAGTGTGTTAGTGGTTCTAAGAGGTCTAGAGTTATTTTCTTTAGACCATTTTAAATCATTTAACTTGAAATGACAATAAGGATCTAAGTGCCCGAACATATTACAAAATTGCACTTAAAATTAAGACAATTTAATTTCTTTCTACCGTGGAAAATATTTTTAAAAGATATATTAAGTTTATAACCTAATCCATTTTTATTATACGAAGCTCTTTAATTAGACATGATTAAATCAAGCTTATCTTCAACCTTAGCTAAATTTTCTAAGGTTTCATACAAGCTAGTTACTTCAAGTTTCATAGTTTCGCATGACTTACATTTTTCTGATTTGAAAGATTTGTTTCTAATGTTAGAAATTTCTTCACCTTAAATTTTATTGCTATTTTCTATAAATTGAATATAGTCTTTAGAATCAACAATGTTCTTTTTTAATTTAACTTTATCTCTACTATGCTTAACACTTAGTTGTAACATTTGATCATAGATTAAATATGTTACCTCAGTGTCGTATTCTCTTATAGCTTTGAAGCATACATGATCTTCTTTTTCAGAATCTCTTATTTGAAAAGATGCTCCATGAGAGTCTTACGACGTATTATCGAGGATATTGTTGAAGGCATCTCTACAAGAGTTTCTTTCTCATTCCTTTTCATACTGACAGTGTCAGATCTATTGTTTCACAAGGATAAGTGATTGAATTGTTAAAAGCTAACAAATATTCTCCTTTGTATGGAGTCAGGTCCGTCCGACATAGGCCTAACGATTCCAATACCTCTTCATAAAGGATGTTGCAAGAACTTCTGTCATCTACTAAGAATCCCGTTACGGTCAAACGAGTGATCAAAACCACGATGACCAAAGGTAAATCAGAGTTAGAGACTCTATCGATCTTTTCCAAATCCAAGAATGCTAACTCTGATAGGTCGTTTTGCTGAAACTTCGAATCAGTACTCAACATGAAGCAATTGACTAGTGACAGAGCGTTGGACGCTGTGAAAGTTTGAAAGGTATCGATCGACGATGAGACATGAGTAAATGAATTTGGATCTGTCTTCTTGAACATCTTTGCAAAGGTTACTTCTTATGCTCATTCGCTTTCAGTATGAAACCTTCTTCAGGTTGAGAAGTCAAATTCCTACAAACGACACCACTGCTCCTTTCCAGAATAAAAAATGTGGAGAGTCATGGAAGATGGGGTAAAGAGAAGCTTCCTACGTAATGGAAAAGAGGGTGTACCCGCAAGGTTAGTACTGCGACACTCAAGTCATTATGTGAATGATGGGAGAGTATTCGAATTGTGTTTGAAACTTGTTTCATGAAATAACGCCATCCATATATATATATATATATATATATATATATATATATATATATATATATATATATATATATATATATATATATATATATATATATATATATATATATATATATATATATATATATATATATATATATATATATATATATATATATATATATATATATATATATATATATATATGAGAGCAGAATAACTCACTCGCTAAATTCCCGACATAGAATACAAAAGATCGTTGGATGCCTTGGATTACTGGATCTCCTAATTCTAGATTACTAAAGGTTCGGTGGCCAGGAGAACATTCCAGAAGCTTTAGGAAATACTTGAGCTAAATTAGGGATGTTACACCTTGTGGTGATCGACTCGAAAAAGGAGCATGTCTGACTCGGAGCAATCGGGGGAATCCTTTCCTTATGGTTGTAGGATCTCTAAAGATGTGGTCAGATCACAGAGGATACTGCTGGTCCAAAACAAAAACCTTGATTTAAAAAGTTTACCAAATGTGAGTTTCATATTGATCACTTTAATTGATTGAATGTTGAGAGTAGAAACATGAAAGTGAGTTGAGAGAATTTGAAAATTTGAAAAAGTATGTTAGAAATGTGGAAAGGAGAGGGGTTGGCGTATTTATTTATTAAAGTCTATTTGGAGGTATATTTTTGTAACTGATATATAGATGCATTTCCATTTTAATTTTTGACAAAAATTAGAGTTGAACTCCTTTACAAATGAATTAGTGTGAATTAGGATGCTTCAGAAAATACATTTCAACTATTCCATAGCCCTTTAAAATTTAACCCCTAAGATGTAGGAGCAACTCTTAAAAGTGAAAAAAATAACACTCTAAAATAAGTGCAGGGTTCAAGTCCAAAACTAAGACAAGTTATTCAACCTAATTATATCAATATTGTTATATTATTATTATTATTATTATTATTATTATTATTATTATTATTATTAATAAATATCTATCTAAACAGTAATGGCAAATTATTGTAGATATATAATTTGTCAAAGTTAAAATAGTAAGTCCAATTATTACATTAGTGTAATAGTTGTATTTCTAGTAGTATAAATATTACATTTGTCTAATGTAAAAATACACCAAAAATTTATTTTGAAAATATAAAAGCATTCTCCCTTGTTCAATCTTTCCATCTAAACTTAACAGTTACAACTAGTTTAGTACCTTATATTTCTTCCACACGTTATCAGTACAATCATTTCTATCGGAAGTTATTACTACACTCGATATGTCTTCTAAATTTATCACTTTAATCTCATTATTGCTATAATTTTTATTATTTACCATAGTTATAGAAAACTGACAATTAGTCCAGTGATTTATAACAAGAATGACTTTTATTGTTTTTTTTTTTTTACTTTACTCCTTGTTATAGAAAACTGACAACTTGTCAAGTGCTCTATAATAAGTGTGGTTTTTATATATTTTGTCAGGAGGTTTAAAACCTCATTTCAGTCACTAACTTTTATATTTAATGGAGGTATAAAACCCTATATGCAGTTACTAACTTTTATATTCTGTTACTAATTTTTATATTCAGTTACTAACTTTTATATTTAATGGAAGTTTAAAACCCCAAATGCAGTTACTAACTTTTGTATTCAGGTCCTAACTTTTATATTCTGTTACTACTTTTATATTCAATTACTAACTTTTATATTTAATGGAGGCTTAAAACCCCATATACAGTTACTAATTTTTGTTCCTAACTTTTATATTCAATTACTAACTTTTATTTTCAGTTACTAACTTTTATATTTAATGAAGGTTTAAAACCCAATATGCAGCTACTAACTTTTATATTCAGTTTCTAACTTTTATATTCAGTTACTAACTTTCATATTTAATGGAGGTCTAAAACCTCATCCACAGTTATTAATTTTCATATTTAGTGAAGGTCTAAAACCTCATATGTTACTTTATAATTATCTCTAAACTCTTGTAATAGCTAGTTGATATTTAACATGCTTTAAATTTGATTTGATGATATTTATTTATTTTTTCTCTTTTTTCTTTTTCTTTTCTTTTCCCTAACAGTAACTATAATGGTCGTTTTACAAATTTATCTATATATAGTTTAATTTCTTTCACAAATTTCATATCATTCTCAAAAAATTTATCCATATCTTTTAAATGGCTAAATATTTTCTTTTATTCATCACTCTACTTGTTATTATTTTTTTCCTCATCGGTATTATCAAGTATGAAGAACTAGGTAAAGATTATGTTGCATTAATGATATTTATTGGTTTACCATTACTAGTCTTAGATTGGTTTATTAATAGAGGTTTTTGAATAAAACATGATCATGGTATTTATAATCGTTGTTATTGAGTAAATTAACATATATTTTTTTGTTGGCAAGTAACTAAATTCGTCCACAAGGTAAGACGCGGATAAAACACGACCTCGGGGAGAAAATTGCAAATGGGGATAAAGCACCCATGATGCCAAGTAAATAAATTCGTCCACAAGGTAAGACGCGGGTAAAACACGACCTCCGGAGAAAAAGCAAATGGGGATAAAACACCCATGATGCCAGGTAAATCGGACTTCGTCCACGAGGTAATACGCGAGTAAAACACGATCTCGGGAGAAAAAGCAAATGAGGATAAAACACCCATGATGCCAGGTAAATTGGACTTCGTCCACGAGGTAATACGCGGGTAAAACACGACCTCGGGAGAAGAAGCAAATGAGGATAAAACACCCATGATGCCAGGTAAATTGGACTTCGTCCACGAGGTAATACGCGGGTAAAACACGACCTCGAGAGAAAAAGCAAATGGGGATAAAACACCCATGATATGCACATGTGTATAAATCATGCTATGATAGATGATCAAATGACAATGCAGATGTCGACAACAAGGCTCGAATCTGTTGGTAAGATGACAAGACTGGAAAACTGATTCCTCAACCCGGAGATCACTACCACTTGCTAAATTGTAATCAGGTTAATGGTCCTCGTAGGAAGGATGGAAAGCCGCTTGGAGATCTTTCAAGTAAACTGCCCCAGATTAAATTGTCCATTACAGATGAACTGATAATTGCTTCAGCTTGTCTGATTCTGAAAATGACTGTTTTATTGTACCCTCGGAAGGTTTGCCCCAGTGTGAGTCTTGGAAAAAAAAAACCTTTGGATAAACCAAATCTGAGAAGATCTTGTCTTGAACAAATCTTGAACTGATTCTTTGACAGGATGTAAAAGGAACTTGCCCCTGATAAGATCACTTGACCAAGTTTCTCATTGTTTAAAAATTCCTTAGAGGAAAGCCAGTTTGCAAACAAAAATATTCATACAAACATGGTAATGCAAAGTGCATGCGACTTTTGAAATCAAAATTATTTTTGAAAAATGAAAAATAAGTCGTTGGTCAAGACACGGTGGTTCAAGACGCTCAAAATTTAAAACAAAAGTGTATTGCCAAAATAAATGATTCACAAAGATCTTTTGGAGTCAGGTTACGCAACCTTGTTGTAGTATACTTTCAAAATAACCTTGCTTCAATTAGGTCTTTTGAGGGTTGTAACGTGGTCTGGTTCATGGTTTATGAAACAAAGGATAAAGGCTCAAAATTTATTTATACCCACCCCATCTACATGATGATCTCCAGTCCTATGCTCAGGTAACTCCTATTATGCATTCAGGTTCACATAGATTAGGAATTGCACTGATGGTAGCAATGATGGTTCAGAAGTCAATGGACCTATGAAAAGCAGCCACTACCTCCTTATGATATTTGGTCATTTTGACATTGAGGATTTTCAGGGTAAAGATTTAAAACTCCTCTTTGTATTATCCCTAAATTTTGCCTGAACTGTTTATTTTGAAAGTTATAGTCAGCGGGATGCCCTAGTTTTGCCTAAGTCTCCTTCATAGGTTTTGACTTAGCGGGCTCTTTCTTTTGATTTTTTATTTTGAAACATGACTGCCTGGTTTAATGATTACGGTGAACCATCATCGGTTTTTTTTTGCTTAAAAAATCTTCGACACCTGTTTGTTGTGTGTGAAGGAAAATTGTAAGTGCGACCTTTATATGAAAGGTATATTGCATGAACACATAACCGAGTTAACTGAGAACTACCCATCCCCAGGTTAAAATTGCGGGTTTTTTTTTTGTAAAGAAAGGAACTCCAACTTCTAGGCTCGAAAGGGTTGACAAGGGATTAACTTCCTTATTTCTCCAGTGTTTGGGAATTGAAATAATGCCTTACATCGTCAACAAGGTTTGATTGAAAGCATACTGACAACAATTATGGATATAACGTTATCATCATCCTCCCTCCAATCTTAGCATACCAAAAATTTGGACAAAAAGTAAATATTTGAAAATAAAGCATAAAGATGTAAATAGTAGGCAAAATGAATTGAATCAAAAGTCGCAATGCTCATTTCATTAATGTAAAAGTACAAACATAATTTGAAAGCAAACAACTAATACGAAATAAGGAAAATGCAAACAACAAGGAATAAAAGGCCTAGTGATAAAACTTCATTTCTGATGCACTGGCAAAGGATCCTTCTGAACATTCGGATGACCGTCTGTAAAATCAAGTATTCCGGTTCTAACCAATTCACGCACTCTAGCCTTCAGCGCAAAACAATGTTCCAAGTCGTGGCCTAAGGCACCCTCATGAAAAGCGCACTGGAAATCAGCCCTAAATCCAACTGGAGGAGGATTAGGAGGAGGTGGTAAACCCCTTGTAGTGATCAGTCCTCGTTGAACCAAGTCAAGATATAGCTCGGTGTAAGTCATGGGAATAGGATCAAAGTGGCTTCTGTTCCATTTCTGGTTTTGTCTGATAACTGGGCGTTGAGGAGTCTGAGCTGGCTGTCCTCTGGCAATCAGTATTTGAAGCATTTCAGTGAGCTTAGTCATGTCTGACTTCAACTCATCGATTTCCATTCGGATCTCTGCATTATATGTCTCTTACTCTGACATCTCATGTCTATAGTTAGCCCTGGTCTGATATCTATGTCGAGGAATCAGCTTGACGACTCAAAGGTACACTGGAAGACGAGAGGACCGAGAATGAGAAACCGGGGGAAAATGCAATGCAAAAATGTGATGCTAATGCCATGTAATGGTTCCAAGAATTTCAACGGTCGATTGCAAATATTCCCTTTTAGGAAAGTTGGAAATAATTTTTTTTTTACTCTAAAATATATGACCTTTTTGAATTTGCAAAGGACTGTTGAATTCCTTGAAACTGGAAATGATATGATGCTTTATGGATGCAAAGCACAAATACACACACAAAGGTCCTAGGTTAGAGGACAGCGAATGGAGTTAAGGTCTACCCTTCCCAAAAGGTAAGTACTATAGGTTAATTGTACCTGCAGAACAAGGGTTCTAAATCAGTGCCCAAAGTCATCAGTCCATCCTTTGGATATTATCAACTTTCCAACTAACTCGGAGGTCGATAATATTCTCGAGAGAACCTCTTTTGAGTGTAGTATCGCGTAGCAACTATTGTAGGACTACTCCCACATAGTTCCCGCACTACGTCCTATATAAGGCCAAGGTGGTGTTAAGGTACTACGGTCCCCAGTATCACAGACTCCAATTGAAAATAGTAAAAGTTTTCACGACTGCACTCGATCAACCGAACCATTTTCGAAAGGGTCTCAATTGAGCGGTGATTCTCGAGTCGACTTGGTCGGGACTCACTCCTGGCAAGCATCGTCAAATATCTCACCTTCCTATAATAAGGTCACTCAAGTCTGGGTTAGGACTTATCTCACAATAACAGGTATCCCCACAAGGTACAATGATATATAAAAATAATTAATAAAATATCATACAATAAACAAAATAGGGGTAACCCTTAAAAATTAGGAGGGTCTCCAGTGAAGTCGCCATTTTGAAAAAAAATATGCCCTAGAGTACCTGCTGTAAGAGAGAGTCATCTCGAGAGGATTTTACAGAGAACATAGGGTTCGATTGCCCCACTGTTTTCAAACTCTTGGAGAGATTTGTCAGATTTCGACGTAACTAGCACGGATTAACCGTGTTACGACTGAGTCTACAAGAACAACTCTTAAGTATGTCATGCTCGCATCGGTAAGTGAGTTAGAAATCACCTGCCCCTGTTTAGCAGAATCTTCAAGTTCCATTGTGGATGTACGTATGTAAGTTTCTATGATATCAAACACAATCAACACGCGCGAAATGCTATCCTGAAACTATCAATGCAACAACATTTGTCTTTAAAAAAATTTTGTTTTCATTTTGAAAAAAAATATCGCTATAACTCGCGACCGAAGTCGCGTAGCTAGGATATGAATTTAACTTTTAATGCCAACGGTAAATTGAGCATAGCTCATAGGATTATGTTGCACCCCAAATTTGTCCTACCTTTACATAGTTTCTAGTGCCACTTTATTTTGAATGAATAAAATGGCACAATTGGCAAGAGACCGTGTGTAAGGAGTTGTGAGTGTGAGAGGTCGAGAGTTCGAATCCCACCTTCTTCACTTTTGTTTTTCTTTTATTTTTATTCTAACTTTTCTATTTTTATAAAAAAAAATAACAAAATAGTTTTTTTTATTATTTAATTATTATTTTCGTATTTTATTTAAATTATTTTTTAAAAAATATTATTTTTTCACTTTTTTCCATATTATTCATAAAAACATCAAAAAATTATAAAATTAAAAATATTAGAAAAGATTTTATTCTTTTAAGTTTGTTTTAGTTTGTTTTTTTTTGTTTTGACTAATTATTTAAGTTGGGCTTTAAAATAGGCATTAGGTTAGAGTTAACCATAATTTGTTACCTATATAAACATGAGTTGCATTTGATAAGAGGGGAGAGCACACAAAAGGAAAAAACGGCGGCCGTTCTCACGACTTATCAGAAGAGGAAAGCGTCAGCAAATCCACCAAACGGCGCAAAACCACCGCGAACCGCTTCGAACCCCGAACGAGGTGAGTAGTTCTTTTTGTCAATAACAAAGTTTTTCTGTTGTTTTCAGGTGGAACAAACCGAAGAAGAAGGAGAGAAATCGTTTCCGGCCATGCAAGAATGGAGCAAAGCTCAAAGGAGCTGCAACGCCGCCGCCACCGTGATGAAGAAGAAGATGGGGTTTCTAAAAACCTAAAGATTGAAATGCTTCAGCGTGAAGCCTACTTTTCCCCTTATATTTTTTATTTTCCCCTTTTTTTATTTTTCTTATTATTATTATTATTATTATTATTATTATTATTATTATTATTATTATTATTATTATTATTATTATTATTATTATTATTATTTTCTTTAAATTGTAATTATGTCATAATAAATGGTTAGTTTAATTAAAAAATATTTGCTAGTTAAACCTTGTTTTAAAACTCTGTTCTTATAATACTAAAAAAATTAAACTGTTTTTTATTAAAACTAAAACTTCTTTTTTTAAAAATTTAAATTGAATCCTTTTTAAAAAAAATTAAAACTAAAACATTTTTATTAAAAACCATTGTTTCAAAATTAAGATTAAATTTCTTTTTTCAGAAATTAAAAATAAAGTTTTTCAAAATTAATAAAATAATAAATTTTCCAATTGCATTTTCTTTCTTTCATTATTAATTGCTTTATTATTTGTCATTGATTTCCGCCTAATTTTTTTTCCCACTAACGTTCTCTATTTGTTTTCCGCTAGGTTTTAGTCGGTCTCCGATTATTATTAATTAATTATTTTGTTATCATATTTGTAATTTGTTCCATGAATGTAATTTACGCGAGGCCATGGTCGCGGTTTATTTTATTTTGTATTTTTTAGGGATTTGTAATTTACGCGAGTGATCGTCGCGACGCTTTCTTTACTTTCCGCACTTTATTTCTGCCATATAATATTTTGCCATGTTTTGCATGATTTAGCGTTATGTTCCTTCCGAAGGATTAGGTCTAGCCGTTTGACCGCCGAGTCAATAACCCTAACGTTTGACCATTTCAAAACCCTAATCGCCTAGGTGTCCCGCCGTGGACGAAAATACCCTTTACCCTAGCATTAGGTCAAAGAGTCGCCGTACTCTGTTTTAGGGTTTCCCGCCGTGGAATATTTAATTTAACCCTAATTTCAATTAACAATTTCAACGTAGAAATAGGAGTTTCAAGACTCCACGTAGGCGCTTCCCTATGAACGCTTACTCCCCAATGAAACCTTGACGACAGTCAAGACGTTTCTAACCTCCTTTTCGAGGGGAACTACGATTACTCTGATTCCATTCCCTATCCAGGATACGTAGGCACAAGACGCAACGTCTTGCCGAGTAAACTTAGGACTAACCCTTAGGTCTTTAGGTCACTCTATCCCTTAGCAATATACTTCAAACAGATAAAAAAATAAAATAAAAAAGCATACAATAAACAAAAGGTTCCTGTAGAGTACTACAGAAGTTTAGGGTGCTAGTACCTTCCCTAAGCTTAACCAACCCCTTACCTAGATCTCTCCCCGCATTGTCTTTACGATGCAAAATTAGGTTTTCCTCTTTTGACCTTTTCCTTCAGATAAATCAAAGAGCGGTTGTGAACTAAAGATGCGATTCAAATTAATTAATAATTTGATATCATATTCTAACCGCAACAGTTTCCCATTACTAGTCTTAGATTGGTTTATTAAAAGAGATTTTTGAATAAAACATGATCATGGTATTTATAATCGTTGTTATTGAGTAAATTAACATATATTTTTTTGTTTATGTATTAAATTTTGATTATGTTTTTTTTGAATTCTAGATAGAATCATGTCAAATGTTAAGCATCACCTCAAAGTTTTAAGCATAATTTGGGACAACTACATAACATGGAATAACAACTTAATAGAGTATCTTGCATGTGAGGGACTTGATAAAATCCTTGAAGGAGAAATTTCAGGAAAGTCATTTGTTAACCTAGAAGAGATGACAATGAAAAAATCAAAAGTAAATCGAATAATCAAACACCACCTTGATGGTAGTTTACAAACAAAATATTCAAATGCAAAAGATCCCAAGATTTTGTGGGACAAACTTAAGGCAAGATTTGGATATCAAAGGAAAGTCTTGTTGCCCTCATCAATGGATCAGTGGAACAAATTAAGGTTCCAAGATTATAAAAGTGTTATCGCATATAACTCTGCCATGCACCAAATTATAGCACAGTTAGAATTTTGTGGCATAGTTATAACTGAAGAAGAAAAAATGAAATTTTTTTTTCAACTTTTCATGCTTCCCAAGTTTTGTTGCAACAACAGTACAAAATGTGGAATTTTTCCAAGTATTCTGATTTAGTTACAGCCCTTCTAGTAGCATAATAAAATAATGAGCTCCTTATCAAAAGCCACAAGTCACGTCGCACATGAACAATAGCATATCTTGTGATAAATGCCACAACATTTAATTAAAGGCGTGGTGACTATAATCGTAATAAAACATATGGAGGTTATGTTTATTTTGAGGGTTTTAGTCGAGGCGGATATCACAGTCGAAACCACTTTCGTGGTCGAGGTGGTGGACAAAGTTATATGAATAATTATAGATTTCCCAGATATGACCAAACTAATAGGTATCGTCAAGGTAGGGGTACTTATATCCAAGAGGGTCCCTCGAGGAATCATGATGATATGTGCTATAGATGCAGAAATAAAGGTCATTGGTCTAAGACGTGTAGAACACCAAAATATTTGTGTAAAAGAAATCAGACATCTATAGAGAAAAAAAGGAAGGAAGTAAATTTTAATGAAATTGAACCCGAAAATGATACTACATGTCTTGAGGTTGCTGATTTTGTTGAAGGAACAATGGATTAAGACACTTTTTGAATAATGTGTGATATGCTTGTATTAATTTTATATTTTAACTATGTGCAAACTTAAGTATTTGTATGATGTTTTATGTATCCAATGTTTGAAATAATAATGTTAAATATGTTGTGTTGATTTACTCTCTATTTAATCTTATTTCTATTTCAAGAAGGTTAGACATGTGATATGTTGAAAAGATTTTTATTCCAGACAGTGGAACTACCCACACAATCCTCAAATGTAAGAAATATTCCACTGAAATAAATCTTACTAAGGTGTAATAAATACAATCTCAGGTCCTGCAGATTTGATTGAAGGAATATGTAATGCTATGTTCATATTACCAAATGGAACAAAGTTTATCATTAATAATGCTTTATACTCTCCAAAATCAAAGATAAATTTATTAAATTTTAATGACATATATCGTCAAGGATATGATACTTAAACTGCAACTAAAGGTAATATGAAATATATTAACATTACTACTAATGTTTTGGGAAAGAATAAAACTTTAGAAAAACTACCAAAATTGCATTCTGGATCACATTATACTTATATACATGCAATTGAATGTAATTTAGTAGTAAAAGAAGATCCCGAAATGATGAATTTAGGGCATGATCGTTTAGGTCACCCCGGTTCAATAATGATGCATAAAATAGTTGAAATTACCCATGGTCACCCATTGAAAGGTTTAAAACTTACAAAACAAGATAAACCATGTGAAGCTTTCTCTCATGGCAAACTAATAACAAAGCATTCGCCAGGTAAGATTCAGACAAAATTACCTACATTTCTTGAAAGAATTCAAGACGATATATGTAGACCTACCCATCCACCGTCAGAACCATTCAGGTACTTTATGGTATTAATTGATGCATCTAGTAGATGACCATATGTATGTTTATTGTCAAGTCGTGATATGGTATTTGCAAAATTTCTTGCACAAATAATTAAACTAAGAGCTCAATTTCCTGATTATACTATAAAAAAAATTAGACTTGACAATGCTGGTGAATTTACATCTGAATCATTTAATAACTATTGCATGTCAATTGGAATTACTGCTGAACATCCTGCTTTTCATGTGCATATACAAAATGGTTTAGCCAAGTCTTTAATCAAACGTCTTCAATATATTGCTAGACCATTAACTATGAAAACTCAACTACCAGTTATCGTTTGTGGTCATGCAATTTTACATGTTGCAACACTCATCTGTCTAAGACCAAGTGCTAATCATAAACATACACCTTATCAACTTGCAAATGGTAAGGAACTAAATATTTCTCATTTAAAGATATTTGGTTGTGCAATATATATCCTAATATATCCACCACATAGAACAAGGATGAGACCTCAAAGGAAGTTGGGAATATATGTGGGGTATGAATCATCTTCTATTATTAGATATCATGAACCTTTAACATGTGATGTTTTTCAAGTAAAATTTGTTGATTGTCATTTTGACGAAACAAAATTTTCAACACTAGGGGGAGAAAATAAAAAATTAGAAAATGAGATAATATAGTATGTACCCCATTTATTACATTTGGACTCATATAAGAAATCATGAGAAGAAAATGTAAAGAAAATTGCGCACTTACAAGATTTAGCAAATCAATTGTCAAATTCTTTTACTAATTTGAAAAGACTGGCAAAGTCACACATAACAACTATAAGTATCCCAACTCAGATTGAGATTTCAAATCTAAATGATGTAGCAAGTACATATAAGGCACACTTGAAGCGTGACCGACCTATGAGATTCAAAGACAAAAAATCCCCGAAAAAGAAAAAGGATAGAAAAAATGAATATGATTGAAAGTGATCTTGAAAAGATACTAGATAATAATAAATCCACAATTGAAAAACTTGCTCTCGAAGAAGCACAAGATAATGACAATGAGATGATTCATAATGAAAATGAAAACAAGAATAATCTTGAAATTTCAATTAATTATGTTGATATGAGAACTTTGTGGAACCAAAAAGATATAAATATAGATTAAATATTCTCATTCTCTATTACATGTGAAATTATGAATGAAAATGATGATCCCGAACCAGAAACCATGAATGAATGTCAAAATAGACATGATTGGAAAAATTGGAAGGATGCAATAAATACTGAATTAAATTTTCTTAAAATTCGAAAAGTATTTGGCCCCATTACGTCTATACCAAAAGATGTGAAACCGGTTGTGTATAAGTGGGTCTTTGTAAGAAAACGAAATGATATTGTCAAATACAAGGCTCGTCTTGTTGCACAAGTTTTTTACCAAAGACCAGTAATCGATTATGAGGTAACTTATTCTCTTGTTATGAATGCTATTACTTTTTGTTATTTAATTGGTTTATCAACATTTAACAATCTTGATATGTACCTTATGACGCTATTACTGCTTATTTGTATGGATTACTTGATATTGATATATACATGAAAATTCCAGAAGGATTTAAAATGCCCGAGACATCAAAACCTAGAAAAATGTATGCAATTAAGTTGCAAAGGTCATTGTATTGATTAAAACAATCAGGGCGCATGTGGTATAATAGGCTAAGTGAATATTTTCTTAAAGAAGACTATGAAAATAATCCTATTTTCTGTTGTGTTTTTATAAGAAAAATAATATCCGGTTTTGTAATAATTGCTGTCTATGTTGATGATTTAAATATCATTGGAACTAATAGAGAAATAAAGGAAGCAAAAGATTACTTAAAGAAAGAGTTTGAAATGAAAGATTTGGGAAAAACAAAGTTATGCCTTGGTTTATAAATTGAGTATACTAAAAATGGTATATTGGTACATCAATCAAATTGTACAAAAAGGATATTGAAAAGGTTTAACATGGACAAAACAAACTCTTTAAGTACTTCAATGATGGATAGAACACTTAACATTAAAAATGATCCATTTAGACCTAAGGAAGGTAATGAAGAAGGTCTTGACTTTGAAGTACCATACCTCAGTGTCATTGGGGCACTCATGTACCTTGTTAACTATACAAGGTCTGATATAGCTTTTGCAGTAAATTTATTAGTAAAATTTAGTTCATGTCCTACATAAAGACATTGGAAAAGAATAAAACATATATTTCGATATCTTCGAGGTACATCGGACTTTGGTTTATTTTATTCTAACAATACAAAATCAGTTTTACTTGGTTATGCAGATGCAGGATATTTGTCAGATCCACATAATGCTAAATCACATACTGGATATATATTTACATATGGTAACATTGCAATGTCATGGAGATCACAAAAGCAAACACTTGTAGAAACTTCTTCAAATCACGCTGAAGTAATTGCTCTCCATGAAGCAAGCAAAGAATGCAGATGGTTACGATCGGTAACTAGACATATTCAAGGAGCATCTGGTTTACCCATTGATAATAATGCAACAATTTTGTATGAAGACAATGTTGCATGTGTTGCCCATATGAAAGAAGGTTACATCAAAAGTGACAGAACCGAGCATATCCCTCCAAAGTTCTTCTCATTCACATAAGAACTTGAAAGAAACAAAGGGGTTAATATGTAATATATCCCGTTCATGTGATAATATGGCAGTTCTCTTCACAAAGGCACTTCCTACATCAATTTTCAAGAAGCACGCACAAAATATTGGAATGCGTCAACTTCAAGATCTTTAAAGAAGAACTATATGTGCTCTGTTGACGGGGAGCATCATGTTGTACTCTTTTTCTCTTATTAAGGTTTTTATCCTAATGATTTTTTCCTAATAATGTTTTTAACGAGGCAATATGTGTTTTCATAAGTTTCTCCTTGATAAGACTTCGATGAAGCACCGTAATAGATATTTCAAAGAGGGAGTGTTATAATATTATTATTATTATAATAATATTATTATTTAGAAATATCTATCTAAATAGTAATGGAAAATTATTGTAGATACATAATTTGTCAAATTTAAAATAGTAAATTCAACTATTACATTAGTGTAATAGTTGCATTTTTAGTAGTATAAATACTACCTTTGACTAATGTAAAAACATACCAAAAATTTACTTTGAAAATACAAAAGCATTATCCCTTTTTCAATCTTTCCATCTAAGCTTAATAGTTACAACTAGTTTAATAACTTATATTAGTTCATAAATATTAACAAATATTCAAAATCGGTTTTTCTCAACAAATATTTTATAATTGAATTAGAGCATCTTTAATACAGGTTTTTAATAGTTAAATTTTGTATTGTTAACAATGAATATAAAGAATTTGCATTGGAATGGTTATGACAACAGGGATATAAAAAAATCATTACCTCCGTCTTCATTAGCTTCGTAATTTGAACCGGTACAAGAAATGTTGCAAATCTCTACGAACTCTTCAAGAGATAAAATGATTGGTTGTTTTCGTACTTCACTAGTGAGAACTCAATCTATATATTTAAGGTTGGAGTAGAACATCTTCACTAAAGATGGAAATGTTTCTTCTGGAATTTCGCAGATGAAACTTCTTAGCATTGCTTCATCGAAGAGCTTAAAAAAATCACACTCTTGAAAGACCTTTTCTTCTATGTGGTAAGAATAAAGAATATTTCCTTTTGCACCGTATTTGTTAAACATATCTTTTTGCTCTTAAGATGAGAAACAATATGAGAACCATCCTAGAGAAGAAGTGCTTCCAAATGTGTAGATTCCTTTTTGGAGCCATCATGATAATGATAAAGATTGTAAGTAATATTTGCACACATATAGAGAAAACACAAGTAAGAAAAAGAAGAAGAAGAAAACAAAAGATGGGATGAATAGAAAAGAGGGTGAAATACCTATTTACAGACTGCCTCTAATCGATTATTAGCCCTGATAATCGATTAGATTAATTAATGCCATAAACCCTTATAATTTATTGCTGGCGGTGCACACTTATAGAGGTCATAATCGATTATGCGTTATGGTTAATTGATTATGAGGAATGAAGTTTGAATTTCTAAAAGCCTATAATTGATTAGATCTATAGAGTAATAAATTATGTAGTTTGATTTCTACTTTCTTTCTCTTTTTGGGTCTTTTTACACGCACTTGAGTTTGGTCATTTTCATTTTAGCACCCTTATTTCTTCAACATTGCACTCCTTGGCTATATATTTAATTTTTTTTGCATGGAAATATTGCTAAGAGAAAATTTAACTTAAACCAAAAATATGTTAGTGATAAAGTAACATTCACTAAGCATAAATAAGACCACTTGCTAGAAAACTTCATTAGAGTTTTTCGATTAAATTTCTACCAAGTGTTTCACCTCCAAAATATCAAGATATCTCGTGAAAACTCCCTCTCAGAAGGGAACGGAAAACCACTGTCAATTTTCCATCTCTATGTATCGCTTGATACGAGAGTTTGCTCAAAAATCTATAGAATTGACATGATCATAAAAAATTCTTAAACTTCATAAACAATAGGACCATCATGGTAGTTGAACAAAAGCATCAACACCAACAAACAACTTGATTAATCTTTATCAGGATCATCAGACACCACCAAACACCATCTTTTACTTTGTATACTTAGAGTATACTCATGCTTTGTACAACCTTATCAAATTTATCTCCTTTAATGCTACAAAACAATTATGCAAAACAAATTAGTATTTCACTTTTGATACCCAAATATTTTTGGGTCTTAGTGTGTTAGTCGTTCTAAGAGGTCTAGAGTTATTTTCTTTAGACCATTTTAAATCATTTAACTTGAAATAACAATAAGGATCTAAGTGCCCGAACATATTACAAAATTGCACTTAAAATTAAGACAATTTGATTTCTTTCTACCGTGGAAAATATTTTTAAAAAATATATTAGGTTTATAACCTAATCCATTTTTATTATACGAAGCTCTTTAATTAGACATGATTAAATCAAGCTTATCTTCAACCTTAGCTAAATTTTCTAAGGTTTCATACAAGCTAGTTACTTCAAGTTTCATAGATTCGCATGACTTACATTTTTCTGATTTGAAAGATTCGTTTCTAATGTTAGCAATTTCTTCACCTTTAATTTTATTGCTATTTTCTATAAATTGAATATAGTCTTTAGAATCAACAATGTTCTTTTATAATTTACCTTTATCTCTACTATGCTTAACACTTAGCTTTAACATTTGATCATAGATTAAATATGTTACCTCAGTGTCGTATTCTCTTAAAGCTTTGAAGCACACATGATCTTCTTTTTCAGAATATCTTATTTGAAAAGATGCTCCATGAGAGTCTTACGACGTATTGTCGAGGATATTGTTGAAGGCATCTCTACAAGAGTTTCTTTCTCATTCCGTTTCATACTGATAGTGTCAGATGTATTTCTTCACAAGGACAAGTGATTGAATTGTTAAAAGCTAACAGATATTCTCCTTTGTATGGAGTCAGGTCCGTCCGACATAGGCCTAACGATTCCAATACCTCTTCATAAAGGATGTTGCAAGAACTTCTGTCATCTACTAGGAATCCCGTTACGGTCAAACGAGTGATCAAAACCACGATGACCAAAGGTAAATTAGAGTTCGAGACTCTATCGATCTTTTCCAAATCCAAGAATGCTAACTCTGATAGGTCGTTTTGCTAAAACTTCGAATCAGTACTCAACATGAAGTAATTGACTAGTGACAGAGCGTTGGACGCTGTGAAAGTTTGAAAGGTGTCGATTGACGATGAGACATGAGTAAATGGATCTGGATCTATCTTCTTGAACATCTTTGCTAAGGTTACTGCTTATGCTCATTCGCTTTCAGTATGAAACCTTCTTCAGGTTGAGAAGTCAAATTCCTACAAACGACACCACTGTTCCATTCCAGAATAAAAAATATGGAGAGCCGTGGAAGATGCGGTAAAGAGAAGCTTCCTGCATAATGGAAAAGAGGGTGTTCCTGCAAGGTTAGTACTGCGACGCTCAAGTCATTGTGTGAATGATGAGAGAGTATTCAAATTGTGTTTGAAACTTGTTTCATGAAATATCGAGCTTTAAGAAGATGAGCCCCAGAGAAAAATAAAGTCAGTTGCTCTGAAGTCATTGGGAAAGTTTGAAAAGACTAGAGCTTTTCAAGCAGAAGAAGATGAAGAAGAAGGAAAATAAGAAGAAGAATCTTCAGAAGAGTCGGAAGAAGAAGATGAGTTGTCTCTTCTATCTAGACGAGTGAATCAACTCTGGAAGAAAAGACAAGGTAGATTCAGAGGACAAAGAAGGACAGGTGGTCATTCTGAGTCCACTTCTAGATCCAAGAAAGATGGATCTAGCAAGGAAGTAATCTGCTTTGAATGCAAGGAGTCAGGTCATTACAAGAATGACTTCCCCAAGCTGAAGAAGGACAGACCCAAGAAGAAAGACTTCTGAGGGAAGAAGAAAGGTCTAATGGCTACCTGGGACAATTCAGAATCCTCAGAAGATGAATCTTGCAGCTCGAACATGGTGCATAGAGTTAATTTCTTTGGAGATGACCATGGGTGGCTTTGGGCCTATTATTAAGTTAAAACCTTTTAAATATCACTTATTTCCAGTCCCTTGTTGACCCATAAGCTCATCCTATGGTTTTCACCGTTGAGTATAGAATGGAAGGAGGATGTAACGAGTTGTTTCCCAAGTACTAGATTAAAAGTCACTTTCTTATGGTGAGCATTATATAGGTACACAAGGACGAGGACCTCAATGCAGAATATTTGTACAAGAAGAAACAATTGATAAGTTTTATCAATAACCTGGGTTACTTCAGAGGTGGAACCCCTATGGACAAGGTCAATCAAAATGCTTGTAGCGCCTCATAGATGTTCAATTTCTAATTAAGGCCAACTCACGAAAAAAGAAAGAAATCCATATTTGGTAAGTTCTAGAAACTCTTGGCTCCTTTGTATCCGATATGTCTATTTGTGAGGTGTTTGTTTTAACATTGGTATGTGCATACTGGATGAAGGATGAAGTACAAATCTAACTCATAAAGCGGGGAATATGGTCTCTAGTGAGTGAAGCCGCTTTGAACATTCTTTCGATATTGCAGAGCATATGGATTTTCCTACTCGTCCATTATTAACGAGGTCGAGCTCTCGTTCCTCTAAATACCACCAAACTCATCCTTTAGAAGAGGACTGCAAATATCTGGTTGAGCCTTCTTAGGAGGAAGAAATGATTAATCAGACTTGGTACACCTGATGTGCCTTTTGTTATTTGGACCTCAGTGGAGCTGGGCGCTGGGAAGCTCTTTGGTCCAACCAACTCCTTGCTAAGAAGCAACGGCTAGAGGAGAGTGTTTGAAATCTAAAGCTTCAACAGGATAGGTACCTGTAGGAAATACATGTGACTTCTACCTCTCTTACTAAGGTAAAGGATGCTTTGCCCCCTTAACCTCCCTGGCTCTCTAGCCGGTAAGGTGACTCATCTGGTGAGGGTCATGGCAAGTAGGAAGTAAGATTTAATTGTTGCTTAGGATAATTTATCGTTTGATACGAAAAAATTAGAGTCACTGTTTCTTGAAAATGCTTCTCTGACTCAATAGCTTGTTGATTGTATAAGCACCAACCTTGGGGTAATCTCGCAATCGTTTGAGAATGCTTTGCATCAAGTAGTGCATCTTCACTATCCTCTACTTATCTCGAGGGAGCATATACAAGCAAATCATATGCTTAAAGATGGAAAGATTATCTCTCTACTAAAGTAGCCATGCCAGCCATACCTTTTTAATGTACTATATATGTATTACTAATGTATTGGAAGAATATATGTGCATATAATATCATTTTTGGAATTAAATACTTTTTTTTACTTGTTTAAAGTCTATTTATATGATCTTGAGGATGATGATCTAAATGTATACATGTATGATCCTGATTTCGAGGCTCTGGATTCTGTGTGAACTTACGAGGTATTTCCTTAAAGTTTATTAGACGTCACTAGGGGTGTTCCCGACCATGGGTCGGTTCCCCTTCCCCCGTTATTTCCTGTGGGGATTTGATTGTTGTGGGTAGACGTGCAAAGCGTATTTGGTATCACCGTTGTCTTTTAGTAGGGGATTTATTGCTTTAGTCAGACGTGCAAAGCGTCTCCAACATCAGCCTTGGCTTTTGGTGAGGAGTTTATTGCTTTAGATGAACGTGCAAAGCGTCTTTAACAACACCCTAACTTTCAGTTTAGGAACACAAAATGGAATGATGATCGAAAGTGATGGTGATTCTGACCTTCTAGTGCAGTGGAGAGAGGGACCTACAAGGTTACCACTCAAATGCTTAAGTTAATATGTGAGAAAGAAGTGTGAATTTAAATTGTGTTTGAAAATTGTTACCTGATTTTGGTGTCTTATCTCTTTATATATAGAGAGGGAAATAACAAACTCTTTATGTGTTAGAAGTAAATTGCGGAAATCTGTTGTATGCACTTATAATTTGAGATCTTTGTTATCGTCATGAGGAGATTTCTTATGAGCTAATATTCTAAAAGGATTATTGTTTCCTCAATGAAGTTGTCCGGGATCGATCTAACCTACCTAAAACAAACCCTAAACACAAGTGCACAAAAACTAGAATTTTATACTAGATTTTTGAGATACACAAAACCCTAAAATGATAGCATGTTTAGTTAAAACCTAAATGAGAAAAGAGCTAAAAATGACTAATTGTCTTGAAATTTGTAACTTCATTGTGCCTACGACATCTTATTCTCCAAAAGCTGTTGTTCGTAGCTTCATTGAACCTACATCTTCATATTCTCTATCGTCTTTTCCATAGAATTTCTCAGCAAATGATAGTCATTTTGCTTCAAGACTAAAATGAATCAATTTTATTTCAACTATGTTTTCTAATTTCATTTTTACATCATCACCATGTGGGCAATACATGATCTTCAAATTTGACTTTAACTAGTATATCTAACTGAAATGATAAATGTATCACAGTTTGAAGAAATGAAAAACAAAACAGTTTTTTATTTTATTTTTTAAATTAAGAGATGAAAATGGATTTCAAATCTAAAATAAATATCAAAAATATATTAATCCTAAATTAATTAAATTCACATTTTATTTACATTGCTCTTTGGCAAGAACTTTTTTTAGTAGGATTTTTTCTTAGGTGAATTTTATCCTCTTAAATTTTCTTAATAATAGTTTTAATGAGGTTGATGCTGGAAATTTTTACTAGAATAACTCACTTTTTAAATTTTTTTTTTCAAAATATCCCACTTTTTAATTTTTTTCTTCAAAGTATCCCACTTCGGGGTACAGATTGTATAGTGGCGCCATGTGGATTGGCGATCCTTCACAATGGCATTAGTGGTGTCGCCAATTAGATTGGAGACACTATATGGTGCTGCCAATTCAATTAGCGACTGAGTCTTAATCTTAAAAGGGAGTCACCAATTAATATGGAGACAGGGCCAATTCTGTAAATTTTTTTGACAAAAATAAATTACATTAATCATTAATTAAAAATAATATTACATAAATTAATATTGGCGACCGGGTTGGTCATACTGGCCATCGGTTCCACATCCTCTAGGCACCCTCACTCGTTGCACTCGTTCACCTCATTGCACTTGTTCCCCTCGTTGTTGATTTACTCCAGGTGTTTGATGAGTTGAAGTCTCAGAAACATTCCCAGCTGATTCCATAAGAATTTCTTGCATTTCCATGAGGTCTTGTATGTTAAAATTGAGTGCGTGACCCATGCCAGAGTAGTTCGGATGTGATGAATGGGTCATTGGTGTGTGGCCTAAACGATTGAAAGGGGACATTGGTGTGAATGATTCGTTGGTGAAAGGTTGAAATGGTAGTGGTGTTTGAAAGTCATAAGATTATTGGGATGTTTGAGTGTGTAGGCTAGGATATGATGTGTGAGCGTTTTGGCTATGGAAAGATGTCTGGGCGTTACGGCTATGGTATGATGTACCTTCATTTTGGCTATATCTTGATGTTGTGTTAGGGGCATAGCCATATTAGGTTTCTTGATCATAATCATTTTGTTGGAGATTGTATGGGGGTCGCTCTTGGTATTGTGGTTGACGGGCGCTAGGAATGGCAATCTAGACCAACCCCGTGCTTGGAGCAAAACGGTGCATCTAGAAAAGTAGATGTGTTTTTTTTTATGCACTTACACAAAGAGCTATACAAATAAGACAGACAAACCTTATCGTTGAGGCCACATGACGACAAACCTTGTGGGATCCATGAACGAGGACTTCAAAGAAATTAGAAACCTTCCAATCACCGCTTTGGTGAGATCAACCTATTATAGGTTGGCATCACTTCTCGTAACAAGTGTAACACCCCCTTTCTATACCCTCAAATAATATATTTAATCATTTAGGCACTTAATTAAAATTTCATCAGAGTAATTCATAACACGGTATAAAAAGAGTATGCCGCATTATACTTCAAATTAAACATACATACAACACCTGCTCATATAGATATGCAACAGTGGGCAACACACAATCTAGGAACTTTGTCCTTTTTACCCACATCTCAAATATTTAGAATAAAAGCGGAAAATCTAAACATTTGAATCACCACCAACATGTATTCACATACATACATATTCACGTCATCCCGTCTAATACATCAACAACAGTCATGTTTACAAAACATGCAACACCAATAAAACATATACAAATGTATTCATCAAAATAGCCCAAGGCTTCCTATGCTACCCGGTGTTACATATCAGAGCCATCTGACCAAAACAAAATGAAGACACGCTTCACAAAAAGGGATCACCAGCACCTAATCTGCAATGCCTCATAGAGCATCATAAAACAGCAGAAGGGTGAGAAACAATATCATAATAAACAATGCATAAATCATATATATACATATGCACAAACAAAGAATACACCTATTCTTCGTTCCTCACCATAAATCATTATCACTCGTCATATACACCGCAATGTACATTTACACAAATAATGGATAATCACCCGACATATTTAATATGCACATATCCATAATTTCAATCAATACACACAAACATACACAATATGTTTATTTCATCACCAATTCACATAAACATCTCTATACATGTTTATTTTCACCAATGCATCATATAAAGATGATTATGCAACTCATAGAGACCGACTCACGCCTCTATGCAGATGCAAATGCGGTACCGACTCAATTCAACAGGTTCAATTGAAGAACCAAAATGGAACCATCGCTCGTTACCGAAGTAACTCCCCGTCGGGCCTACGATGTTCACCCATTGCTCACACCCCACATGGGCACACAATGTTTATGGATTGCTCACACCCCACATGGGCACACAACCCGATTGCTCACACCCCACATGGGCACACAATCGTTCTGCAGATTCTACGCGGAATCAAATATAACCATCACTCACACCCCACATGGGCACACGAGGTTCTGCAGATCCTACACGGGATCAAATAGCACAAATGCATATCATGATGCTTCACATGCAAACATGACTCAATCAACTATAAACCATCGCTCACACCCCACATGGGCACACGAGGCTTCTGCAGATCCTACGCGGGATAAATCAACACAAAATGCATACATGTTTACAAACATACTCATGCATTTATCACATTTCATTGCATACATTCATTATGCATTCACATCATATATATCACAATGCATATATATATTCATCATTCAATTCACACTATTTCATACATGGTTTCCATTCACAATCAATTTCATCATGCATTTCTATTCAATTCAAGCAAATGCACAAAATTGCCAAACGGCCACATTTCACACTCAATTCATTCACTAGGATTCACGCCTTACGGCTACCCACATCACAACAATTAATAACACACCATTTATCCATACGAGACGAGACCGATCACAACTGGACACTCTAGCTAATATAAGCTCTTCTCAATCAAAATCATTAATTTCAATTAATCGGTAAAATCGGCTAAGATTCGGATAAAAATAATATTTCTTTTCACCAAGTTGTAGAACATATTATTAGCTTCAGTTTGATATAAAGAACGTCAAGATCTGATAAACGGTGAAAAAGTTATGAATTTTCGAAGTACTCGTAATGACCATACCGTGTCCTAAAGGTTGTCTTCTGAATATCTTCCTTTTTCACGCGAATTTGGTGATAACCTGATCTCAAATCAATCTTACTAAAAACACGTGCACCAACCAATTGGTCCATTAAATCATCGATCCTTGGAAGCAGATACTTGTTCTTAATTGTCACCTTGTTCAACTGCCGATAATCAATACACAAACGCATGCTTCCATCCTTTTTCTTTACTAACAACACCGGAGCACCCCAAGGAGAAACACTAGGCCTTACAAATTTATTGTCCAACAAGTCATTCAATTGTTTCTTCAATTCTACCAACTCCGATGCCGACATACGATACGGTGCCATAGAAACTGGTCTAGTACCCGGAACTAGATCAATGGAAAATTCAACTTCTCTTTCCGGCGGTACATCCGTAATATCCTCCGGAAACACTTCTGGAAAGTTACACACCACTGAAAAAACATCAAGTTCCATCTTACTCTCTACAGACAAAGATGCAAACAAACCGAACAATTGAGCTTCATCCGCTAAAAGTTTCTTCAACTCTTTAGTGGATAGAAAACTCACCTCTTCATCATCTTCCAAAGAAGGAAACCTTACTAACTTGTGATAGCAATCTATATGAACTTGATTAAACTGCAACCAGTTCATACCTAAGATTACGTCCAAACCTTCCAAAGGTAAACACACCAAATCCATAACAAATTCTCTACCATACATGGTCAGAGGACAACTTACACACACCGAGGACGTAGTTACCGACCCCGAAGCAGGAGTCTCAATAACCATCTCGCCACTCCAAGAAGTCAAAAACAAGTTCAAACGCTTAGCGCACTCATGAGAAATGAATAAATGAGTCGCTCCCGTATCAATAATAGCAATTAAAGGCATACTATTAATAAAGCATGTACCTTTAATCAGACGGTCTGCACTGGTAGTATCCTTCCAAGCTAAAGCAAAGACTTTACCACCTGCCTGAGCTTGCTTCGGCTTAGTACACTTAGTACTAATATGCCCCATTTCACCGCAATTAAAACATTTCATCGCATTCCTTCTACAATCAGTTGTAGCATGACCAAAACCTCCACAGTTAGAACACTTTGCAACGGTCTTTCCGCAATCAAAAGACTTATGTCCCATCTCACCACACTTGAAGCACTTAATCATACCGGAACCTCCACCTCCGGATCTCTTATCAAAGTTTCCCCTATGTTTCCCCTTATCAACAGGTGTCACATACGGTCCACTCCTTACTTGCTGTTTCCCTCTCCTCTCATTCACACTCTTATAATGTGTGGAACGAGCTTTACTATCCTCTTCAAAAATCCTACAACATTCGACCAAATCCGAAAACCTTCGAATTCTTTGATAACCCACCGCTTGCTTAAATTCAGGGCGCAAGCCATTCTCATACTTAATACATTAAGAAAACTCTGCCGTCACTACCGCATAATGAGGGTGAAATTGAACCAATTCCACAAACCTCGCCGTGTAGTCTACCGCGGACATGTTGCCTTGCTTCAACTCTAGAAATTCCATTTCTTTCTTCCCCTTCACACTTTCGGGGTAATACTTTCTCAAGAATTCCGTACGAAACAAATCCCAAGTGATTGTTTCCTCATTCACCTCAATAACTTGTCTCATACCGACCCACCAATCGTCGGCTTCTTCCCTCAGCATGTGAGTCCCAAGTCTCACCTTGTTTCCCTCAGCACAATTCATAACTCTGAAAACTCTTTCGATCTCTTTCAGCCAAATCTGAGCACCGTCAGGATCGAATCTTCCTTTGAAGACCAATGGCTGATTCTTCCTGAACTCATCATTCTCATTCGCATTCGGCGCACCCTGCACCGCTCTAGCCATCGCTTCCATGGCAGCAGCCATCGCAGCATCATTACGACCATCCATATTCTGAGCAACCCAGAAACAACAACAAGGTTAAACCACAGCTTAACCGTTAAATAACAGTAAGACAGACACAACTGACTCAACACTGGCTCTGATACCACTTAATGTAACACCCCCTTTCTATACCCCCAAATAATATATTTAATCATTTAGGCACTTAATTAAAATTTCATCAGAGTAATTCATAACACGGTATAAAAAGAGTATGCCACATTATACTTCAAATTAAACAAACATACAACACCTGCTCATATAGATATGCAACAGTGGGCAACACACAATCTAGGAACTTCGTCCTTTTTACCCACATCTCAAATATTTAGAATAAAAGCGGAAAATCTAAACGTTTGAATCACCACCAACATGTATTCACATACATACATATTCAAATCATCCCGTCTAATACATCAACAACAGTCATGTTTACAAAACATGCAGCACCAATAAAACATATACAAATGTATTCATCAAAATAGCCCAAGGCTTCCTATGCTACCCGGTGTTACATATCAGAGCCATCTGACCAAAACAAAATGAAGACACGCTTCACAAAAAGGGATCACCAACACCTAATCTGCAATGCCTCATAGAGCATCATAAAATAGCAGAAGGGTGAGAAACAATATCATAATAAATAATGCATAAATCATATATATACATATGCACAAACAAAGAATACACATATTCTTCGTTCCTCACCACAAATCATTATCACTCGTCATATACACCGCAATGTACATTTACACAAATAATGGATAATCACCCGACATATTTAATATGCACATATCCATAATTTTAATCAATACACACAAACATACACAATATGTTTATTTCATCACCAATTCACATAAACATCTCTATACATGTTTATTTTCACCAATGCATCATATAAAGATGATTATGCAACTCATAGAGACCGACTCACGACTCTATGCAGATGCAAATGTGATACCGACTCAATTCAACAGGTTCAATTGAAGAACCAAAATGGAACCATCGCTCGTTACCGAAGTAACTCCCCGTCGGGCCTACGATGTTCACCCATTGCTCACACCCCACATGGGCACACAATGTTTATGGATTGCTCACACCCCACATGGGCACACAACCCGATTTCTGACACCCCACATGGGCACACAATCGTTCTGCAGATTCTACGCGGAATCAAATATAACCATCGCTCACACCCCACATGGGCACACGAGGTTCTGCAGATCCTACACGGGATCAAATAGCACAAATGCATATCATGATGCTTCACATGCAAACATGACTCAATCAACTATAAACTATCGCTCACACCCCACATGGGCACACGAGGCTTCTGCAGATCCTACGCGGGATCAATCAACACAAAATGCATACATGTTTACAAACATACTCATGCATTTATCACATTTCATTGCATACATTCATTATGCATTCACATCATATATATCACAATGCATATATATATATATATATATATATATATATATATATATATATATATATATATATATATATATATATATATATATATATATATATATATATATATATATATATATATATATATATATATATATATATATATATATATATATATATATATATATATATATATATATATATATATATATATATATATATATATATATATATATATATATATATATATATATATATATATATATATATATATATATATTCATCATTCAATTCACACCATTTCATACATGGTTTCCATTCACAATCAATTTCATCATGCATTTCTATTCAATTCAAGCAAATGCACAAAATTGCCAAACGGCCACATTTCACACTCAATTCATTCACTAGGATTCATGCCTTACGGCTACCCACAGCACAACAATTAATAACACACCATTTATCCATACGAGACGAGACCGATCACAACCGGACGCTCTAGCTAATATAAGCTCTTCTCACTCAAAATCATTAATTTCAATTAATCGGTAAAATCGGCTAAAAGTCGGATAAAAATAATATTTCTTTTCACCAAGTTGTAGAACATATTATTAGCTTCAGTTTGATATAAATAACGTCAAAATCTGATAAACGGTGAAAAAGTTATGAATTTTCGAAGTTTTGAAAATAATATTTTCTCACACTTACAGTGTTAATCGGTTAACGCATATGGTTAACCGATTAACCACTCCAAAAACTCAGTTTTTAGGCCAAAAACTCAGCTTTTAGGCCCCCAACAATGTGTTAATCGGTTAACGTATATGGTTAACCGATTAACACCTGAAAAACTCAGAAAAACAGCTACGAGTTTGAGCTTAAAACCCTCAAAAACCCGACCGATTAAATAGTTTTCACCCGATTAAATACCTATCTATCCTTACTAATCATATACGGATATATTAGGGTCATAAAACTCAACTTTCGCGACATTCGATTTCCACTCAAAATCTTAACCTCACTTTAACCGAAAATGGTGAAACTCGAAATATCACCCGATTCTCACCAAACTAGTTTCAATACTCTTAGTATAACATATCCTGACTAAGCTACAAAGGTTATTCTCGATTCTAACCGTTAAACAATGATTTCTACTGATTAAACCAACTTCAACCTAGAAATGGAAAGTGTAGAAAAACTATCAAACAATCCACACAACACATACATGATCATACACATGGATAGAATAATAAAGTTCCACACCCTTACCCGACTAATCGAAAGCTTGGATGTTGATTCTTGATGATTCTAGGTTTTTGCTTCTCTTCCTCCTCTTTCTCTTCTCTTCTCTTGTTCTTTCTCTTTTCTTTCTCTCTAACTCTCTCTATTTCTTTCTTTCTATTTTCTCTCCAATTCCTCTTATACTTTTCCCCTCAATTCTATTTCTATCAAAAGACCAAAATACACTCCAATCGAAATTTTACCTGAAACTCTCCGAAACGGTAAAATATTAAAACATACTATATTAACACATCAAATTCACAATTAAAACAATTATTACTCAAATCAATTAAAACACTCAATAAAATGAAATAATCGAAATCGGGGCGTTACAACTCTCCCCCACTTTAGAAAATTTCGTCCTCGAAATATTACCTGATTCAAACAAGTCTGGATACGACTCTCGCATCCCACTTTCCAATTCCCAAGTCATATTGCCTTCAGAAGCGCCTCCCCACGCTACTTTCACAAGCGCAATATCCTTACCTCTAAGTTTCTTAACTTCACGATCCAGAATCTTAACCGGTAAAACTTCTACCGTAAGGTTATCTCTCACCTCAACCTCGTCCATAGGAACCACATGTGACGGATCCGGAACATACTTCCGAAGTTGCGAAACATGGAACACATCATGCAAATTCGAAATATTCGGAGGCAACGCCACACGATAAGCCACAACACCTACTCGTGCAGTAATCTGATACGGACCAATAAAACGAGAAGTCAACTTCTTCGACTTCAAAGCACGACCCACACCCGTAACCGGTGTAACTCTCAAAAATACATGGTCGCCTTCCTGAAATTCAAGATCCTTCCTTCTCTTGTCATGGTAGCTCTTTTGTCTATTCTGAGAAGCTTTCATCTTCTCCCGAATAAACTTCACTTTCTCCGTAGTTTGTTGTACCAACTCCGGACCAACTACCGACCTCTCACCAGTTTCATGCCAACACAAAGGTGTTCGACATCTCCGGCCATATAAAGCCTCAAATGGCGCCATACCAATACTTGCATGAAAACTATTATAGGTGAACTCAATCAATGCCAAATAACTATCCCATGCACCACCTTGCTCTAGAACACAAGCACGCAACAAATCTTCCAATGATTGAATTGTCCTCTCGGTTTGACCATCCGTCTGAGGATGATACGCCGAGCTCAATCTCAACTTAGAACCCAAAGCACTTTGTAAACTTTCCCAAAATCTTGACGTAAATCTAGGATCCCTATCCGACACAATACTCTTAGGAACTCCATGCAACTTCACTATCACGCGAACGTAAATCTCGGCTAACTTTTCCAAAGGATAACTAATATCAATCGGAACAAAGTGAGCAGATTTAGTAAGCCTATCAACAATTACCCAAATAGCATTATGTCCTCTTTGCGTATTCGGTAATCCCGTAACAAAATCCATGGATATACTATCCCACTTCCATTCCGGAATGTCTAACGGTTGCATCAACCCACTAGGCTTCTGATGCTCCACCTTAGATTTCTGACAAGTCAAGCACGAATACACAAAATGAGCAACATCCCGCTTTAAACCGGACCACCAAAAGATCTTCTTCAAATCTTGATACATCTTATTCGCACCCGGATGAATACTCAAGTTGCTTCGGTGTCCTTCCTCCAATATCATCTTTTTCAATTCCGAATCATCGGGAATACAAATACGACCACGAAACCTCAAAACTCCAAAATCATCAACTTTGTAATCTTCACTCTCATTCATCATCAAATCAACAAACTTCAAATCTAACTTTTGTTTTTCACAAATGGTCGCAAGAAAATCATTCGTAACATGCAACATACCAAGTTTCACACTTACCGGCGTCATTTCACAAACTAAACTCAAGTCTCTGAAATCTTCCAAAAGTTCCCATTCTTTTACCATCAACGCGGACATATGTAACAACTTCCGACTTAAGGAATCGGCCACCATATTCGCCTTACCCGGATGGTAATTCAAACCAAAGTCATAATCTTTCAAAAGTTCTAACCATCTCCTTTGCCTCATGTTCAATTCTTTCTGATCGAATAAATACTTCAAGCTCTTGTGATCACTAAAGACTTCAAATCTTGCACCATAAAGATAATGTCTCCAAATTTTCAAAACAAACACCACGGCCGCTAATTCCAAGTCATGGGTAGGATAATTCTTTTCATGCACTCTCAACTGTCTCGAAGCATAAGCCACAACCTTTCCATCTTGCATCAAAACACCACCTAAACCTGTCAATGACGCATCACAATACACCACAAAAGGGTCCGTAGGATTCGGCAAAATCAAAATCGGCGTCGTCGTCAACCGTCTCTTAAGTTCCGTGAAACTCTCTTCACAATGAATATCCCAAACAAAAGCTTTTCCTTTACAAGTCAACTGTGTCAAAGGAAGTGCCAACTTCGAAAATACCTCAATGAATCTCCGATAATAACCTGCCAATCCTAAAAAGCTTCGGATTTCAATGACCGACTTAGGAGTCTCCCATTGTCTCACTGCATCAATCTTGGATGGACTAACACTAATTCCACTACCGGAAATAACATGCCCAAGAAAACTGACTTCCGACAACCAAAACTCGCACTTAGACAACTTAGCATACAATTGCTTTTCCTTCAAAATTTGCAACACAATCCTTAAATGCTCTTCATGCTCCTCTTGAGACTTAGAATAAATCAAAATATCGTCGATGAATACAACCACGAAACGATCCAACTGCTCATGAAAAATACGATTCATGTATTCCATAAACACACCCGGTGCATTAGAAACTCCGAATGGCATCACGAAGTACTCGTAATGACCATACCGTGTCCTAAAGGCTGTCTTCTGAATATCTTCCTTTTTCATGCGAATTTGGTGATAACCTGATCTCAAATCAATCTTACTAAAAACACGTGCACCAACCAATTGGTCCATTAAATCATCGATCCTTGGAAGCGGATACTTGTTCTTAATTGTCACCTTGTTCAACTGCCGATAATCAATACACAAACGCATGCTTCCATCCTTTTTCTTTACTAACAATACCGGAGCACCCCAAGGAGAAACACTAGGCCTTACAAATTTATTGTCCAACAAGTCATTCAATTGTTTCTTCAATTCTACCAACTCCGATGCCGACATACGATGCGGTGCCATAGAAACTGGTCTAGTACCCGGAACTAGATCAATGGAAAATTCAACTTCTCTTTCCGGCGGTACATCCGTAATATCCTCCGGAAACACTTCTGGAAAGTCACACACCACTGGAAAAACATCAAGTTCCATCTTACTCTCTACGGACAAAGATGCAAACAAACCGAACAATTGAGCTTCATCCGCTACAAGTTTCTTCAACTCTTTAGTGGATAGAAAACTCACCTCTTCATCATCTTCCAAAGAAGGAAACCTTACTAACTTGTGATAGCAATCTATATGAACTCGATTAAACTGCAACCAGTTCATACCCAAGATTACGTCCAAACCTTCCAAAGGTAAACACACCAAATCCATAACAAATTCTCTACCATACATGGTCAGAGGACAACTTACACACACCGAGGACGTAGTTACCAACCCCGAAGCAGGAGTCTCAATAACCATCTCGCAACTCCAAGAAGTCAAAAACAAGTTCAAACGCTTAGCGCACTCATGAGAAATGAATGAATGAGTCGCTCCCGTATCAATAATAGCAATTAAAGGCATACTATTAATAAAGCATGTACCTTTAATCAGACGGTCTGCACTGGTAGTATCCTTCCAAGCTAAAGCAAACACTTTACCACCTACCTGAGCTTGCTTCGGCTTAGTACACTTAGTACTAATATGCCCCATTTCACCGCAATTAAAACATTTCATCGCATTCCTTCTACAATCAGTTGTAGCATGACCAAAACCTCCACAGTTAGAACATTTTGCAACAGTCTTTCCGCAATCAAAAGACTTATGTCCCATCTCACCACACTTGAAGCACTTAATCATACCGGAACCTCCACCTCCGGATCTCTTATCAATGTTTCCCCTATGTTTGCCCTTATCAACAAGTGTCACATACGGTCCACTCCTTACTTGTTGTTTCCCTCTCCTCTCATTCACACTCTTATAATGTGTGGAACGAGCTTTACTATCCTCTTCAAAAATCCTACAACATTCGACCAAATCCGAAAACCTTCGAATTCTTTGATAACCCACCGCTTGCTTAAATTCAGGGCGCAAGCCATTCTCATACTTAATACATTTAGAAAACTCTGCCGTCACTGCCGCATAATGAGGGTGAAATTGAACCAATTCCACAAACCTCGCCGTGTAGTCTACCACGGACATGTTGCCTTGCTTCAACTCTAGAAATTCCATTTCTTTCTTCCCCTTCACACTTTCGGGGTAATACTTTCTCAAGAATTCCGTACGAAACAAATCCCAAGTGATTGTTTCCTCATTCACCTCAATAACTTGTCTCATACCGACCCACCAATCGTCGACTTCTTCCCTCAGCATGTGAGTCCCAAGTCTCACCTTGTTTCCCTCAGCATAATTCATAACTCTGAAAACTCTTTCGATCTCTTTCAGCCAAATCTGAGCACCGTCAGGATCGAATCTTCCTTTGAAGACCAATGGCTGATTCTTCCTGAACTCATCATTCTCATTCGCATTCGGCGCACCCTGCACCGCTCTAGCCATCGCTTCCATGGCAGCAGCCATCGCAGCATCATTACGACCATGCATATTCTGAGCAACCCAGAAACAACAACAAGGTTAAACCACAGCTTAACCGTTAAATAACAGTAAGACAGACACAACTGACTCAACACTGGCTCTGATACCACTTAATGTAACACCCCCTTTCTATACCCCCAAATAATATATTTAATCATTTAGGCACTTAATTAAAATTTCATCAGAGTAATTCATAACACGGTATAAAAAGAGTATGCCACATTATACTTCAAATTAAACAAACATACAACACCTGCTCATATAGATATGCAACAGTGGGCAACACACAATCTAGGAACTTCGTCCTTTTTACCCACATCTCAAATATTTAGAATAAAAGCGGAAAATCTAAACGTTTGAATCACCACCAACATGTATTCACATACATACATATTCAAATCATCCCGTCTAATACATCAACAACAGTCATGTTTACAAAACATGCAGCACCAATAAAACATATACAAATGTATTCATCAAAATAGCCCAAGGCTTCCTATGCTACCCGGTGTTACATATCAGAGTCATCTGACCAAAACAAAATGAAGACACGCTTCACAAAAAGGGATCACCAACACCTAATCTGCAATGCCTCATAGAGCATCATAAAATAGCAGAAGGGTGAGAAACAATATCATAATAAATAATGCATAAATCATATATATACATATGCACAAACAAAGAATACACCTATTCTTCGTTCCTCACCACAAATCATTATCACTCGTCATATACACCGCAATGTACATTTACACAAATAATGGATAATCACCCGACATATTTAATATGCACATATCCATAATTTCAATCAATACACACAAACATACACAATATGTTTATTTCATCACCAATTCACATAAACATCTCTATACATGTTTATTTTCACCAATGCATCATATAAAGATGATTATGAAACTCATAGAGACCGACTCACGACTCTATGCAGATGCAAATGCGATACCGACTCAATTCAACAGGTTCAATTGAAGAACCAAAATGGAACCATCGCTCGTTACCGAAGTAACTCCCCGTCGGGCCTACGATGTTCACCCATTGCTCACACCCCACATGGGCACACAATGTTTATGGATTGCTCACACCCCACATGGGCACACAACCCGATTGCTCACACCCCACATGGGCACACAATCGTTCTGCAGATTCTACGCGGAATCAAATATAACCATCGCTCACACCCCACATGGGCACACGAGGTTCTGCAGATCCTACACGGGATCAAATAGCACAAATGCATATCATGATGCTTCACATGCAAACATGACTTAATCAACTATAAACTATCGCTCACACCCCACATGGGCACACGAGGCTTCTGCAGATCCTACGCGGGATCAATCAACACAAAATGCATACATGTTTACAAACATACTCATGCATTTATCACATTTCATTGCATACATTCATTATGCATTCACATCATATATATCACAATGCATATATATATATATATATATATATATATATATATATATATATATATATATATATATATATATATATATATATATATATATATATATATATATATATATATATATATATATATATATATATATATATATATATATATATATATATATATATATATATATATATATATATATATATATATATATATATATATATATATATATATATATATATATATATATATATATATTCATCATTCAATTCACACCATTTCATACATGGTTTCCATTCACAATCAATTTCATCATGCATTTCTATTCAATTCAAGCAAATGCACAAAATTGCCAAACGACCACATTTCACACTCAATTCATTCACTAGGATTCACGCCTTACGGCTACCCACAGCACAACAATTAATAACACACCATTTATCCATACGAGACGAGACCGATCACAACCAGACGCTCTAGCTAATATAAGCTCTTCTCACTCAAAATCATTAATTTCAATTAATCGGTAAAATCGGCTAAAAGTCGGATAAAAATAATATTTCTTTTCACCAAGTTGTAGAACATATTATTAGCTTCAGTTTGATATAAAGAATGTCAAAATCTGATAAACGGTGAAAAAGTTATGAATTTTCGAAGTTTTGAAAATAATATTTTCTCACACTTACAGTGTTAATCGGTTAACGTATATGGTTAACCGATTAACCACTCCAAAAACTCAGTTTTTAGGCCAAAAACTCAGCTTTTAGGCCCCCAACAATGTGTTAATCGGTTAACGTATATGGTTAACCGATTAACACCTGAAAAACTCAGAAAAACAACTACGGGTTTGAGCTTAAAACCCTCAAAAACCCGACCGATTAAATAGTTTTCACCCGATTAAATACCTATCTATCCTTACTAATCATATACGGATATATTAGGGTCGTAAAACTCAACTTTCGCGACATTCGATTTCCACTCAAAATCTTAACCTCACTTTAACCGAAAATGGTGAAACTCGAAATATCACCCGATTCTCACCAAACTAGTTTCAATACTCTTAGTCTAACATATCCTGACTAAGCTACAAAGGTTATTCTCGATTCTAACTGTTAAACAATGATTTCTACCGATTAAACCAACTTCAACCTAGAAATGGAAAGTGTAGAAAAACTATCAAAAAATCCACACAACACATACATGATCATACACATGGATAGAATAATAAAGTTCCACACCCTTACCCAACTAATCGAAAGCTTGGATGTTGATTCTTGATGATTCTAGGTTTTTGCTTCTCTTCCTCCTCTTTCTCTTCTCTTCTCTTGTTCTTTCTCTTTTCTTTCTCTCTAACTCTCTCTATTTCTTTCTTTCTATTTTCTCTCCAATTCCTCTTATACTTTTCCCCTCAATTCTATTTCTATCAAAAGACCAAAATATCCTCCAATCTAAATTTTACCCGAAACTCTCCGAAACGGTAAAATATTAAAACATACTATATTAACATATCAAATTCACAATTAAAACAATTATTACTCAAATCAATTAAAACACTGAATAAAATGAAATAATCGAAATCGGGGCGTTACAACAAGAGGCGAAAGATAGAGTGCAGTGTTAATGTCAGGTCAAGTACTCAGTGAAAGCATAATGAAATGTTTCTTCTGGAATTTCGCAGATGAAACTTCTTAGCATTGCTTCATCGAAGAGCTTAAAAAATTCACACTCTTGAAAGACCTTTTCTTCTATGTGGTAAGAATAAAGAATATTTCCTTTTGCACCATCTTTGTTAAACATATCTTTTTGCTCTTAAGATGAGAAACAATATGAGAACCATCCTAGAGAAGAAGTGCTTCCAAATGTGTAGATTCGTTTTTGGAGCCATCATGATAATGATAAAGATTGTAAGTAATATTTGCACACATAGAGAAAACACAAGTAAGAAAAAGAAGAAGAAGAAGAAAACAAAAGATGGGATGAATGGAAAAGAGGGTGAAATACCTATTTACAGACTGCCTCTAATCGATTATTAGCACTGATAATCAATTAGATCAATTAATGCCATAAACCCTTATAATTTTTTGCTGGCGGTGCACATTTATAGAGGTCATAATCGATTATGCATTATGGTTAATCGATTTTTAGGAATGAAATTTGAATTTCTAAAAGCCTATAATTGATTAGATCTATAGAGTAATCAATTATGTAGTTTGATTTCTTCTTTCTTTCTCTTTTTGGGTCTTTTTACACGCACTTGAGTTTGGTCATTTTCATTTTAGCACCCTTATTTCTTCAACATTGCACTCTTTGGCTATATATTTAATTTTTTTTTTGCATGGAAATATTGCTAAGAGAAAATTTAACTCAAACCAAAAATATGTTAGTGATAAATTAATATTCACTATAGCATAAATAAGACCACTTGCTAGAAAACTTCATTAGAGTTTTTCGATTAAATTTCTACCAAGTGTTTCACCTCCAAAATATCAAGATATCTCGTGAAAACTCCCTCTCAGAAGGGAACGGAAAACCACTGTCAATTTTCCATCTCTATGTATCGCTTGACATGAGAGTTTGCTCAAAAATCTATAGAATTGACATGATCATAAAAAATTCTTAAACTTCATAAACAATAGGACCATCATGGTAGTTGAACAAAAGCATCAACACCAACAAACAACTTGATTAATCTTTATCAGGATCATCAGACACCACCAAACACCATCTTTTACTTTGTATACTTAGAGTATACTCATGCTTTGTACAACCTTATCAAATTTATCTCCTTTAATGCTACAAAAAAAATTATGCAAAACAAATTAGTTTTTCACTTTTGATACCCAAATATTTTTGGGTCTTAGTGTGTTAGTGGTTCTAAGAGGTCTAGAGTTATTTTCTTTAGACCATTTTAAATCATTTAACTTGAAATAACAATAAGGATCTAAGTGCCCGAACATATTACAAAATTGCACTTAAAATTAAGATAATTTGATTTCTTTCTACCGTGGAAAATATTTTTAAAAGATATATTAGGTTTATAACCTAATCCATTTTTATTATACGAAGCTCTTTAATTAGACATGATTAAATCAAGCTTATCTTCAACCTTAGCTAAATTTTCTAAGGTTTCATACAAGCTAGTTACTTCAAGTTTCATAGATTCGCATGACTTACATTTTTCTGATTTGAAAGATTCGTTTCTAATGTTAGCAATTTCTTCACCTTGAATTTTATTGCTATTTTCTATAAATTGAATATAGTCTTTAGAATCAACAATGTTCTTTTATAATTTACCTTTATGTCTACTATGCTTAACACTTAGCTTTAACATTTGATCATAGATTAAATATGTTACCTCAGTGTCGTATTCTCTTAAAGCTTTGAAGCACACATGATCTTCTTTTTCAGAATATCTTACTTGAAAAGATGCTCCATGAGAGTCTTACGACATATTGTCGAGGATATTGTTGAAGGCATCTCTACAAGAGTTTCTTTCTCATTCCTTTTCATATTGATAGTGTCAGATCTATTGCTTCACAAGGACAAGTGATTGAATTGTTAAAAGCTAATAGATATTCTCCTTTGTATGGAGTTAGGTCCGTCCGACATAGGCCTAACGATTCCAATACCTCTTCATAAAGGATGTTGCAAGAACTTCTGTCATCTACTAGGAATCCCGTTACGGTCAAACGAGTGATCAAAACCACGATGACCAAATTAGGTAAATTAGAGTTCGAGACTCTATCGATCTTTTCCAAATCCAAGAATGATAACTCTGATAGGTCATTTTGCTAAAACTTAGAATCAGTACTCAACATGAAGCAATTGACTAATGACAGAGCGTTGGACGCTGTGAAAGTTTGAAAGGTGTCGATCGACGATGAGACATGAGTAAATGGATCTGGATCTGTCTTCTTGAACATCTTTGCAAAGGTTACTGCTTATGCTCATTCGCTTTCAGTATGAAACCTTCTTCAGGTTGAGAAGTCAAATTCCTACAAACGACACCACTGTTCCATTCCAGAATAAAAAATGTGGAAAGTCGTGGAAGATGCGGTAAAGAGAAGCTTCCTGCATAATGGAAAAAAGGGTGTACCTGCAAGGTTAGTACTGCGACGCTCAAATCATTGTGTGAATGATGAGAGAGTATTCAAATTGTGTTTGAAACTTGTTTCATGAAATAACGCCATCCACACACACACACACACACACACACACACACACACACACACACACACACACACACACACACACACACACACACACACACACACACACACACACACATATATATATATATATATATATATATATATATATATATATATATATATATATATATATATATATATATATATATATATATATATATATATATATATATATATATATATATATATATATATATATATATATATATATATATATATATATATATATGAGAGCAGAATAACTCACTCGCTAAATTCCCGACATAGAATACAAAAGATCGTTGGATGCCTTGGATTACTGGATCTACTAATTCTAGATTACTAAAGGTTCGGTGGCCAGGAGAACATTCCAGAAGTTTTAGGAAATACTTGAGCTAAATCAGGGATGTTACGCCTTGTGGTGATCTACTCGAAAAAGGAGCATGTCTGACTCAGAGCAATCGGGGGAATCCGTTCCTTATGGTTGTAGGATCTCTAAAGATGTGGTCAGATCACAGGGGATACTGCTGGTCCAAAACAAAAACCTTGATTTAAAAAACTTACCAAAGGTGAATTTCATATTGATTACTTTAATTGATTGAATGTTGAGAGTAGAAACATGAAAGTGAGTTGAGAGAATTTGAAATTTTGAAAAAGTATGTTAGAAATGTGGAAGGGAGAGGGGCTGACGTATTTATTTATTAAAGTCTATTTGGAGGTATATTTTTGTAACTGATATATAGATGCATTTCCATTTTAATTTTTGAAAAAAATTAGAGTTGAACTCCTTGACGAATGAATTAGTGTGAATTATGATGCTTCAGAAAATACATTTCAACTATTCCATAGTCCTTTAAAATTTAACCCCTAAGAGCAACTTTAACGCAGGGTTGTTAAACCAAAATTCTTTATACCTTACGTTAGTAATAAGGAATTTGCATTATAGGAGAGCTGACATGACATCCAAATGAACTAAAATTTAGTTCCCATTATCTATATAGTTAGCGTTAACTATTCATGTGAAACCTATTATAATATTATTTAATATTAATAAAATATTCCAAATATTCCAACAATATTAAAGTAAGGGTATGATATTTGAAAATAGTAACGGTCATATTATCATTTTTTACCTTCTATAAATTCTATAGAAATTTTAATTTTTTTTACACATAGTTTTACTTCTAAATTTTTTTCTTTCAATTTCCAATCTTATTTATTTATCAAATGGATCCCAACCAATCGAATCCTTATTATAATTATATTCCTATGAAAATGTAATTTTTTTTATGTATTATTGTTGTGAATTTTGTGTCATTTTTAATTTTATAATAAAATATATTTAATATTATTTTTAAGTTTTTAAGGTAAATTTTATTTAAAAAATTATATGTATTTTAATCAAAATAATTAAATTAATGGTAACTTAAATAAAAAATATAAAATGTGGGGTCAAATTTTGGTTTCTTATAGACAACCACCATTAAAGTAAAAACTACTCAAATCAACTATAAATTTTTTAAATCCTACAAATCACTTTGGGCCCACAATAACCCTCTAAAATAAGTTCGGGGTTCAAGTCCAAAACTAAGACAAGTTATTCAACCTAATTATATTAATATTGTTATATTATTATTATTATTATTATTATTATTATTATTATTATTATTATTATTATTATTATTATTATTATTATTATTATTATTATTATTATTATTATTATTATTATTATTATTATCATTATTATTACTAGCGTTCCGACGGGCACTCCCGTGCCCGTCTGTCCGCTTTTTTTAATGCGCACAACATAGAAAAATAAATGTGTATATATTTTATATGAAGTATTTATTATATTTACGATTAATTAAAAATAATATTTTTAAATACCCTTAAGCAATCTTAAAATCAGGATAATAAATGTATATATACTAAAAATATTTTAGTGAATTAACTATATATTAATGCTACTATTATTTTAAACATACCGAATTAAATAAAATTTAGATAAAAAAATATGTAGTCTAAACATGTTAATAATATTATTACATTTTGAAAATGATAAACAAAGTTATTCTAAATATATTAAATAACCGAATAATACAAAGTATTATTTATACTGTATAATCAATAACGTTCGTTAATAGGAAGGCCGAACATTAAATCTTTATTCTAAGAAGTTTTTTTTTTTATGCCATTGTTTTGCGTATTAAATAAAAAATATAAAAGTCTCATATTAAAATTTTTTTAGAGAAAAAAATAGTGAAATTAATAGTAATTAGTGTAATATAGTATTTTTTTATCTGTTAAAGATTTGAATTAATTATTCATACATCCTTTTATCAATGTGCTATTAAGCTTTAAAAAACTACAAATACATCCTGAAATATCTCTCTATAAAATACTTTTTATATTTTAAATGAAATATTTAATATCTTTTTAATCATACATTTGATTACAAAATTTATTTTGGTTCATTAACTTTAAAAAAAATCATTATTGCTCTATTAGTTCTTCAAAAAGTATATTAGACGAAAATGATATATCATTTCAGCTAAAGAGAGAGTATTTATAATTTGGTTATGACATAAAACATAGATGTTAATATATATTTTTAGGGTTTAAAATAGTACATTTTCTTTTTTCTCATATTTTAATCATAGAGACCAAACATTGATATAAATTGAATTGAAAATCTATAAAACCTTAATACTTTAATTTTAGGTCTCTTGTTTTCCTATTTTATCAGTTATACCATAAAATGTTCTTCAATCATATAAATATTTCGTAAACAAAAAATATAAATATATGTTACATTTTTTAGCATATAAATAATTAATATTAAAATTAAAATTAAACAAAATATATTGTTTATAATTAAAAAAAAGTGGCAAAGTGCTGGTGGCACTATAAAAACCATCTCATTTGAGAGGGCCAGATATTCAATATTCATCCTAATACACACATACTCTGTACTTGCACTCTTTTTTCCCAATTCTTACTTTAACATCAGATTGCGTTGTAGGTACACCCTCTTCATCATCTCTCACACTCAGTATTAAAGACGTTGTCTCTGACCCACTTCAGGTTCTGATCAGCCGTCAAAATCAAAAATTATTTTGTATCTTTTTGTATCTAAGAGGATATAGTATATGATGAACTTTGTAAATGGGTTAAGATATCCCTAATAACTTTATGAATAATATTACTTTATTTATTAAAAAAACATATGTTTTCTAAAGATACTGGTATTATTTAGACTCTATCTCTATCTCTCACATATAAATATTCATATATGTCTCTAAAATAAATATTCATGTATATGTACTTGTAAAAGGAAATATTTCTAAAAAGTTTATTTTAGACATGAAAATATTAGATTAACATTGACTCTATACATTAAATATACAAAACCTTTAGTGAAGGATGATTTGGTTAAAAAATCATAGTCTTTATCTTTATACTATTTCAATCTTGTCAATTAAAAATTTAATATAATTGTTAAAGAAAAAAAAAAGGATTGTTATAAAAAAAACTATTACTAAAGTGAATCATTGTCATTATTTTGTAGTTATGATTAGCACACAAATGACTTATTTTTTAATCTTTATTATATGATGATGGTTATTATTTTGTACTAATGATCACCTCACATTTTAAACTTCTTTTTCTATTCTAACATAATTAAACTAATTTTAATCTCATAAATGAAAGGAAATCTCAAATTTAAAATTCAACTTCATGAAAATTGCATCACAATTCTTAAATTCCTAAAGAATCTGGAAATTTCCCTCTCTTCCTCATAATTGTATAAACTATAAAAATATATAATTAAAAAAAATAGACAAAACAAAAGAATTGAAATACACAATAGTAAAAAAGTTTTTTAAAAAATATAATAGATAGAGGGTAAAAAAAATGTATTGAAAAATACCTCAACAATGTGAACAACTCCTTCGCAACATATAAAGAAAAAAAAAGGATTAAACTATATTAAAAATTCAGAAAAAAAAGAAAATAAGAAGGGAATAGAAAAGAATTTAAAAAAACCAAAATAATAATAATTAATAGAATAAAAAGTACAGTAAAAATAATAGAAGTTTTAAGAACTAATAACAATATACCATAAAGACAACGGATGATAATTAAACTACGAAAATATTATTGTCTACTGAGCAAGAATAAGAAAGTTTCTAATATTTTCTAAATTTTCGCTCTCTTCTTAAATGATTAATAGATATAAAAGGATACAATGAACCATTTTACCTTTGTCTTTTTGATATAATACAAAACATACTTGCAACTACTACTTGTACTTGTAGGAAAAAATAGCGAGGGTCTTATGTAATAACTACTATTGTTAAGGATAGCAATCAAAAACTTACCTTTTTTCTTAATAAATACCATTAAGGATAACAAAAGCATACTTTCTTTTTTTCTCGTAACCTTCGATATTAGTAAATTGTAGGTCTTATTTTAATAAATAGTTGTAGCAATCCCTGTAATTAAAAGGAAGATTGTATGAGAAGACATAATACAACTCCTTTCATTTTGTGCATATTGTAGACACATAATTTAATGCAACAAATATAATCAATTATCTCTATATTATACTTTTTTTATATTTTCCCAGTGGTATTGTGGTTAAATTGAGTATCCATGAACTATCATTGCAAAAATAATTCATCGAAAACCGATATATCATCAGAAGATGATTTCTCATAAATTTTCTTCTTCAATCACTTCCTGTAATATCAAATCAAAACTATTTTCTGCAACGCAATTCAATTAAATTTAATTCACCTCATAAACATCAATGTAAATGGTTAGTTCTCATATCATATTTTGGTGAATATAGCATCCAAATTGACACAGACCACACCTAATCTATAGATAAATAAACATGACTTACATGTGTGGAGAAGGAAAGCACAAATAATTTGAACAATGCAGAATATATAATATATGCCTTCAGTTGATGTGAAATTGAAAAAATATATATAGCATCCAAACATCCAAAAATGATTTACAGTGGCATTAAATTACTATTATCATGGGTTTAGAAATGAAAGACATGGAAACAAATGTCGTGCATCTGAAATGGTAGAGTTATGCAGTTTAAGTTTCAACACTTAACAATGTTAGAAGCAGTTACAATTTGTAAGAGAAATTTAAAAAAAAAAAAATTAGAAAAATGCATTCAATTTCATAAAAAGATTTTAATGGTCAATTCTAATACTATTTAATGCATGCTAACATATCTAAATATATTACCATGTTCACCAAAACAAATATTAACTTCACTCATGTCCACAAATTAATCATTAACCTTTTTAATCTTTGCCATGGTTTTATTGTGACATTATCAGCTTATCCTACAAAATGAAAATGCATAAAACTAACCATAACAGAGATTGACACTGAGTAATTGTGAAAACGGAAAGAAAAATGCAGAAGGAGAAAAGGTAGAGATTGACCAAGAAAGAAACTGAGTAATTGTAAAAATGGTGAAAATATATGTATGATTATTAAATTAACACTAAAATGGCGAGAATATATATGATTTCCTAAATTAACACTAAAATGGTGAAAATATATATGATTCCTAAATTAACACTAAAATGATGAAAATATATATGATTCTTAAATTATTAGTCACAGAAAAATGACAATCTCATCAAAACCTATAAAATTAGAGCAATGTATTTTTACTCAGACACTAAAATCAAAAGCTACACATTAGAACAAAACAAAATTAAACTAAATTGAATAAACCAATAAAACATACATGAACATATACAAAAGTGATAATATAAAATGATTTATATATTTTGACCTTATCATGTTTAAGAACATATCTAAAAGAAAATTAAAAAGTAAAAACATGAAAAAATAGATTAGAGGGATGAAGAAAGGAAAGGATAATATGTAGATAAGAAAAAAAGAAAAAAAAATGATAAGAGTCTACTCCATTGTTATTCAGGATTCTCTACCAAGTTTTGTAATTACTTTTGTTTTGCTATTGAAATGAAGAGCAGTTGCTTCACACTTAAATGTCTGTGTACGGAGGTTTTTGTTTTGGTTGAGCGGTTGAGATTCTTGCTCACACATGATTGTAATTAAAACAAACTGCATAGATAATTATGGAAATATTACAATTAAATAAGGGTAATTTTGGAACAAAAATAAGCCACACCAAAAACTTGTATCCCCATTTATATATAGTTATAGATTATTTTTATTATTATTATCTATCTAAATAGTAATGGCAAATTATTGTAGATACATAATTCGTCAAAGTTAAAATAGTAAGTCCAATTATTACATTAGTGTAATAGTTGTATTTCTAGTAGTATAAATATTACATTTGTCTAATGTAAAAATACACCAAAAATTTATTTTGAAAATACAAAAACATTCTCCCTTGTTCAATCTTTCCATCTAAACTTAACAGTTACAACTAGTTTAGTAACTTATATTAGTTCATAAATTTTAACAAATACTCAAAATCGGTTTTCTTCCACACGTTATCAGCACAATCATTTCTATCAGAAGTTATTACTACACTCGATATATCTTCTAAATTTATCACTTTAATCTCATTATTGCTATAATTTTTATTATTTACCATGGTTATAGAAAACTGACAATTAGTCAAGTGATTTATAACAAGAATGACTTTTATCGTTATTTTTTTTTACTTTACTCCTTGTTATAGAAAACTGACAACTTGTCAAGTGCTCTATAATAAGTGTGGTTTTTATATATTTTGTCTGGAGGTTTAAAACTCCATATTCAGTTACTAACTTTTATATTTAATGGAGGTTTAAAACCCTATATGCAGCTACTAACTTTTATATTCTGTTACTAACTTTTATATTTAATAGAAGTTTAAAACCCCAAATGCAGTTACTAACTTTTATATTCAGGTCCTAACTTTTATATTATGTTACTACTTTTATATTCAATTACTAACTTTTATATTTAATGGAGGCTTAAAACCCCATATACAGTTACTAACTTTTGTTTCTAACTTTTATATTCAATTACTAACTTTTATTTTCAGTTACCAACTTTTATATTTAATGAAGGTTTAAAATCCAATATGCAGCTACTAACTTTTATATTCAGTTACTAACTTTTATATTTAATGGAGGCTTAAAACCCCATATACAGTTACTAACTTTTGTTTCTAACTTTTATATTCAATTACTAACTTTTATTTTCAGTTACCAACTTTTATATTTAATGAAGGTTTAAAATCCAATATGCAGCTACTAACTTTTATATTCAGTTACTAACTTTCATATTTAATGGAGGTCTAAAACCCCATCCGCAGTTATTAATTTTCATATTTAGTGAAGGTCTAAAACCTCATATGTTACCTTATAATTATCTCTAAACTCTTGTAATAGCTAGTTGATATTTAACATGCTTTAAATTTGATTTGATGATATTTTTTCTTTCTCTTTTTTCTTTTTCTTTTTCTTTTCTTTTCCCTAACAGTAACTATAATGGTCGTTTTACAAATTTATCTATATATAGTTTAATTTCTTCGACAAATTTCATATCATTCTCAAAAAATTTATCCATATCTTTTAAATGGCAAAATATTTTCTTTTGTTCATCACTCTACTTGTTATTATTTTTTTCCTCATCGGTATTATCAAGTATGAAGAACTAGGTAAGGTTATGTTGCATTAATGATATTTATTGTTTTACCATTACTAGTCTTAGATTGGTTTATTAATAGAGGTTTTTGAATAAAACATGATCATGGTATTTGTAATCGTTGTTATTGAGTAAATTAACATATTTTTTTTTTTGTTTATGTATTAAATTTTGATTACGTTCTTTTAAATTCTAGATAGAATCATGTCAAATGTTAAGCATCACTTCAAAGTTTTAAGCATAACTGGTGACAACTACATAACATGGAATAACAACTTAATATAGTATCTTGCATGTGAGGGACTTAATAAAATCCTTGAAGGTGAAATTTCAGGAAAGTCATTTGTTAACCTAGAAGAGGTGACAATGAAAAAATCAAAAGTAAATTGAATAATCAAACACCACCTTGATGGTAGTTTACAAACAACATATTCAAATGCAAAAGATCCCAAGATTTTGTGGGACAAACTTAAGGCAAGATTTGGACATCAAAGGAAAGTCTTGCCCTCATCAATGGATCAGTGGAACAAATTAAGGTTCCTAGATTATAAAAGTGTTATCGCATATAACTCTGCCATGCACCAAATTATAGCACAATTAGAATTTTGTGGCATAGTTATAACTGAAGAAGAAAAATTGAATTTTTTTTTTCAAATTTTCATGCTTCCCAAGTTTTGTTGCAACAACAGTACAAAATGAGGAATTTTTCCGAGTATTCTGATTTAGTTGCAGCCCTTCTAGTAGCATAATAAAATAATGAGCTCCTTATCAAAAACCACAAGTCACGTCCCACATGAACAATAACATATCCTGATATAAATGCCACAACATTTGATCAAAGGCGTGGTGACTATAATCGTAATAAAACATATGAAGGTTATGTTTATTTTGAGGGTTCTAGTCGAGGCGGATATCACGGTCGAAACCACTTTCGTGGTCGAGGTGGTGGACAAAGTTATATGAATAATTATAGATTTCCCATATATGACCAAACTAATAGGTATCTTCAAGGTAGGGGTACTTATATCCAAGAGGGTCCCTCGAGGAATCATGATGATTTGTGCTATAGATGCAGAAATAAAGGTCACTGGTCTAAGACGTGTAGAACACCAAAATATTTGTCTAAAAGAAATCAGACATCTATAGAGAGAAAAAAGAAGGAAGTAAATTTTAATGAAATTGAACCCGAAAATGATACTACATGTCTTGAGGTTGCTGATTTTGTTGAAGGAACAATGGATTAAGAAACTTTTTGAATAATGTGTGATATGCTTGTATTAATTTTATATTTGAACTATGTACAAACTTAAGTATTTGTGTGATGTTTTATGTATCCAATGTTTGAAATAATAATGTTAAATATGTTATGTTGATTTACTCTCTATTTAATCTTATTTCTATTTCAAAAGGTTAGACATGTGACATGTTGAAAACATTTGCATTCCAGACAGTGGAACTACCCACACAATCCTCAAATGTAAGAAATATTCCACTGAAATAAATCTTACTAAAGGTGTAATAAATACAATCTCAGGTCCTGCAAATTTGATTGAAGGAATATGTAATGCTATGTTCATATTACCAAATGGAACAAAGTTTGTCATTAAGAATGTTTTATACTCTCCAAAATCAAAGAGAAATTTGTTAAATTTTAATAACATATCGTCAAGGATATGATACTGAAACTGCAACTGAAGGTAATATGAAATATATTAACACTACTACTAATGTTTTGGGAAAGAATAAAACTTTAGAAAAACTACCAAATTTGCATTCTGGATCACATTATACTTATATACATGCAATTGAATGTAATTTAGTAGTAAAAGAAGATCCCGAAATGATGAATTTATGGCATGATCGTTTAGGTCATCCCGGTTCAACAATGATGCATAAAATAGTTGAAAGTACCCATGGTCACCCATTGAAAGGTTTAAAACTTACAAAAGAAGATAAGCCATGTGAAGCTTGCTCTCATGGCAAACTAATAACAAAGCATTCGCCAGGTAAGGTTCAGACAAAATTACCTACATTTCTTGAAAAAATTCAAGACGATATATGTGGACCTACCCATCCACCGTCAGAACCATTCAAGTACTTTATGGTATTAATTGATGCATCTAGTAGATGACGATATGTATGTTTATTGTCAAGTCGTGATATGGTATTTGCAAAATTTCTTGCTCAAATAATTAAACTAAGGGCTCAATTTCCTAATTACACTATAAAAAAGATTATACTTGACAATGCTGGTGAATTTACATCTGAATCATTTAATAATTATTGCATGTCAATTGGAATTACTGTTGAACATCCTGCTCCTCATGTGCATACACAAAATGGTTTAGCCAAGTCTTTAATCAAACGTCTTCAATATATTGCTAGACCATTAATTATGAAAACTCAACTACCAGTTATTGTTTGGGGTCATGCAATTTTACATGTTGCAACATTCATCTGTCTAAGACCAAGTGCTAATCATAAATATACTCCTTATCAACTTGCAAATGGTAAGGAACAAAATATTTCTCATTTAAAGATATTTGGTTGTGCAATATATGTCCTAATATATCCACCACATAGAACAAGGATGAGACCTCAAAGGAAGTTGGGAATACATGTGGGGTATGAATCATCTTCTATTATTAGATATCTTGAACCTTTAACATGTGATGTTTTTCAAGTAAGATTTGTTGATTGTCATTTTGACGAAACAAAATTTTCAACACTAGGGGGAGAAAATAAAAAATTAGAAAATGAGATAATATAGTATGTACCCCATTTATTATATTTGGACTCATATAAAAATCATGAGAAGAAAATGTAACGAAAATTGTGCACTTACAAGATTTAGCAAATCAATTGTCAAATTCTTTTACTGATTTGAAAAGACTGACAAAGTCACACATAACAACTATAAATATTCCAACTCAGATTGAGATTTCAAATCTAAATGATGTAGCAAGTACATATAAGGCACACTTGAAGCGTGACCGACCTATGAGATCCAAAGACAAAAATCCCCGAAAAAGAAAAAGGATAGAAAAGGTGAATATGATTGAAAGTGATCTTTGAAAAGATACTAGATAATAATAAATCCACAATTGAAAAACTTGCTCTCGAAGAAGCACAAGATAATGATAATGAAATGATTGATAATGAAAATGAAAACAAGAATAATCTTGAAATTTCAATTAATTATGTTGATATGAGAACTTTGTGGAACAAAAAAGATATAAATATAGATGAAATATTCTCATTCTCCATTACATGTGAAATTATGAATGAAAATGATGATCCTGAACCAAAAACTATGAATGAATTTCAAAAATAGACATGATTGGAAAAATTGGAAGGATGCAATAAATACTGAATTAAATTCTCTTAAAAGTCGAAAAGTATTTGGCCCCATTACGTCTATACCAAAAGATGTGAACCGGTTGGGTATAAGTGGGTCTTTGTATGAAAACGAAATGATATTGTCAAATACAAGGCTTGTCTTGTTGCATAAGGTTTTTACCAAAGACCGGTACTCGATTATGAGGTAACTTATTCTCTTGTTATGAATGCTATTACTTTTTGTTATTTAATTGGTTTATCAACATTTAACAATCTTGATATGTATCTTATGATGCTATTACTGCTTATTTGTGTGGAACACTTGATATTGATATATACATGAAAATTCCAGAAGGATTTAAAATGCTCGAGACATCAAAACCTACAAAAATGTATGCAATTAAGTTGCAAAGGTCATTGTATTGATTAAAATAATCAGGGCGCGTGTGGTATAATAGGCTAAGTGAATATTTTCTTAAAGAAGACTATGAAAATAATCCTATTTTCTCTTGTGTTTTTATAAGAAAAATAATATCTGGTTTTGTAATAATTTTTGTCTATGTTGATGATTTAAATATCATTGGAACTAATAGAGAAATAAGGGAAGCAAGAGATTACTTAAAGAAAGAGTTTGAAATGAAAGATTTGGGAAAAACAAAGTTCTGCCTTGGTTTATAAATTGAGTATACTAAAAATGGTATATTGGTACATCAATCAAATTATACAGAAAGGGTATTGAAAAGGTTTAACATGGACAAAGCAAACTCTTTAAGTACTTCAATGATGGGTAGAACACTTAACATTAAAAATGATTTATTTAGACCTAAGGAAGGTAATGAAGAAGGTCTTGACTCTGAAGTACCATACCTCAGTGTCATTGGGGCACTCATGTACCTTGTTAACTATACAAGATCTGATATAGCTTTTGCAGTAAATTTATTAGTAAAATTTAGTCCATGTCCTACATAAAGACATTGGAAAGGAATAAAGCATATATTTCGATATCTTCGAGGTACATCGGACTTTGGTTTATTTTATTCTAACAATACAAAATCAGTTTTACTTGGTTATGCAGATGCATGATATTTGTCAGGTCCACATAATGCTAAATCACATACTGGATATATATTTACATATGGTAACATTGCAATATCATGAAGATCACAAAAGCAAACACTTGTAGAAACTTTTTCAAATCACGCTGAATTAATTGCTCTCCATGAAGTAAGCAAAGAATGCAGAATGTTACGATCGGTAACTAGACATATTCAAGGAGCATCTGGTTTATCCATTGATAATAATGCAACAATTTTGTATGAAGACAATGTTGCATGTGTTACCCATATGAAAGAAGGTTACATCAAAAGTGACAGAACCAAGCATATCCCTCCAAAGTTCTTCTCATTCACATAAGAACTTGAAAGAAACAAAGGGGTTAATGTCTAATATATCCGTTCATGTGATAATATGATATATCTCTTCACAAAGGCACTTCCTACATCAATTTTCAAGAAGCACACACAAAATATTGGAATGCGTCAACTTCAAGATCTTTAAAGAAGAACTATACGTGCTCTGTTAACGGGGAGCATCATGTTGTACTCTTTTTCTCTTATTAAGGTTTTTATCCTAATGATTTTTTCCTAATAATGTTTTTAACGAGGAAATATATGTTTTCATAAGTTTCTCCTTGATAAGACTTCGATGGAGCACCGTAATAGATATTTCAAAGAGGGAGTGTCATAATATTATTATTATAATAATAATATTATTATTTAGAAATATCTATCTAAATAGTAATGAAAAATTATTGTAGATACATAATTTGTCAAATTTAAAATAGTAAGTCCAATTATTACATTAGTGTAATAGTTACATTTTTAGTAGTATAAATACTACCTTTGACTAATATAAAAATATACCAAAAATTTACTTTGAAAATACAAAAGCATTCTCCCTTTTTCAATCTTTCCATCTAAGTTTAATAGTTACAACTAGTTTAATAACTTATATTAGTTCATAAATATTAACAAATATTCAAAATCAGTTTTTCTCAACAAATATTTTATAATTGAATTAGAACATCTTTAATGCAGGTTTTTAATAGTTAAAATTTTTATAGTCAACGATGAATATAAAGAATTTGCATTGGAATGGTTATGACATGACATTTAATTCACTAACTTTTAGTTTCCGACAATTATATAGCTAACGTATGCTATTTATTTTGAAACATATAATATTATTATTTATATTATTAAAGTCTTCAATAAAAAAATAATTACAATTAAAAAATATAAAATATAGGGTCAAGTTTTGGTTTTTTATAAGCAATTATCATTAAAGTTAAAACAACTCGAATCAATTATAAATTTTTTAAATCTTACAAATCACTTTGGGCCAACAAAAAATATCTTAGTTTACCCACTTAAAATACTCCCACTAAAGATGCTCTTAGATGTTACTAAGAAAAATGTTCATTTTGTTTTGTTGGTTTGTTATTTATTCACGTAGACAAACAAACTACCAATCAGATAATTATCAATAGAATATAGCTAAACACCAACACACCACTCCAAATGAGATAATAATCAAAGAAAAGAGGAAATAATAGATGATCCCCACTTTCTTCTTACTAACGCTTCTTCTCACTTTATTAAAATTAATGTGTTGTAACCATCAATATCTTTAGTAAGCATTATGAGAGAATTATAATCACCATATTATAATTATTGTTTTTACTTATATTTATGATATAGTTGTATCATTAAGATTAAGAGAACCAAAGAGTCCTCATCTTGATTATCAACTTATTGTATTCTCTACCAGTTTCCTTCAAGCCTACATAAAGGTTTTGTAATGCTAAGTTGTAAGCTAGCAAGAAAAAGGAGAAAAAAGAGTGTTTGGTGAATTCAATAGAATCAGAGTATTTTAAAGTATAACTTCCACCAGTGGAAGTTCAGTGAAAAAAGTGACCTAAAAAAAATTTCTTACTCTAAATTCTGCAACAATATATTTTATCACACACCACTTCTAGAATATCACCAATAGTGTGGCATCATAGCTGCAGATCCTTGCAGCTGCAGCAAAAACAACAAAAACTATGGCCTCCACAAGCAACTCTTCCATAACTTATAGCAATGTTAAAGTTACTTTGTTTGAAGGAGAGAATTGTGATTTTTGGCTTGTTAAAATGGAGACTATATTCACATATTTGGATGTCTTGGAGTTAATCTAAAAAATGGTATGAAGATCCAGCACCAACAGAGAAGGGAGAATCAAAAGCAAAGGCTGAAGAATGAAGCCAACAACTTAAAGAATTGAAGAAGAAGAAGATCACAGATGCTGGAGTTCTCAGGATGATTCAAAAATGAGTCTCTGTATCCATTTTCCAAAGGATTATGAGAGCAAAAACATCAAAGGAAGCATGGAATATTCTACAACAAGAGTTTTAAGGAGACTCAAAGGTGAGAACTGTGAAACTTCAATCTCTTAAGAGAGACTATGAAAATGAAAGAGAATGAAAGTTTGAATGAATACTTTAATAGACTCTCTAAATTGATGAATCAAATGAAGTCACATGGAGATACAATAGATGATCGCAAAATTATTGATAAAATTCTGATTAGTTTGACAAAAAAATTTGACCATATGGTGGCTGTTATAGAAAAGACTAAGGACCTATCAATTATGTATGTTCAAGGGTTGACGGGGTCTTTGAGATCCAATGAGCAAAGGTTGTTACGACACTCTGAAAAATCAGTTGAGAGTGCCTTTCAAACTAAACTCAACATTCAGTTCAACAATGGCGAAAATAAGCCCCCAATACAAAATAGAGGTGAGTTTTCTAGAGGTGACAGATTTGGAAGAGGTAGGGGCAGAGGAAGAAACTCACGAGGAAGAGGAAGAAGCGCGAATGGCGAAAGATGGCATGAAGGAGCATCAAATAAATGATGCAAAATTTTTAAGAGTAACACTCATGAAGAGAAGGATTGCTGGAACAAGGGAAAACCATAATGTCACAATTGCAAGAGATTCAGGCACATTCAAAAGGATTGTCGTTTTGCCAATAAACAACATGCTTCATTTGTAGAAGGAGAAAATGATGAAGGTAATTTGTTCTTTGCCTGTCAAAAAGCATTTCAAGAAGATAAAAATGTATGGTATTGGGATAGCGGTTGTAGCAATCATATGACCAGAAAAAAAGAAGCTTTTATCAATATTGATTCTTCATTTGTCTCAAAAGTTAAATTGGGTAATGGAAAACATGTTGAAGTAAAAGGAAAAGGCAACATTGGAGTTACAACAAAGCAAGGAAGCAAAGTCATTCATGACACTCTTTATGTGCCAGAGTTAGATGAGAACTTGCTAAGCATTGGACAACTTTTAAAGCATGTCTATTCTCTAAATTTTGAGAATCGAGAGTGTAAAATTTTTGATTCAAAGAGAAGAAGTGTTGCTGTTGTAAAAATGATCGACTTGCAATAGAAGCTTTCCACTTTCTCTTAATTATGAGAAAAATGTCAGCATGATGGCTAGAGAAGATAATGACTCTTATTTGTGGCACAAGAGACTTGGGTGTAACACCCCAAATTTATTGGAATATTTTTTTAATTTATTTAAATATGAATATTCATATTTTTGGTGGTTTACGGTGGTTGGTATGAAGTATTGAGAATTATGGATTTTGAGTTATTTATTTAAATAATAGTATATAATATGAATATATTGGTATTATTATTAATTTAAATAAATATAAGTGAATTAAGGGCAAAATGGACATTTGAGGAGGAGTTAGTGAGGGTGAAGTTGGAAAGCCCAATTTTAAAGGCCCAAAGTTAGGTTTAACAAAAAGGAATTTTGAGGGAATTATGATTCATTCTTATTAGACCGTGAAAAGGGAAGAAATAGAGGCCAGAGCTCCGAGGAAGAGGATTGAGGCAAAAGCTTCGCAAGGTTTCCAAGAATCAAGAAGAAATGCTTAGAGTCGGCAATTAAGGTATGAGGTGTATTGCCTTCATTGTTTTCAATATGTGATTCAATGTGTTTAAAGCTGATTTAAGGGTTTATGGTTTTTTGAGTATTGAATTGTTGTTGTCTTTCTGATGGTGAGTTCAATGAGTTTGAGGAATTTGAACTGATGGTTTGAGGCTGATTTGAGATAAGGAAAATTAGGCCTTCATGGCCAAAATATGTTGTTAAGGTTTTAACCGTATATGGTAATTGATTGTGAGAATTTTAATAAATGGGGGGTATTTGTAAGAAATTATGGGAATTTGAGGTGTAAATATGATACGGGATTGACCTAATAAATCGTAGATTTTGTGCCTTTATCACCGTAATACCTTAGGAATGATTTAGGGATGTTTTTAGGGCATTGGGGAAGAAAACCGTAGAGGTTTTTGGGTTGGTTTTGGTGCTGGTGCGTAACAGAGATTTGCTGTAATCACGAGTTCGCACAGTGAAGAATACTTCGCACGACGAACATTCGCCCCAGACTCGCACAGCGAACTTGCTAGCGAACATAGCAGAGTTTCGTGAATTCTGATCTTGTGCAGTGATGTCTTGACGTTTTGATGTTGTAATTTCTTTAATGAATTACCATGAGTATAACTATGATTCTTCTGAGATTAATACACAATTGTATGATGGTTCCTATGAGTAATTTGGACTGACCTTGCTACTGTGGTGTAGCAGCGATTTGCTGTAATCGCGTATTCACACAACGAAGAATGCTTTGCATGACGAACATTCGCCCCAGACTCGCACAACGAACTTGCTAGCGAACGTACCAGAGTTCCACGAATTATGTTTTGGTTCAGTGATGTCTTGGTGTTTTGATGTTGTGATTTCCCTGATGGATTACTATGAGTATAATTATGATTCCTCTGTGATTAAATGAATGCATGATGAATTACTATGAGTATAATTGTGATTCCTATATGATTAAATGAATGTATGATGAATTACTATGAGTATAGCTGTGATTCCTATGTGATTAATACATGACCGTATGATGAGTACCCACAAGTATAATTGTGATTCTTATGAGATTAATACATGATTGTATGATGACTCCCCATGAGGGATTGTGATGATTTGTGACATTGATTCTATGAGGTTTTGATGATTCTATGATGACGTGATTATTATGATGATTTTGATGAATGATGATACACCTAATGAGTTTATTATGAGGATGATATTGACGTGTGCATCATGCATTCATATGCATTCCGGACTTCGATCTAGAACCTTGATTCTTGTGGCTTTAGTCCCATTGTGCGGATGTGAGGTATTTTGTTGTACTCCGGTTCTCGTGTAGAATCGATCCTACTGTTGTGGATCTATGGAGGGTTGATGGCCCAGTGTCTATCGAATTTTGTTGATTGGTACCACATGCATGAGTCTTGTTGCATTTGCATTTATGTGACAATTTGGTGTAATTTATAATGTTGTGGCCTTTGATGTCCCTTGATGATTATGATGATGTTGAATATGAAAATGACGCTGTTTTAAATATTGATTCTTATATTAATTATTATGAATCGTTTTACTCACCCTGCCTCTTTGAATGTTACCTCCACGTGGGTAACGTGCATATGATCAGGTTTAGCCGTGGATGTCGTCGAGGACTTTTTGAAGATTTTGGGTCGTTGGCCATTGTGGTTGACTTATAGGGTCTTGCTCTAATAGTGTAACATCGAGTTAGGGTCTTTGAGTCAAACTATATTTTATTGAGTTTTTGTTATGTTGATTTCCTTGCGGTGAAAGGAAAACTTTGGATTTGCCTTTTTGAGCTCCGCTGCCTTTTGAGTAATTTGGGAAAACCCGTTGTTTACAGAGCATTGACTATATTTGAATTATTGAGAAATGTGCACCCTTTTGAGATGATTTTATTGTGTTCAATATTTTACTCTGATAAATATGATTGATTTACCATTATATTTGTGGGGTAGAAAAGGGCGTTACATTGGGCACTTGAACTACAATAGTGTCAAGTTGCTTCATCAAAAGAAGATGGTGTATGAGCTGTCAATAATTGAAGAAAAATCTAGTGTGTGTCAATGATGTATACTTGGTAAACACCACCGCCAACCATTTCCAAAGGAAGGAGCATGGAGAGCCAAACAAGTGTTGGAACTTGTACACACAGATGTGTGTGGCCCTATGAATACTATCTCATGGCAAAAACAAGTACTTTATCTTATTTATTAATAATTTTACCCACATGACATGAGTATATTTTATGAGACAAAAATCTGAAGTATTTGTAATTTTTAAGAAGTTTAAAGCTTTTGTTGAGAAACAAAATGGTAGGTTTATAAAAATGTTAAGAAGTAACAGGGGGAAGGAGTACACCTCAAATGAATTTCACAAATTTTGTGAAGATGAAGGTGTTGGAAGACAGCTCACTGTTGGCTATACACCTCAGCAAAATGGTGTATCTGAAAGAAAGAACCAAACAGTGATGGAGATGGCGAAGTCTATGCTACTTGAGAAAGGTTTGACTAAAACCTTTTGGCCCGAGGCTATTAATACTGCTGTGTATTTTCTTAATAGATGTCCAACAAAGGCTGTATGGAATAAGACTCCATTTGAAGCTTGGAGTGGAAGAACTCCTTAAGTTAACCACCTTAAAGTTTTTGGGTGTGTTTTCTATGCTCAAATTCCTAAACAAAAGAGAACAAAGCTGGAAGAAACAAGTGAAAGATGTGTCTTTATTGGCTATAGTTCCATGTTAAAGGGCTATAGACTTTACAACTTGAAGACAAAAAAGGTAATCATTAGCCGGGATGTTGTATTTGACACGTTTAGATACCATGAGAACAATCATTGCGTTTGCAGCTAAAAAAGGTTGGAATTTGTGCCAACTTGATGTGAAGTTGGCTTTCTTGAATGGAGAACTAAAGGAAGAGGTGTATGTGCAGCAGCCTTAAGGCTTTGTGACTAAAGGCCAAGAGGAAAAAGTTTACAAGTTGAAGAAAGCTCTCTATGAGTTGAAACAAGCCCCTAGAGCGTGGTATAGTGAAATTGACAGCTACTTCATTCAATAAAGATTTCAAAGAAGTCAAAGTGAGCCTACCTTGTATGTGAAGCATCAAGGTAAAGATGACATCCTTCTTGTTGCTCTTTATGTTGATGGTTTGGTGTATATGGGTAACAACAAAAAAATGGTTGAAAATTTTAAAATAGAAATAATGAAAAAATATGAAATGAGTGACCTTGGCTTACTGTATTATTTTATTGGTATTGAGGTTTACCAAGATGAATATGGAGTTTTTATTTGTCAAAAGAGATATGTTGAAAGTATTTTGAAAAAGTTTGGCATGTATGACTGCAAACCTGTTGATATTCCTTTAGTGGTGAATGAAAAATTAAAGAATGGAGATGGTGGAAGATTGGTAGATGCAAGCATGTATAGAAGTTTGATTGGAAGCTTGTTTTACCTTACGGCTTCAAGGCCTGATTTAATGTTTGCTGCTAGTTTACTCTCAAGATTCATGAGTAAACCAAGTCATTTACATCTTGGGGCAGCAAAAAGAGTTCTAAGGTATGTCATGGGAACCATGGAGCATGGAATTAGATTTGAGAAGAATTCTAAACTTGAAGTTAAAAGCTATTGTGATAGTGATTAGGCCGGAAGCGTTAATGATATGAAGAGCAATTCAGGTTATGCACTCAACCTTGGTTCATGTGTGATCTCTTGGTGCTCAAAGAAGCAAGATACGGTGGCGCAATCTTCAACTGAAGCTGAGTATTTAGCAGGTGGTTTGACTACACAACAATCACTTTGGTTGAGAAGAATATTAGAAGACATTGGAGAGAAGTAAGAGAAGAGTCTACAACTTCATTGTGATAACAAATCAACTACTGCCATGACAAAGAATTCTGTTTTTCATAGTCGGACCAGACACATTAACATAAAGCATTACTTCATTTGAAGTGTGATTGAAGAAGGAGATGTGCAGTTAGCTTTTTGCAATTCACAAGAGCAGCTTGCAAACATTTTTACTATAGCACTACCAAGAGGAAGATTTCAACAACTTAGAGAAGCAATGAGAGTTAAAGAACAACACATTAAGGGGGAGTGCTACAATTAATGTTTTGTAATCACCACTATCTTTAGTAAGCATTATGAGAGAATTGAAATCACCACATTATAATTATTGTCTTTACTTAGAGATATGATAGAGTTGTGTAATTAAGACTGAGAGAACCAAAAAGTCCTCATATTGATTACCAACTTATTGTATTCTCTATAGTTTCCTTCATGCTTTTATAAAGATTTTGTAATGCTAAGTTGTAAGAAAAAAAAAAGAAGAGAAAATAGAGTGTGTGGTGAATTCAATAAAATTAGAGTATTTTAAAGTATCACTTTCACAAATAAAAATTCAATAAAAAAAATGACTGAAAAATAATTTCTTACTCTAAATTCTCCCTCGTTTATCACATTATTCCAGCTCCAGAATACGACCAATACACTTGATGATACCAATTAAAAAGTTCTTTACACTACAAATTCAACGCAACAGTGATCCTTTTCCCTTTATTTGCAAGTTACAATTCCATCATCATCGTGCAAAGATATGGTGGATTCTGTTCCATTCTTCATCTCTCTTCCTGAAGATATCAACTTCAAAATTGCTTCACTTCTTCAGGTTCCAATTTTACACTATATTTTCACTTTTGCCACCAATATCATCATGCTACAACTTTTATTTTTCTTGTTTAACGTTTTGTCAGGTGCGGGATTTGTGTGCTTTAGCTGCTGTTCAAAGTTCTGGAGACAAGTCTGTTTCTCTGATTCCATTTGGCATCGTCTTCTAACTAACAGATGGCCCTTACTCCATTCACCTCTCTCTCCCAATCTCAAGGTAGCCTATATTTATACCTCTTTGGATAGAAAGCTTAATTAAGTGCTTATATCATAATCGATTATCATATAGATGCTTATTATTAACTATTTCTGGAAGAAAAGATAAAATAAAGTCAACCAATTTTTATATAATCTATAAGTTTTTTTTTATAAACTATCCTATAAGAGTTTATGAGGAAAAAAAAGCTGAAAATCAAAAATAGCATCATGTTTGGAATTGAACAGTGATGTAGCTGTTATGTGGTAATTATTTTGAGTTTGGATTGTAGACATGGAGAAGATTGTATTTCGAGAGGCACATCGATTTGGGACTTAGAGCAGCGTCTGTTGAAAGGTTTCTGAAAGGCTGTTCGCGTAATGAATCACTTGAGGTTGACGACTATCTGCAAGCCATTGAAATTGTTAATGGTGCGAGGTTTGGTTTTGAAGACATCCAAAGGTTCCTGTTTAAACCTGGAATGAATGTGTTGGTTAACTTGGTTGGTGTGCATTATTGCATAACAAACCTTGGGATTCAGGTATTCCATCCCTTTTCAGACTTCGTTTGAAGTAATTGATTAGAGTGATATGTATTTCATATGCAAGTGTTTCTGTTTGCAGGGTGATGATCTTGTACAAGTCCTTCGAACTTGTGAGATCTCAGATCGGCATGTATGCATCAGGTGGTGGAAACTTGGTAGGTGGATCCATGGATACCGCGGTAGAGATGAGTCACTTTTTCGTTGGATTTCTTTGGAAGATTTGGTGACAGAAGAAGATGAGTCTGTTTTGAGAGTGGTTCGTCGAGGCACTGTTCTTGAGGTTTTACGTGTTCAGATCTCAGCTGTTGATCATAAATCAATACCTTGGTCCTATCAGGATAACCAGTGATTGGAAATGCTGCAGGGAAATAAATCAAATCAACTAAAAATGAACTATAAGTGTCAATATTTGTATAATTATAGTATGTGTCAATATCTATTACTATGTGTATAGTTATAGTTTATAAAAATGAACTAATTGTATTGTAAACATTTTATCCATGGTTATTTATTTAAAAAAGTGTCATATCCAATTGTTTCACTTGTTGTGGTTAATGCATTGTTTGTGTATGTAGAACACTTATTTTATGGTTTAAAATTTTCAAAACCAAATGAGGTGTGGCATTTGCATTCATTTCAAACAACTTTGCCTAAAATGGCAATTTTAAATGCAGGCTGGGAAAAACTGTCATAAGAACAGGTTAGAAATCAGAATGCTCTTGCAGAGGAGTAAATTTATCACATGGAACTTGGCATCATTTCTTTCTCTAACAAGATATGGTACAGGTTTTTAATCTGCGTCATGATTATTGATATTGCATAGAATGCTGTTAAATGTGGCTAATTTATCATCGGTATTAGTTATTTTAGAGTCACAGAGATCAACTTTTTTTTGATGTTGCTGTATAAAATCTGGTAAAATCTTTGTTGATATATGTGTTAAAACCTTAAAGAAAAAAAACTTATTTTGAAATTGAAGAAATCTGAAAGTTGAAGAAAAAACCAGTCTGGAAGTTGACAAAGATGGTGACGACGTGGGATGGTGGTGGCTGGAGATCCGGCAATGGTTGTTCATAGTGATCTGGCTGGTTCAGGTAGCGACGGAGCTCTGGCGAGCGGCAGGTGTGTTTGACAAAGGGTGATTCAAGTTCGGTAAGTATCAGATTCATCGTCCACACAGTTTTTGTGGAAATGGCGACTTTTGAATGATTCAAAAGCAATTTGGTATGAGCTTTTATCTTGTAGGTATGGCAATTTAAGGAGGGCTATTCTCGGTGATTCCCGTCATTCGGTGAGTACGAAAGCATCAGTGTGGTGAAAAGATTTGTGTACTGTGGAAGTTTTGTTGGATAATGTGAATTAGTTTCTTGATTCTTTTGCCTGCAAACCTAGGAATGGCGTCACTACTGATTTTTGGTTGGATAGGAGGCTTGGTGATCAACCATTGTGCAGGAAGTATTTTTCTATTTTTCTTATGGCGGATCCAGCCCAAAACAACATTGCGCAGAGCGGTTGCTGGTTGGAGGGAAGCTGGTGTTGGGCTGTGGCTTTGGTCAAGGGTCCGCTTCAGCAGGTGGAACTGCGGCAGGTGCAATTGGTTCAGCAGCAGGCTGACCGCGCCATTTGGAGGAGGAGCCCTGCTGGTTTCTCGGTCAAGCTGTGTTACACGGCGATTGTGGAGTGTTGCAACATTAGTTCTTCTTTTGACGGGGCTGTTTTGGATCTGATGCGGAGTTTGTGGCGGACGAAGGTCTCGAGTATGTTGTTGATTTTTAGTTGGAGATTAGTGCTGAACCGTCTCTCCACTGAGAGTTAATCTAGAACGCGTGGCGTGTTGAGTGGTTCTACGAGTCTGTTTTGTGGAGGGGCGAAGGAATGGTGGACACAAACTTTACATTGGTTATTTTGTGGAGGGGCGAAGGAATGGTGGACACAATCTTTACATTGGCTGCACATTGATTTATTTTTTGAATCGTTGAGTCCTATTATTTGGACCCAGGCGCTTAAGGTGGCAGTTAACTTAAAGCTTAAGATGGATTTTGAATGGTTATTTGACCTAGCTATTTGTTGGTCGATTTGGACTTCCAGAAATTCCGTTATTCTTGAAAGGGGTTCGTTGGCAAAATTTGACGGTTTGGGAATGATTAAGCGTTTGGTGTGGGATTGGCTTGTGATCGATAAATCCTTACTTTAGACGCTCTTTTGTGCTGAGTGGTGTGTCAGTTCTACTTTAAGGGTTTGGGGTTATAGACCATGCGTTTCACCCTTTTTTTTGATTTTTTTGTTTTTTCAGTTGGTGCCGTTTTGTAGGTTGTAATTTGGTTGTGCACTTCTTGTTGCGGTTTTTAATCCAATTAGCTTATAAAAAAAAGTTTTTGTGTATCAAGTTTGGTTGTCTTTGTATGGAATTAGTTAGTTAATGGGTTGTGTTTTTGACTAGTTAGGTAGATTTTTAGTAGTTATAAATAAACATTTCTATTATTGTTGTCTTCTTAGATTTAAAATTTTGAATGTAAAATATCTCAGGGTTTGAGAATTTTAATGGTAATTTTCAAAGAGAAAAGAATAAATTTTTAAAATATATTCTTAGAATTTGGAAAAATCTTGAAGATATTAAAAGAGATTAAAAAACACTTTTAAATACAAGTGATTCTTATAGAATGAGTTTAAGAGATTAAAAAGAAAAGTTTATTCTTCTGTAATTTAAGTAACTATTTTATTATAACTCATTTGTAATATTTTATAATAATATTTTTATAATAATTTTTAGAAGTAAGTGAATGGGAGAAATGTTTTCTCCTTATAGGAGATTGTGTAGTTGCTATATTTTATTTCTTCTACCAAATTAAATAGTTTTTATTTATTTATTTAGAGTTATTTTTCTTCAAAGTCATTTATAATGATTGTCGTTATTTTTTTTTTTTTGGTTGCAAATTGCAATTCAACCTTTTAATTTCCCAATACCAGTTGTAGTTTACACTGTAGTTGGTTGGTTTGCACAATTACAATCCAAATCATTGATCATTTGAACATTTTCTTAACTAATTTCTTATTCTATTAAATTTTGGTGGGATCAAAATAACCAAAAATAATTTGACATTAATTAACAAATGTAAAATACAACTGTACTCCTTGGTAGAAAACACACATTTACAAAAAACAATGATCAATGATCAATTCAACACAAAACAAACATACAAATCAATTACACATTAACAAGTTACACAGCACACTAACTAATTACTTCATAAACAAAACGATCCACAACACTCTTTGAATCTACTTAGGAACTCTGCTATGAATGCTGTAAGCTGAAATCCAAATGAGCAAAAGTGTAACAATGCTACCAATAAATCCCATTGCAATAGATGCACCAACATGCCTACAGAACTTGTCGTATATGTTACAGATTTTATTCCAGTTAGTATGTTTGTTTCCCTTCAAACCCAAATACCCCATACTTCCCGCCGTGCCTGTTGCCGAGGCCAATATCCCGAACATCACCTGCAACAGAATCATTGATATTGTCAAAAGATGAACAAAAGCAAAAGGTAAAAAAATTTTAAAAGGTTAATCAATCGATTAATTACCGCGTCCCAGAAGATTAACTGGAGAAGAAGTTTGGTTTTGAGGCTCGGCTTTCGGATTGCGGAGAGTGATACAAGTGTTGTAATAATACTGTAAAGTCCAGAAACAGAAAATGCAGCCACAAAATACCTGTGTGGATTCACAAATATATTTAGAAAATTTTACATTTATAAGAAAAATATACAATTACACAACTTACACAAAAGCTGGTGAGTATCTGAACTTGGCTGGTAATGGCAGAGGGAGATATTCAGTTTGATTACTAGTAACCATCACTAAAACTGCTGCTAATGATGCTGCAAACAACAAAAACCTTAGGATCAAATCAAACTTGAAGAAATCGACACCACGGGAAGCCGAAGCCGGAACCGGAGTTGAAGATGATTTGTACTCAGGATCACCGGTAGAAGCCATGTCTTAATAATTGGTTATATGAGTTTGGTTTCAATATATGAGATATATTTATAGAATTGGTGGCTATGTAATAGCTTAGGATAAGGATAGTTGAACAATGAACAAGGTTACAAATATATATAGATCGATATTGACTTGTAGGGTATCCTGAAAAAACAAGAAAGGTATATAAACATGCAATTTAATTAAGTAGGAGTTTTCTAGACGCTAGAGTTGATTTTGATTTTTGAAGTTTGAATGAAATTGCGTTAGTTGACGTGTGTGTATGTATGTTAGAATATATATAGTTTACTTTATTTCAAAGGTTCACACATGTGAAATTTTTGGGTTGTTGTGATCTTGTTGAATATGGATTTGCATGGATGACATGGGGTCATAGTCATATGAAGATAAAATTATTTAGGTAACGTCCATTATTTACCTTTTGATATGTTTATTAAAGTTAAATTATATATCATTGGAGTGTTTTTATAGCTTTGTTCCTAACTTATTGGTGGAAAATATGATTAAAAATTGTCTTATATGCAATTGATGTAAAAGAACATACAGAGGAGAATCTAATTTTGCACTTGAAAATGTAGGAGTATATCAACTTTGTTCTATATTTTCAAATTTGTAAAATGATTTTTGAGACTGTTATTCAAATTCATTTATTAAATATTCTTTACGAACTATTATAATGATATAAAATGTTGGGGTAGCTTAACACACAGCTCAAGGAGTATAAAGAGGAATGGATGAATTTAAAATGAATTTTTGAATGAAATTAGGTGAAATAATGTATTTATTAGATATTATGCGAAAATAGCTGAACTACAAATAGAGAGTTAATTGATAATTATTAATTAAAATATTTAAATTAATATTTTAATATATTAATTTAGATTAATTATTATAATGTTTTAGAAATTTTTTAAGTCTTTGTGATTGTGTCATTTTGACGGTTGTAATATGTTTAGAGTAATATTTAAAGTATAGCGTTTTATTTATATTGAAATCAATCAAATAAAATGAATATTTTATTTTATCCTTTTTATCTTCTATCTATTTTTGGTTTAAAATTTTATAGCATTTCCATTGTTTGTTAGGGTTCTTGTTCTAATACTCTAACCAATTATTTTCTTAATTTTTATCTTCTAATCTTTTCATTCACATTGATCTTTTGAGATTTTTAAATCTTACTTTCTTCGATGGCTTAATTAAAGTATCGATAAATAGTAGCTCAATCTTGCAATATTTAATTTAAACTTCTCTCTGCCAATTTGATCTCTTAAAAAATGTATGTTTGTTTCTACCATGGTCCATTGGATGGTTTATTAAATCAATTGTTTATTTGTTGTTAACTAACAATTTGATCTTCATACCTTCATTTAAATTCAACTCTTTCAATAACATTTCAATCCATAATATTTAGAATGCATAGGAAACAACAACATATTCCACTTCACATAATGATCACATAATGATAAGACCATTATTTATTGTTTCCTTGAATTCCATGAGATTGGAGCTTATTCAATCATGAATAAGTAACAAATTGTACTCTTTTTTCCATCTTGATTTTTACCCTAATCTGTGTTAGATTATCAATGAGCATTTGTCTTCATTCTTGCATTTTTTATATGGCATTAGTATGGGTGTTTGCGGTGCCATTTGAGTTGTTTTGACGCTAAAAATTATTTAAACAGCAAAAGAAAAAACACGCACTTCGATTAGCTTTTAGAAATAAAATCAAACCAAATCAAACCAATGCGATTTAGGTTGGTTCGGATGGTTTAGTTTTTTACAAGATTTGTATTGAGTCATACATACACCTATAGAGACCAACATAACTTTGTGTTTAGTCATTCATACAATATAAAATAACAATAAAACTCATCATATTTAGACAAAAACTTCTCATTCAATATACAAGAATCAGATTAGACAAAAGTGAACAAAATTAGTAGCATAAAACAATATCAAAAAAATTATAATAAAACAGAAAAAATAAAAGGAGATGAGAGATTAGAGAAGATGAAAAAGAAAGAACAGAAGAGATGCGAGATTAGAGAAAAAAGAAGCGATAAGAATGTGATTGGAAAAGAAAATAATAACATAAAAATGAGAAGATGAAAAAGAAAGAACATAAGAGAGACAGGGAGAGAGAGAGAGAGAGACACAGAGAGAGAGATATTAGAGTAGAAGAGGCCGGACGTATGCAACACCCTTATTCTACCCCACAGATATTACGGCAAAATAACATAGATTTCAGAGTAAACTATTAACTTTCATTAAAAAGCCACAAAAGGGCGTACATTTCTCAAAGTCAACCAAATTGGTCAATACTCCGTAACACACGGGTTTTCTCAAAATACATCAAAACATCATATACATCGGAACTCAAAACAGAACTCAATGTTTTCCTCATAAGGGAACATCAGTAAAATAACCCAATGATATACAATCAATTCAAAGAACCCAACCTGATGTTACATATCAGAGCAAGACCCTCTAAATTAATCATAAAGGCTAACGACTCTAAAACTTCTAAATACTCCTCGACGGCGTCCACGACTAAACTTGCTCATCTGCACGTTACCCACGTGGAGGTAACATTCAAACATGCAGGGTGAGTAAGACAATTCATAATAATCAATGTATAACAATTAATGCATAAACGACATATTACTCATAATTACATTCAACACATTGATATCCTTCTAATACGCCTCAAAGGCCATAACGTCATAATTCATACACAAAGACTCATAGATGCAATGCGACACAACTCAATGCATGTGGTACCAATCATCACAGCGCGATGGACACTAGACCATCAACCCTCCATAGATCCCCATCAATAGGATCGGAGCACATCAACATACTTCACATCCACACAGTGGGATTGAAGCCAAAGTAATCGAGGTCCTAAACTGAAGTTCGGATGCACATGAATGCGTGATGCACACGTCATAATAAACCTCATAATAACAACATATGGTGCATCATCATTCATCATATTCATCATATTCGTCATCATCAAACGTCATAACTCATCATATTAATCATCATATAACATATCATCATAATTCATCATATTACTCATCATACAACATATCATCATAATCCATCATATTAATCATCATACAACATATCATCATAATTCATCATATTAATTAATCTCACACATCATGTCATCAGATAATCACGTATAAATCACATATTAGCTCATAGTCATATTATCCCATATTAATTCATAATACTACCCCCATATCATCTCATATTAATTTATCAAGTTATACTCACGGTAATCCTCACACTATCGCCTATCAATCACATAAACTTCACAGTTCTACTCATGTTAATTCGTCATATCATCACATAGTATTCACATATTAATCCCTAATGTCATCTCACATTGCCTCATATTAATTCATCATAATTACACTCGCGGTAATTCTCATACTATCACTTATTACTCACGCAACCTCACTGTCATACTCATAGTAACTCATCACAGGAATCCCAAAATCAAACATCACGACATCGCTGCACACGATCAATATTTGCGAACTCTGCTACGTTTGCTGGCTCGCTCGCTAGGCGAGTTGGTAGCGAGCCTTCACTGGCTTGCTCGCTAGGAGAGCCTCTAGCGAATCCTCACTGGCTTGCTCGCTAGGCGAGTCTTGTAGCGAACCTTCGCTGGCTTGCTCGCTAGGCGAACAGTGCGATGACAGCAAAACCTGCTATGCACCAGAACTGATTTCTACCCAAAAACTCATACGATTCACATACCCAATGCCCCCAAAACATCATTAAAACATCCCCAATGTCATACGGAGATAACGACACCAAATCTATGGTTCATTCGGCCAATCCGACAACATTTGCACTGCCTAAAATACTATTTTCCTGCAATTACTCTGAGTGCATCAGAGTTACTCACATTTGAATATTTCTATTCCTACAGGGTCAAACATATCAAATCCAAGGTTTTGGCCACGAAGGCCTAAGGTTTCCAAATTCATGTTACACATCAAACAGTCCGATAAGGTTCCCTAAATTCATGTCAATATTTAGGGATACATGCCATCAATCATAACCTCAAAGTTATTCATCAATTTCCCTAATTCTCCCAAATCAACCCAACATACCCTAAGTTATAAACCCCACTGTAAACACACCGAAAGGCATACATAGAAAATCATGAAATGTGATATTTCCCATACCTTAGTCGATTCGCAACTTTCACGATTAACTCCAGCAATCTTCCGAAGCTTTTGCCTCCACTGATCCCTCCTCAGAGCTCTGGCCTCCATTCTTTTCATGGTTAACAAAATGAATCCCAAACCTTCAGAATTCTATTTTGTCAAACTTAGACTTGGGCCACACAATTGGGCTTTTCCCATAACATCCTTACTAACTCTTTATAATGCCCAATTTACCCTTATTTCACTTATATTCATTTTAATCAATAATAATACTAATATTCTCATATAGTATACTATTAATTAAATAAATAGTCCAAAAATGCACATTTTCTCAATAATCCACAAACCACCGAAAACCACCCCAAATACGAATATTCTCAATTAAATAATTAATTAAAATATTCCGCTTAACTTTAGGGTGTTACAACGTACATGACAAAGAAGATGAGAAGAATGCGCGACATTACTAGGAGAGATTTGAAAAGGTTGAAACTAAAACTCTAAGTGTGAGTAAGAGAAATCCGTCCGTAATTGTAAGGTTAAGGCATAATATGTTTGAGTTTTTGGTTGGATGTGGGATAAGTGAAGTTTGGATTGTAACATAATGCTAGTTGGTTTGGTTTAATTAGGTTTTCAAAATACAAACCGCAAACCAAAATGAACCACCGATTTTGCTAACAAATAGCCCAAACACATCCGAACCAAATGTGTGTTTTTTTTGCGGTTTTAGTTTAGTTTGGTTTAGTTTGAAGTTTTCTATTGGGTTGAATCAGTTTTGAACACCCTAGAAATTAGTATACTATGATCTGTAGTACCTTTAATGTATCTAAGAATTCTTTTGGTTGCAAGTAAATGGCATAATATTTGTTTATCATTAAATCTTCTTACCAAGCCAACACTATGACAAATATCAAGTCTAATGTTGCATAGATATACCTTAATGAACCAATGATCTGCCTATACAAAGTTTCTTCTACAAGTTCATCATTTGAGTTCTTCTTTAACTTGACGTCTGATTCTATAGGATTAATTGCAGGGTTGCAATTGCACATCTTGAATTCCTTCAAGATATCTTCTGCATGTTTCTTCTGATGCAAGAAAACTCTAAACTTTGTATTCTCAACTTCTATTCCTATAAAATATGTCAAGTTTTCTAATATGAAATTTCAAATTCATTGTCTATGTTAGATTTGAACCTTGTCAAATTAATTTCATTTGAACCATGACCAACATATCATCCACATATAGACATAGTATAATTTGATGTTGCTTATTTAAACCTTTTACATACACTCCATGTTTTGATGTTCACTTTTTGAATCCTAACTTGATTAAGAAGATGAAAATTATTTTGTTTAATACTCTAGGTGTCTTCTTCAATCTATACCATGTCTTTCTCATCTTATACGATTTTTCTTCTTGTCCTTTGACCTCAAAACCCGATAGTTGTTGGACATTAACCTCATCCGAGAAAAGCTAACTTCACATCCAAATGATGCATATCTTCCTATGTTTATATGTTACATTGACAACCACGAGTCTTATTGTTTCAAGCCTGGAAATTAGGGCATAGACCTCATTGAAGTCAATTCCATGCTTTTGAAGGAATTCCTTTGCAAGTAGTTTTGTTTTGTATTTAGGAATTTCACCTTTTAGCCTAAGATTTACCTTGAAAACCCATTTTACATCTACAACTTTCTTACTTGAATATTTGACCAATTCATATAGCTTATTCTTCTCAATTGCATTGGGTTCTTCTTTCATATCATATTGCCAATTCCTATGCTTTGGAGTTTGATTGAGATAAGTTGTATGACATTCATATATCATTGCTTCTTTAATAAGTTCACCATATTTACCTATGGTTTGGTTAGGAAATATTTCATAATTAATCTAACTGATTGAGTTATGACCCTTGTTGATCTTCTCACCTTTTATAGTTTGGGCTACATCAGTTACTTGCTCATCTTGTAAAGTAGTGATAATGTGATTTGATACTTCACCATTTTTTAATATGATCATTTGAAACTTACAACTAGTTACATCCTTTGCTCTCATTAAATTTCACATCTCTACTTATCATTACCTTATTCTCATTTGGTGATAATAGCTTGTATACACCTGTTGTGTGATAGCTAATAGAGTCATGGCTTGACTTCTATCATCTAGTTTTATTTTGAGTTGCTTAGGTGCATTTCTATAGCAGAGCGAGCTAAAGAATTTGAGGTGTCCAACACTTAGTTTGAGGTTTCTCCAAACTTCATAAGGTGTCTTGTTGCTCAACAACTTTATTGGACATCTATTGATGATGTGGATTGCAGTTGAGGTTGCCTCCCCTAAAAATGGTTTGGTAATTGTCCTTCCTTTAGCATGCTTCTTTCCATGTTCAATGTGGTTTTGCTATTTCTTTCATCAATGCTATTGTGCTAAGTTATTTAATGTGCTATTAATGCTTAATTCCTTCCTTCTCATAAAATTTTCAAATTCAATTGGGGTATACTAACTACTTCCATTACTTCTAAATCTCTTGATGTTACATTCAACTTGTTTTAAAATTAACATCTTGAATCTTTTAAAGTTTATAAATATTTAACTTTTCTTCTCTGTCAAGTAAATCCACATATATATGGTGAGTTCATCTATGAAGGTTAAGAAATAATATTTACCTCTTATTGACTTTACTTCAAATGCCTGACATACATCTGAGTATGAAATCTCCAACTTTTGGTTTGACTTCATGGGAAAATTATGCTTGAATGAGTTCCTTGTCTACTTCTCTATACAACACTCTTCACATAACTAATTTGACATTTTTATTTTAGGCAGTCCAAATACAGTTTTCTTCAAGTGCATCAGGCTAAGACTCCTAAAATTGATATGGTTGTATCTCTGATGCCAAATTTAGTTTTTTTCTTAAGTTATGGTTGATCAAAGACATTGATGGTCAAGAATGTTGGTCATAATCTTGAATGATTTGTTATTGGACATAAGATCCTTCAAGATTAGTTTGGAACTTGTTTCAAACACCTCCTGTTTCTTATCTTCTAATCTCATGGTATATTTCTTATCAAAAAGTTGGCACAAACTTATCATGTTGTTTACCATTAATGAAACACAGAGAACATCACATATGATTTCTTATTGTCCATCATTCCTTTTCACAAGAGTATTTCCTATATCCTCAAATGTCGACAAGTTGTGACCACGCTATGGTTTGGTTTTTAAGGTTGTGTGGAACGTGTAAACCAGAAAATGCAACTGCAATATGGTTTATAACATATTGGTGTATTTGGAAGACTAAGAATAACATTATGTTCAACGATGAAATTTATATCGTCAATTCTATTTTTCAATCTATTTTAATTTTGTCTTGGAGGTGGCTACCACTTTTGTCGAATTATCGAGGGAGTTGTAGTTTATATGAATGGACAAAATTTCTTCTAAATTTCTGATAGGTTTATGGGGTTATATTTGAAATGATAATATGTAAATTGTTAATGTAATTTTGGGGTGGAGAACCTCTTTATCTCCTTTAATACAAATCCTGCTTATAATTTTTTTTTTAAAAAAGTATGTGAATAATGTTAATATGTTTTCTTTCTTATGCAATCCCACTTGCCAAAAAAAGAGAAATAATCCAACAATATGTTCAATCAATATCATGGATATTAATTGGCAAAACATCTTTCCTTCATAAAAACAAAAAACAATATGTGTGGTTGCAAATAAAAAATGAAAATAATCCTCAAAATGAAGTTCAAATTAAGGTTACATACACGAAGTGCATGACATTTCAAGTTTCAACAGGGTACTAGTGGGATAATTAAGTTCTGTTTTGCATACACCTATTTTGACATTTATCATGTATATTTCTTATCACAATTGAACGACAACGCAATTAAGTTGAATAATCGCTTATTGTCTTATTCAGACAAATGACCAAGTCTAGTTCATATCTTAAACAATCATTTGTTCGTTACAAATTAAATTATTTTGTCCGTGTGTACAACAGGCAAGAAATATGACCATGGACTTTTATTCAATTTCATTTGTTTTGAAGATTTGGGTTGAGTGTCTCCTAAGGAAAAGAAACAAATTTTATTTAATTTGGCTTTTGGTGTCAAATATATATAATAGAAACCACTTCTGTGAGAACATTTATTATTTAAAGAAAAAGATTGATTATTTACAATTATTGAATTATATGAAATTTGTTACTTGAATTTACTATAAAGGTATAGTCAACTCTTATATTTGATTTATCATTCTCGAATTTCAATATTAACCGCAATACTATTATTTATACTATTTCTTTCCGGCACAAGTGGCATTGTTGAAGGCACTAAAACTATTGACATCCATTTACGCAATCATATATATTAGAAACTTTGCAACAATTTAATTAGCAATATAATATATCGTTCCATTGATTTAGGGTTGTAATATATGTCTTCTTTTTACATTAGAATGGTTTGGGCTGAGAAAAATCCTTAAATAGAAATAAAAATAACATAGTTTTTACTATTAGAAGTTGTAATTCGATTTTCTGATTAAAAATTAGTATTTGATTAGGTTAAAATAGTTAGTCGAAGTTCAAAAATCAGTTGTTCAACAGAGTTAAATACAACATATAGCAGTGTCAAAATGTAATTTGTAATTTGTAATTTTGTACTTTATATTTTATATGTTTTAGGATTGAGTCAGTTTTATAATTTGGATTTGAGTTTTAGTTGCCTATATAAAGGGCTTTGTATGATGTAAATAGGACAACACTCAATCCTAATTTTTATAATTCAGTTTATAATTTTCAGTTTTCTCTCTTCTTCTTCGTCTTTCATCATTCTTGAAAATATTTGTTCCAACAAATTGTTATCAGAGTCTGGTTTTATTGTCAGTTATGTAGTTACTGCATCCTGAATCTAGGTACCACATGCTAGTTACAAAACCAGGCTCTGATACCAATTTGTTGGAATAAATATTTTCAAGAAAGATGAAATACATAGAAGAAGAAGAAGAAGTAGAAGAAAAGAGAGAGAGAGAGAGAGAGAGAGAGAGAGAGAGAGAGAGAGAGAGAGAGAGAGAGAGAGAGAGAGAGAGAGAGAGAGAGAGAGAGAGAGAGAGAGAGAGAGAGAGAGAGAGAGAGAGAGAACTGAAGGTGTACCATCATGATGGCAGACTGATTCTGAAGGCACCCTTAGCAGACAACAAGACCTTCACAAGTGTCTTGCTTAGACTGCAAAAGAAGATAAGATTTGGATGTGGCATCATAGGTATGAACATCTAAACTTTAGAAGTTTAGACATGCTTAACAAGAAGAATATGGTGTACGACTTACTTCAAGTGAAAGAACCAAGTTAGGCGTGTGAGGAATGTTACAAAGCAAAGCAAGCTAGGAAAGCATTCAAGCATGACTTGTCAATGAGGTCGAAGGAAAATCTAGAGTTAGTTCACTCTGATGTGTGTGGACCATTTAAAGTGATATCGAATGAAGGTAATTACTACTTCCTAACCTTTATAGATAAGTTCAATAGATATATGTGGATTTATCTTATTGAAAGGAAGAGTGAGGTATTCACACAATTTAAGAAGTTCAAATTGCATGTCGAAAAGCAAAGTAGATGCAAGTTAAATAAATTGAGAACTGATGGTGGTGATGAATACACCTCTCGAGAATTTGCTGGATTTTGCAATGAGGGAGGTATAGAGCATGAGGTCATTGCACCCTATACACCTCAACACATTGGCATAGCTGAGAGGAAGAATTGAAATATATTGAACATAACTAGGAGCATGTTGAAAGCTAAAGATATGCCAAAGATATTTTGGGCTGAAGCAACTTCGACATCAGTATATATTCTACATAGATGTCTAACCAAGAAGATGGTCGAGAAGACTCCTTGTGAGGCTTAGGTGTAACACCTTTTCTACCCCACGAATATTAGACACATTTATTCAAAGTCATCAGAGTAAAATGATAAAGTCAACAATAAATCACTTCAAAGAGCGTACATTTCTCAAAGCTCAAAATAAGTTAATGCTCCGTGTATAACGGGTTTTCCCAAAAGATATCAAAATTTGCTCAAAGGCAGCGGAACTCACAAGGCATATTCTAAATTTTCCTTATACGGAAAGGTAATCAAAATAACTCAATAAAACATAGCTCGACTCAAAGACCTCAACCCGATGTTACACTATCAGAGCAAGACCCTCTAAGTTGACCAAAGGTCAACAACTCAAAACTTCAAAAGTCCTCATCGGCATCCACGGCTAAACCTGGTCATCTGCATATTACCACGTGGAGGCAACATTCAAACATGTAGGGTGAGTAAAACGATTCATAATAATCAATGTATGAAAATCAACATATAAAGTGGCATCATAATCATATTCAACATCATCATATTCATCAATAGGCCTCCAAGGCCACAACATCATAAATTATTCCAAATCACTCATAAATGCAAATGCAACAAGACTCAATACATGTGGTACCAATCATCACAGCGCGATGGACACTGGGCCATCAACCCTCCATAAACCCTCATCAATAGGATCGATTCTACTAGAGAACCAAAGCACATCAAAACACTTCACATCCGCACAATGGGATTGAAACCAAAGTAATCGAGGTCCTGAACCGAAGTCCGGATGCACATGAATGCATGATGCACACGTCACAAATCATCCTCATAATAACATCATAAGTGCATCATCATTCATCATAATCATCATCATCAAAATCATATCAGCATAGCTCATCATAATAATCACCATCATACATCATGTCATCATAGCTCATCATAATAATCACCATCATACATCATGTCATCATAGCTCATCATAATCATCATCATCATACATCATGTCATCATAGCTCATCATAATAATCATCATCATACATCATATACACATCACATAGAATTTACAGTCATACTTATGTTAATTCATCATATTATCACATATTAATCACATATAATTCATAATTATACTCATGGTAATCATCATATTATCGCATATTAATCACATGGAATTCCCAGTTATACTCATGTTAATTCATCACAAAAATCACAAAATCAAACATCAAGGCATCACTGCATGCAATCAACATTCGCGAAACTCTGCTACATTCACTGGCATGTTCGCTAGACGAGTCTGGGGCGAGTTTCTTCGTTGTGCGAAGGATTCTTCGCTAGGCGAGTCTGGGAACAACATTGTTCACTGTGCGAAGCATTCTTCGCTAGGCGAATAGTGCGATGACAGCAAATTCTGCTATGCACCAGAACTTAATTCAACCCAAAAGTCCACACGATTCACTTCTCCAATGCCCCCAAAACATCCCTAAATTATCCCTAAGGTCTTATGGCGATAAAGGTAAAAAAAACCTATGGTTCATTAGGCCAATCCCGTATCATATTCACGCCCTAAATCACAAATTCCTTACAATTACCCTACAGGCATCAGAGTTACTCACTATCTAATATTTCTATCCCTTCAGGGTTAGACAAATAACAAATCATGGTTTTGGTCACGAAGGCCTAACTTTCCCTTTTCCCCAATGAATTCCACGGTTAGATTCACAATAATAGATTTAGGCCATGAAGGCCAAAGATCACTAATTCTCATATCCATCCTCAAAACCCTTAAACCTTAAATCGACCTTAAATACATTGAATTTACACATTGAAAATCATGAAGGTAATACTCCCCATACCTTAATTGTCGATCAAGGTCTTCTCAAATATTTCAGGGAACCTTTCGAAGCTCTTGCCTCCAATCTCCTCCTCAGAGCTCTGACCTCAATTCTTTTCACGGTCTAACAAATGAATCCTAATCTCTTCATGATTTCCTTTTTGTTAAACCTAGTCTTGAGCCTCACAATTGGGCTTTTCCCAACTTACCCTCACTAACTCCTCTTAAATATCCAATTTGCCCTTAGTCAACTTGTATTTATTTTAATTAATAATAATATTAATATATTCATATTATATACTATTATTGAAAATAAATAACCCAAATTCCATTAATTTTCAATATTCCACAAAACCACCGAAAATAACCGAAATGCGAATATTCTTATTTAAATCAATTAAATAAATATTCCAATTAAATTTGGGGTGTTACAACTCTCCCCCACTTAAAGAATTTTCACCCTCGAAAATTACCTCAAGGAAACAGAGTCGGGTACGACTCCCTCATCTGATCCTCACGCTCCCAAGTCCAACTTTCTACAGCTGGTCCTCCAAAAACTACCTTTACCAAGACAATCTCTTTACTTCGCAGTTCCTTCACTTCTCGTTCATTAATCCGAACAGGAAATGCCTCAACAGTCAGATCATATCTCATTTGTACATCATCCATTTGAATCACATGCGACAAATATAGAATGTACTTTCTCAACTGAAACACATGAAACATATCATGTAAATTCGCAAGCGACAGTGGTAAAGCAATCTGATATGCTACTTCCCCCACCCTATGCGAAATCTGATACGAACCAACAACACGTGATGTGAGTTTTCGAGACTTCAAAGCTCGGCCAACACCAGTTACCAGCGTAATTCTCAAAACCACGTGATCTCCCTCTTGGAATTCAAGTGCTTTCCTCCTCTTATCATGGTAACTTTTCTGACGACCCTGCGACGCTTTCATTTTTTCTTGGATCATCTTGATCTTTTCAGTCGTCTCTTGCACAATCTCAGGTCCGAGTACAACACTCTCGCCTGACTCATACCAACACAAAGGAGTCCTACACCTCCTACCATACAAAGTTTCATACGGTGCCATCCCAATACTAGAATGATAACTATTGTTGTAGGTAAACTCAATCAATGGAAAATGACTATCCCATAATCCACCTTGATCCAACACACAAGCTCTCAGCAAAACCTCTAAAGACTGGATAGTTCTCTCTATCTATCCATCCGTCTGCAGATGATAGGCAGAACTCAATCTCAACGTCATACCCAAAGAGTCTGCAAACTCTCCCAAAACCTTGAGGAAGATCTCAGATCTCTATCAGACACAATACTCGACGGTACCTCATGCAACTTCATAACTTCCTCAATATACATCTCAGTTTGCTTCAGCATAGAAAGATTAATCCTCATTGGTAAGAAATGAGTTGATCTAGTCAATCTATCCACAATTACCCAATTTGAATCATATCCCTCTCATAGTCTTCGGCAAACCCGACACAAAATCCATGGAAATACTATCCCATTTCCACTCATGGAATATTTAATGGTTGCATCAGACCCAACGGTCTTCGTTGTCCAATCTTCGACTCCTGACAAGTCTAACCAGCATACACAAACTCAATCACTTCTTTCTTCATCCCTGGCCATCAAAACAATTTCCTCAAATCCGAGTACCTCTTCATAGCACCGATATGGATACTCAATATACTTCGATGTCCTTCCTCAAGAATACTCTTTTTCAACTTAACAATATCTGGAACACAAACTCTATCACAACATCTTATGATACCATTTTCATTAATCCGAAAATTAGCTATTCTACTTTGATTCCTCAAATTCAACTGATCTACCAACTCAAATCAGATTTATGACCTTCTCGAATCTCATCAAGAATACCACTAGTAAGCTTCAACATACCAAGCTTAACTCCGTAAGAAGTCTCTTCACAAACCAAACTCATATCACAAAATTTCTCAATCAGTTCTAACTCTTTTACCATCACCATCGGTATATGCGAAGATTTCATACTCAATGCACCAGCTACCATGCTTGCTTTATCCGAATGGTAATTCAAACCAAAATCATAATCCTTCAGAAGTCCCAATCATTTCCTCTGCTTCGCATTCAATTCTTTCTGATCAAAGAAATACTTCAAACTCTTATGATATTTAAATACCTCAAATCTCGAACCAAACAAATAATGCCTCCAAAGCTTCGACACAAACACAATAACAACCAACTCTAAATCCCGCGTCAGATAATTCCTCTTATGCACTTTAAGCTGCCTTGAAGCATAAGCTAAAACTTATTGATGTTGTATTAACACACCTCTCCATCCCATCACCGAAGCATCACAATATACAACAATGGTTCTGCCGGATTCGGCAAAATCAAAATATAAGCTATTGACAACCTTCTCAAAAGCTCTTGAAACTTTCTTCACACTTTGCATCCAAACAAAAGCTTGAACCTTCCTAATCTACCGCGTCAATGGCAAATATAACTTGGAAAAATCCTTCAATGAATTTTCGATAATAATCTGCCAGCCTAAGAATACTTCTAATCTCAAAAACAGGTTTTGGAACTTCCCATTGCGATACAACTTCAACCTTCGACATATCAATCACAATAACTCTACTCGAGATCACATGACCAAGGAACTCACTTCCTTCAACCAAAACCCACACTTTGACAGTTTTTCATACAACTGCTCCTTTTTCAATGCTGATAACACAATTTTCAGATGCTCAGTACGATCCTCTTTACTCTTCGAATATATCAAATATCATCAATGAACACAACCACAAACTTGTCCAAATAAGAATGGAAAATCCTGTTCATATACTCCATAAATACACATGGTGCATTAGTCACACTAATTGGCATCAGGAAATACTCACAATGTCTATACCTTGTTTTAAAAGCAGTCTCCTGAATATCTTCAGCCTTTACACGAATCTGATGATACCCAGATCTCAAATCTATCTTACTGAACACACTTGCAACAACCAACTAATCCATCAAATCATCAATCCTTGGAAGTGGATACTTATTCTTGATAGTCACCTTGTTCAATTGTCTATAACCCACACACAGCCTCACAGGACCTTCTTTCTTCTTAACTAACAAAATTGGTGCACCCCACAGTGACACACTCAGACAAATGAATCTCTTCTCAAGCAAATATTCAAGTTTACTCTTCAACCTTTTCAATTCCAATGCAGACATACGATATGGAGCCGTCGATATCAGGCTAGTTCCAGGAACTAAGTCGATCACAAACTCCACTTCACGTTCCGGCGGTAAATCACTTATCTCATCAGGAAAAACCTTCGGACAATAAAAAATAATTGGAACATCACCAACTTCTCCACTTTATTAATACTCAAAGTTTCCATCAAAATAAACATCTCAGCATCATCCTGTACTGACTCACCAAAACAATTTGTAAGCACTTAGCTTAACTCAAAACAATTCACTACACACGCCATCTAAGCTTGAAAGACACGTCTATCCCATCCAACATGACTCCGTCTACTATCAACAAGAGATTAAGGGTGATCAGTTCCTCAATTTGCCAATAGATAGCTGAAAATCATGATGGGGCATAAACCACATTTACCAAACCATAAGAGCGTTCAACAACACACTGAGCCGCCACTCCACACTTGCAGCATCTTGGAGAAGCACAAGTTTCTCCCCCACTTTCTTCATTCCCACTTCTGCAGACAAAGGTTAGAAAACAAACACTATGCCAGAAATGACTTCTAGCAGCGCATACAAAGACATCGCTTTTAGAAAAAGCGCTGCTAAAAAGTAATTAAAAAAAAAGAAAAAAAACAGCATACCTAAGACACCGCTTTTTTAAAAGCGCTGCTAAAGGGGTACCCTAAGAAAGCGCTTTATTTAAAGCGCTGCTAAATGTATGGCCTAAGACAACGCTTTTGTAAAGCGCTGCTATAGGGGGGGTCCTAAGAAAGCGCTTTTCTAAAGCGCTGTTGTAGTTTGTTGCAAAGAAAGCGCTTTAGTTCTAAAGCGCTGCTATATGTTTTTGCAAAGAAAGCGCTTTTGCAAAGCGTTGTTGTAGGTCATTAAAAAGCGCTGCCATAGGTGTTATTAGAATTAATTTAAGATATCACCAGAATTTTGTAAACAAACAGAACAGTGTCGCGCGTATTTCCTTCTTTCTTTCTCCTCTCTGGCGAACGCGAACCCTATTCACCACGATTGTCGCCCTCTTCCGTCCGACAACCACGCTTCCGTCGCCCCTCCTCCGTTCAGTCTGTGTTGTCGTTCAGTTAGAATCTCATTTAATAAGACATGGAATTGATCGAAGTTATACATGTTGGACATTACATGGTGAGATATGTAACGAGAATGTCGAACCCGGGGATAATACGACCTATGCTTCAAAGGACAATGGCAGAGATACATATGATTGTGATCGAGTCGAAGAGATTGCAAAAGCACTTGAAGAAGATCTTCAAGATTGTCCCAAGATGTTTGAGAGGTTGGTAAGCGATGCAGAGAAACCGTTGTATAAAGGTTGCACTACTTTCACAAGATTATCTGCGGTATTAAAGTTGTACAACTTAAAGGCGGGTAATGGATGGTCAGATAAAATTTTCACAGAGTTGTTAGCCCTACTTCAAGAGATGCTTTCGGAGGATAATGTTCTTCCCAATCGAACCTATGAAGCTAAAAAAATATTATGCTCCATTGGCATGAGCTATGAGAAGATACATGCTTGTCCAAATGATTGCATTTTGTTTCGAAATGAATATGCATCATTAAACGAGTGTCATAAATGCGGTGTATCTCGGTATAAGAAAAAGTTGTCACCAGCAAAAGTTTTATGGTATTTTCCTATAATTCCGAGATTTAGACACATGTTTCATAGTGAAACAGATGCAAAACACCTGACTTGGCATGTAGATGATAGAATTATAGATGGGAAGTATCGACATCCAGCAGATTCACCACAGTGGATGAAAATTGATAATGAGTATCCTGATTTTGGAGAAGAAGCTAGAAACCTTCACTTGGCATTATCGACTGATGGAATGAATCTGCATGGTCTGCAAAGTATCTCACATTCCACTTGGCCTGTAATTATTATGATTTATAACCTACCTCCACGGCTATGTATGAAGCGTAAGTACATGATGTTATCTATGTTAATTTCTAGCCCTAAACAACCAGGGAATGACATAGACGTATACTTGACACCTTTAATCGAAGACTTAAAGAGTTTGTGGGAGAACGGTGTGGAGGTTTATGATGGATATAGGAAAGAAAGTTTCAATTTGAGGGCGATGTTGTTTGGCACAATTAATGATTTTCCAGCATAGGGAAATCTATCGGGGTATAGCATTAAAGGTCAATGTGCGTGTCCTATCTGTGAAGAAAACACATATTGGACGCGGTTGGAATTTGGTCAGAAGAATGTCTTTCTTGGTCATCATGGATTCTTAAATTTTAATCATCACTACCGTGGGTGGAGAAAAGCATTTAATGGAAATTCAGAACAACGTAGAGTTTCACCTACATTGACCGGCGAACAAATTTTTGAAAAGGTGAAAGATGTGAGTACTCAGTTTGGCAAGCCTTTTGCTCATACGCTTGTCACGCGTGGGTGGAAGAAGAGGTCAATTTTTTTTGAGTTGTCGTATTGGAAGTCGTTGTATGTAAGACATTTTCTTGATGTTATGCATATTGAAAAAAATGTATTTGAAAGTGTTATTGGTACGTTACTCAATATACAAGGAAAGTCTAAGGATGGCCTTAAAGCAAGAAAGGACTTGGTAGAAATGGGAATAAGAAATGAATTAGGACCCTTGAAGAAAGGAAATCGCACATATCTATCACCTGCTGCTTATACTTTATCTAGAAAGGAGAAAAAAATATTGTGTAAGTTTCTGAGTGAAGTTAAAGTTCCAGGAGGATACTCTTCAGATATTAGAATACTTGTTTCTATGAAAGACCTCAAGTTAAAGAGTTTAAAGACACATGATTGCCATGTTATAATGGAACACTTCTACCAATAGGTACACGTTCTATTTTGCCAAAAAAAGTGAGAGGCGCAATAACTAAACTGTGTTTTTTCTTCAGGTCAATTTGTAGTAAGGTGATCGATCCTACGATCTTACTAACATTGCAAAAAGAAATAGTTATTACTTTGTGTGAGCTTGAAATGTATTTTCCTCCATCATTTTTTGACATAATGGTACATCTAGTTGTCTATCTTGTGAAAGAGACACAATTGGGTGGACCAGCTTATATGAGATGGATGTACCCTGTTGAACGTTATATGAAAATATTGAAAGGGTATGTGAAAAACCGAAGTCGACCAGAGGGATGTATTATTGAACGATACATTGTTGAAGAAGCTATTGAGTTTTGTACTGAATATTTGTCCAACGTTCAATCCATTGGCCTCCCAAAATCTAATGTTGTTGAAAAAATAGTAGGTAAACAATTAATTGGAAATAAAGTTGTGACAGTTTCAAGGGATGAACAGGAGCAAGTGCATTTGTATGTTCTGGACAATGACATTGAGGTTGAGTCGTATGTTGAAATGCACAAGGACGTTCTCCAAGGTTTAAATCTGAATCGAAATGAAAATTGGATAGTACGTGAGCACAATCGAAGTTTTATAACATGGTTCAAGGATCATATTTTTTCAAAGTTTTATTCTGATCCCGCTTCAATAACAGAAAGGTTGAGATGTTTAGCATATGATCCAAGTTTGAATGTGTTTTCTTATAGCGCATACGCAATTAATGGATACACATTTTATACCAAAGAACAAGATGATAAGAGTACAATGCAAAATAGTGGTGTCACCATGTGTTGCACCCCAAATTTGTCCTACATTTACATAGTTTCTAGTGCCACTTTATTTCGAATGAATAAAATGACACAATTGGCAAGAGACCGTGTAAGGAGTTGTGAGTATGAGAGGTCGAGAGTTTGAATCCCACCTTCTTCACTTTTTGTTTTGTTTCTTTTATTTTTATTCTAACTTTTCTATTTTCATAAAAAAAAAATTAATAAAAATAGTTTTTTTATTATTTAATTATTATTTTCGTATTTTATTTAAAATATTTTTTAAAAAAATATTATTTTTTCACTTTTTTTCATATTATTCATAAAAACATCCAAAAATTATAAAATTAAAAATATTAGAAAAGATTTTATTCTTTTTATAATATTTTTAATGTTTAGTAAATAAATAGGGTTTTAAGTTTGTTTTAATTTGTTTTAGTTTTGACTAATTCTTTAAGTTGGGCTTTAAAGTGGGCATTAGGTTAGAGTTAGCCCTACTTTATTACCTATATAAACATGAGTTGCATTTGAGAAAAGGGGAAGAGCACACAAAAGGAAAAAAATGGCGGCCGTTCTCACGACTTATCAGAAGAGGAAAGCGTCAGCAAATCCACCAAACGGCGCAAAACCACCGCAAACCGCTTCGAACCCCGAACGAGGTGAGCAATTCTTTTTGTCAATAAAAAAGTTTTTCTGTTGTTTTCAGGTGGAACAAACAGAAAAAGAAGGAGAGAAATCGTTTCCGGCCATACAAGAATGGAGCAAAGCTCAAAGGAGCTGCAACGACGCCGCCACCGTGATGAAGAAGAAGATGAGGTTTCTAAAAACCTAAAGATTGAAATGATACAGCGTGAAGCCTACTTTTCCCCTTTTAGTTTTTTATATTTTTTATTTTTCCCTTTTTTTTTATTTTTCTTATTATTATTATTATTATTATTCTGATTTTCTTTAAATTGTAATTATGTCATAATAAATGGTTAGTTTAATTAAAAAATATTTGCTAGTTAAACCTTGTTTTAAAACTCTGTTCTTATAATAAAAAAAATTAAAACTGTTTTTTATTAAAACTAAAACTTCTTTTTAAAAAAAAAATTTAAATTGAATCCTTTTAAAAAAAATTAAAACTAAAACATTTTTATTAAAAACCATTGTTTCAAAATTAAGATTAAATTTCTTTTTTCAGAAATTAAAAATAAAGTTTTTTCAAAATTAATAAAATAATAAATTTCACAATTGCATTTTCTTTCTTTCATTATTAATTGCTTTATTATTTGTCATTGATTTCCGCCTAATTTTTTTTTCACTAACGTTCTCTATTTGTTTTCCGCTAGGTTTTAGTCGGTCTCCGATTATTTTTAATTAAATATTTCGTTATCATATTTGTAATTTGTTCCATGGATGTAATTTACGCGAGGTCATGGTCGCGGTTTATTTTATTTTGCATTTTTTGGGGATTTGTAATTTACGCGAGTGATCGTCGCGACGCTTTCTTTACTTTCCGCACTTTATTTCTGCCATATAATATTTTGCCATGTTTTGCATGATTTAGCGTTATGTCCCTTCCGAAGGATTAGGTCTAGCCGTTTGACCGCCGAGTCAATAACCCTAACGTTTGACCATTTCAAAACCCTAATCGCCTAGGTGTCCCGCCGTGGACGAAAATACCCTTTACCCTAGCATTAGGTCAAAGAGTCGCCGTACTCTGTTTTAGGGTTTCCCGCTGTGGAATATTTAATTTAACCCTAATTTCAATTAACAATTTCAACGTAGAAATAGGAGTTTCAAGACTCCACGTAGGCGCTTCTCTATGAACGCTTACTCCCAAATCAAAACCTTGACCACAGTCAAGACGTTTCTAACCTCCCTTTCGAGGGGAACTACGATTACTCTGATTCCATTCCCTATCCAGGATACGTAGGCACAAGATGCAACGTCTTGCCGAGTAAACTTAGGACTAACCCTTAGGTCTTTAGGTCACTCTATCCCTTAGCAATATATTTCAAATAGATAATAAAATAAAAAAGCATACAATAAACAAAAGGTTCCTGTAGAGTACTACAGAAGTTTAGGGTGCTAGTACCTTCCCTGAGCTTAACCAACCCCTTACCTAGATCTCTCCCCGCATTGTCTTTACGATGCAAAATTAGGTTTTCCTCTTTTGATCTTTTCCTTCAGATAAATCAAAGAGCGGTTGTGAACTAAAGATGCGATTCAAATTAATTAATAATTTGATATCATATTCTAACCGCAACAGAAAATGGCGACTTCACTGGGGACTACCATAACTTTTAAGGGTTATCCCTATTTTGTTTATTGTATGATATTTTATTAATTATTTTTATATATCATTGTACCTTGTGGGGATACCTGTTATTGTGAGATAAGTCCTAACCCGGACTTGAGTGACCTTATTATAGGAAGGTGAGATATTCGACGAGGCTTGCCGGGAGTGAGTCCCGACCAAGTCGACTCGAGAATCACCGCTCAGTTGAGACCCTTTCGAAAATGGTTCGGTTGATCGAGTGCAGTCGTGAAAACTTTTACTATTTTCAATTGGAGTCTGTGATACCGGGGACCGTAGTACCTTAACACCACCTTGGCCTTATATAGGACGTAGTGCGGGAACTATGTGGGAGTAGTCCTACAATAGTTGCTACGCGATACTACACTTAAAAAAGGTTCTCTTGAGAATATTATCGACCCTTGAGTCAGTCGGGAAGTTGATAATATTCGAAGGATGGACTGATGACTTTGGGCACTAATTTAGAACCCTTGTTCTGCAGGTACAATTAACCTATAGTAATTACCTTTTGGGAAGGGTAGACCTTAACTCCATTCGTTGTCCTCTAACCTAGGACCTTTGTGCGTGTATTTGTGCTTTGCATCCATAAAGCATCATATCATTTCCAGTTTCAAGGAATTCAACAGTCCTTTGCAAATTCAAAAAGGTCCTACATTTTAGAGTCAAAAAAAAAATTTCTTTCCAACTTTCCTAAAAGGGAATATTTGCAATCGACCGTTGAAATTCTTGGAACCATTACATGGAATTAGCATCACATTTTTGCATTGCATTTTTCCCTCGGTTTCTCATTCTCGGTTCTCTCATCTTCCAGTGTACCTTTGAGTCGTCAAGCTGATTCCTCGACACAGATATCAGACCAGGGTTAACTATAGACATAAGATGTCAGAGCAAGAGACATACAATACAGAGATCCGAATGGAAATCGATGAGTTGAAGTCAGACATGACTATGCTCACTGAAATGCTTCAAATACTGATTACCAGAGGACAGCCAGCTCAGACTCCTCAACGCCCAGTTATCAGACAAAACCAGAAATGGAACAGAAGCCACTTTGATCCTATTCCCATGACTTACACCGAGCTATATCTTGACTTGGTTCGACGAGGACTGATCACCACAAAGGCTTCGCCACCTCCTCCTAATTCTCATCCGGTTGGGTTCAGGACCGATCTCCATTATGCTTTTCATGAGGGTGCCCCAGGCCACGACTTGGAACATTGTTTTGTGCTGAAGGCTAGAGTGTGTGAATTGGTTAGAACCGGAATACTTGATTTTATAGACGGTCATCCGAATGTTCAGAAGGATCCCTTTCCAGTGCATCAGAAATGAAGTTTTATCACTAGGCCTTTTATTCCTTGTTGTTTTGATTTTTCCTTATTTCGTATTAGTTGTTTGCTTTCAAATTATGTTTGTACTTTTACATTAATGAAATGAGCATTGCGACTTTTGATTCAATTCATTTTGCCTACTATTTGCATCTTTATGCTTTATTTTCAAATATTTACTTTTTGTCCAAATTTTTGATATGCTAAGATTGGAGGGAGGATGATGATAACGTTATATCCATAATTGATGTCAGTATGCTTTCAATCAAACCTTGTTGACGATGTAAGGCATTGTTTCAATTCCCAAACACTGGAGAAATAAGGAAGTTAGTCCCTTGTCACCCCCTTTGAGCCTAGAAGTTGGAGTTTCTTTCTTTATAAAAACCCGCAATTTTAACCTGGGGATGGGTAGTTCTCAGTTAACTCGGTTATGTTTTCATGCAATATACCTTTCATATAAAGTTCGCACTTACAAATTTTCCATCGCACACAACAAGTAAATGTCGAAGATGTTTTCTAATAAAAAAAGTCGATGATGGTTCGCCGAAATCATTAAAGTCAGGCAGTCACTTTCCTTCAAAAAAATATATATATAAAAATTAAGAAAAAGCCCGCTAAGTCAAAACCTATGAAGGAGATTTAGGCAAAACTGGGGCATCCCACTGACTGTAAACTCTAAAATAAACAGTTAAGGCAAAATTTAGGGATAATACAAAGAGGAGTTTTAAACCCTTCATCTTGAAAATACTCAATGTCAAAACAACCAAATGTTATAGGGGAGTAGTGGCTGCCTTTTCATAGGTCCCTTGACTTCTGAATCATCATTGCTACGATCAATGAAATCCCTAACTTGTGGGAACCTGAATGCATAATATGAGTTAAATGAGCGTAGGACTGAAGATCATCACGTAGATTGGTGGGTACAAATAAATCTTGAGCCTTTATCCTTTATTTCATAAACCATGAACCATACCACGTTACAACCCTCAAAAGACCTAATTGAAGTAAGGTTATTTTGAAAGTATACTACAACAAGGTTGCGTAACCTGACTCCAAAAGATCTTTGTGAATCATTTATTTTGGCAATACACTTTTGTTTTAAATTTTGAGCGTCTTGAACCACCGTGTTCTGACCAACGACTTATTTTTCATTTTTCAAAAATAATTTTGATTTCAAAAGTCGCATGAACTTTGCATTACCATGTTTGTATGAATATTTTTGTTTGCAAACTGGCTTTCCTCTAAGGAATTTTTAAACAATGAGAAACTTGGTCAAGTGATCTTATCAGGGGCAAGTTCCTTTTACATCCTGTCAAAGAATCAGTTCAAGATTTGTTCAAGACAAGATCTTCTCAGATTTGGTTTATCCAAAGGTTTTTTTTCCAAGACTCACACTGGGGCAAACCTTCCGAGGGTATAATAAAACAATCATTTTCACGAATCAGATAAGCTGAAGCAATTATCAATTTGTCTAATCTAGGGAAGTGTACTTGAAAAATCCCCAAGCAGTTATTCATCCTTCCTATAAGGACTATCAACTTGATACAGTTTAATAGAATGACAATGATGTATGGGTTGAGGAATCAGTCTTCCAATTTTGTCATCTCACCAACAGAGTCGAGCCTTGTCATCGACATCTGCATTTGCATGTGATCATATATCATAGCATAATTCATATACATATGCACATCATGGGTGTTTTATCCCCATTTGCTTTTTCTCCCGAGGTCGTGTTTTACTCGCGTCTTACCTCTGGACGAAGTCTAATTTACCTGGCATCATGGGTGTTTTATCCCCATTTGCTTTCTTCTCCCGAGGTCGTGTTTTACTCGCGTCTTACCTCGTGGACAAAGTCCAATTTACCTGGCATCATGGGTGTTTTATCCCCATTTGCTTTTTCTCTCGAGGTCGTGTTTTACCCGCGTCTTACCTCGTGGACGAATTCCAATCTACTTGGCATCATGGGTGCTTTATCCTCATTTGCGTTTTTCTCCCTGAGGTCGTGTTTTATCCGCGTCTTACCTTGTGGACGAATTTATTTACTTGGCATCATGGGTGCTTTATCCCCATTTGCATTTTTCTCCCTGAGGTCGTGTTTTATCCGCGTCTTACCTTGTGGACGAATTTAGTTACTTGGCAGCATGGGTGTTTTATCCCCATTTGCATTTTTCTCCCCGAGGTCGTGTTTTATCCGCGTCTTACCTTGTGGACAAAGTCCAGTTTACTTGGCACCCATCGACTATTTCGTGTCATGTTTATCTGACGTTCTTCCAGATACGACGTGTCTCCTTTTCGACGTTCTTCCGAAATGTTCTGATGTTTGTCTCTTCCTATATGTTTTCCGGTGAGTCCTGAAGATCCCGCTCGATCTCTTCAAGGAATGTCCCGAAAACTCTAGCGTCTGTCGTTTACCTGGTCCTGTCTCCGTGTGGATCCTATGTTACCTTGTCACCACCGCGTGTCTTCTTCCCCAGTGCATTTCCTCGTTGCGCCGTCCCCTGTGACGTTGTTTCGTCTGCATCCGTGCATTTTTTCATTTTCATCATACACATCATATTAGATTCATGGCATTATCAACATTATAGTTCGTGTTATTTTGTCCATATCATTGCATATCACTGCATCTAGGGACCAAATTTTCGGTTATCTGTATTTAAATCCCTTTCACCGCGATTTCTCGAGTCTCCGCTGCTCAAATCATCCGGTGAAGCTATTTAAATAGGGACATGTGTTGCACCCCAAATTTGTCCTACATTTACATAGTTTCTAGTGTCACTTTATTTCGAATGAATAAAATGGCACAATTGGCAAGAGACCGTGTGTAAGGAGTTGTGAGTGTGAGAGGTCGAGAGTTTGAATCCCACCTTCTTCACTTTTTGTTTTGTTTCTTTTATTTTTATTCTAACTTTTCTATTTTCATAAAAAAAAATTAATAAAAATAGTTTTTTTATTATTTAATTATTATTTTCGTATTTTATTTAAAATATTTTTTAAAAAATATTATTTTTTCACTTTTTTTCATATTATTCATAAAAACATCCAAAAATTATAAAATTAAAAATATTAGAAAAGATTTTATTCTTTTTATAATATTTTTAATGTTTAGTAAATAAATAGGGTTTTAAGTTTGTTTTAATTTGTTTTAGTTTTGACTAATTCTTTAAGTTGGGCTTTAAAGTGGGCATTAGGTTAGAGTTAGCCCTACTTTATTACCTATATAAACATGAGTTGCATTTGAGAAAAGGGGGAGAGCACACAAAAGGAAAAAAATGGCGGCCGTTCTCACGACTTATCAGAAGAGGAAAGCGTCAGCAAATCCACCAAACGGCGCAAAACCACCGCAAACCGCTTCGAACCCCGAACGAGGTGAGCAATTCTTTTTGTCAATAAAAAAGTTTTTCTGTTGTTTTCAGGTGGAACAAACAGAAAAAGAAGGAGAGAAATCGTTTCCGGCCATACAAGAATGGAGCAAAGCTCAAAGGAGCTGCAACGACGCCGCCACCGTGATGAAGAAGAAGATGAGGTTTCTAAAAACCTAAAGATTGAAATGATACAGCGTGAAGCCTACTTTTCCCCTTTTAGTTTTTTATATTTTTTATTTTTCCCTTTTTTTTTTTTTTTCTTATTATTATTATTATTATTATTCTGATTTTCTTTAAATTGTAATTATGTCATAATAAATGGTTAGTTTAATTAAAAAATATTTGCTAGTTAAACCTTGTTTTAAAACTCTGTTCTTATAATAAAAAAAATAAAACTGTTTTTTATTAAAACTAAAACTTCTTTTTTTTAAAAAAATTTAAATTGAATCCTTTTTAAAAAAATTAAAACTAAAACATTTTTATTAAAAACCATTGTTTCAAAATTAAGATTAAATTTCTTTTTTCAGAAATTAAAAATAAAGTTTTTTCAAAATTAATAAAATAATAAATTTCCCAATTGCATTTTCTTTCTTTCATTATTAATTGCTTTATTATTTGTCATTGATTTCTGCCTAATTTTTTTTCACTAACGTTCTCTATTTGTTTTCCGCTAGGTTTTAGTCGGTCTCCGATTATTATTAATTAAATATTTCGTTATCATATTTGTAATTTGTTCCATGGATGTAATTTACGCGAGGCCATGGTCGCGGTTTATTTTATTTTGCATTTTTTGGGGGTTTGTAATTTACGCGAGTGATCGTCGCGACGCTTTCTTTACTTTCCGCACTTTATTTCTGCCATATAATATTTTGCCATGTTTTGCATGATTTAGCGTTATGTCCCTTCCGAAGGATTAGGTCTAGCCGTTTGACCGCCGAGTCAATAACCCTAACGTTTGACCATTTCAAAACCCTAATCGCCTAGGTGTCCCGCCGTGGACGAAAATACCCTTTACCCTAGCATTAGGTCAAAGAGTCGTCGTACTCTGTTTTAGGGTTTCCCGCCGTGGAATATTTAATTTAACCCTAATTTCAATTAACAATTTCAACATAGAAATAGGAGTTTCAAGACTCCACGTAGGCGCTTCTCTATGAACGCTTACTCCCAAATCAAAACCTTGACCATAGTCAAGACGTTTCTAACCTCCCTTTCGAGGGGAACTACGATTACTCTGATTCCATTCCCTATCCAGGATATGTAGGCACAAGATGCGACGTCTTGCCGAGTAAACTTAGGACTAACCCTTAGGTCTTTAGGTCACTCTATCCCTTAGCAATATATTTCAAATAGATAATAAAATAAAAAAGCATACAATAAACAAAAGGTTCCTGTAGAGTACTACAGAAGTTTAGGGTGCTAGTACCTTCCCTGAGCTTAACCAACCCCTTACCTAGATCTCTCCCCGCATTGTCTTTACGATGCAAAATTAGGTTTTCCTCTTTTGACATTTTCCTTCAGATAAATCAAAGAGCGGTTGTGAACTAAAGATGCGATTCAAATTAATTAATAATTTGATATCATATTCTAACCGTAACACCGTGCTTGCCGAAGCAATGCACATTTCAAGTGTGAAGGACTTAAACCCCAAATATGTGAATCTGTCGTATTTTGGTGTTATCGAGCGCATTTGGGTGTTTGATTATGAAAAGTTTCAGATTCATATCTTTGGATACAAGTGGATTGAAAATAATAGTGGCATACGAATGGATAAGTCAGGATTTTTGCAAGTGGATCTTAATAAGGTGGGGTACAAAGATGAGCCTTTTATTCTAGCCACGCAAGCTAAACAAGTGTTCTATGTCACTGATCCGACAAGTACTAAATGGTCTATAGTTCTTTTTTCCAACAAAGTAATTAATGATAACATTGGAGACAAGGGGGATGTTGATGTTGAGAAGGAATCTTATATTATAGATGATTCAGATGAGAATATTAGAGCGGACGAATCATATATTAGAAATGATCATAACGAGGGAATTTGGATCAATCCATCCGTCCGTGTTGTTAAGAGACAAGTAAACCACGTTCCAACTAAGAAAAGAAAGAGATCTTAGTGACAAAGGTACTTGTAAAATTACATATTGTCTCATTTAATAAAATTACATATTTATATCATGCAATACAATTACATATTATGTCATTCAATAAAATTATGTATGTGTTTTTCTTATTTATACATTTCTTATGTATATATTGTAGAAGCATGCTTCAGTCTCAAGTTTTGATGATGTCAATACTACTCAAGGTCATCTCTTGATTGCAAAAAGACAAGCCGTTCAAAGTCATCAAGATCAAGTCAAGCTATCTTTCAAGTCAAGCTACATATGGAACTATGATTCTTCCAGACTTGGTTGCATTACTGGTATATCAAATCCACCTTTATAATTTGATATACAAGTGTTCAAAAACATCAATCATTTTTGCATAATACATAAAGCATGTTTTTGAAACCTTAGAATGGTATAACATTATTTTAAAAAAGCATTTTTCTGAAAATTAACAGTGTTAACCGATTAACCATATAGGTTAACCGGTTAACCAATTTGAATTTTGAATTTTCTGGGCTAACGTACCAGTGTTAACCGATTAACCATATGGGTTAACCGATTAACACTGAACGTGCAGTGAAAAATTGCTTTGTTTCAAGTTCAAAAATTATTTTAAAAACATACCTTTTCATGGTTTGAATCTTTTAAAATCATACATTTTCTGAAAGGTTATTTTACTGATATAAATTCTGAGTTTTTCAGTTTTTGAAAAACAACCAATAGAACATAACTCAAAAACTTTTCAACCTCCAATACTCATTTTAAAATTATCTTAGAATCAAATTCATTGTTCAAAAGTGTTCATACTTGCATTGAAAATTTCACATTCATTGAACACTTGTATTGAAAAATTACAAAGAGTGAATTTTGATTCATTGGAGAAGATCACTTTGACAGTTATACTCAAACCAAATTCATTACATTTATTTTATTTTTGACTTGTGATCCAGGATTGTTGGACACAAGGGTGAGTGTTTACAAGAGGACTGTTCTTGTACACTTGTGTTTTTATTGTTTGATAGTAGGCCTCACCGGTTGATGGTGTGATAGGTTGTACTGTTTTAAACAATAGTGAAAACTCTCTTTCATGTTGAAAGGGGAGTGGAGTACTCTCGGATTGTGAGGGGAACCACTATAAATCCTGTGTCTTCTTTCTTTCTGTTGATTTACTGCTTTCCATAACCAAGAACACCCTTCAGTATATTTCCAAGAACCATATAAAAACCGGAAAAATTTCAAAAGTCCTAATTCACCCCCCTCTTAGGCATACTCTGTTCTTACAATTGGCATCAGAGCAGGTTAAGGTAACCTGTTCCTAACGATTCAGTATGGCTTCCGCAAGTACCAACCCGGTTTTCAAAGATGGTGGAAGTAGTAACAAACCACCACTCTTTTCTGGAGAATACTTTGATTTTTGGAAAATCCGTATGAAGACACATCTTGAGGCTCAAGGAGATGGTATATGGGAAACCGTTGAAACTGGTCCACATGTTCCTACAAGTGTGGTAAATGGTGTTGGAACCCCAAAGATTAAATCCTCATATGATGAAGATGACAAGAAGAGAATCTTGAATGAGAAAAAAGCAATCAACATACTTCAAAGTGCTCTCAGTATGGATGAATTCTTTCGCATATCACAGTGTAAATCGGCAAAACAGATTTGGGATACCTTGGTAGAAACGCATGAAGGAACAGCAGAAGTAAAAAGATCAAGACTTAACACGTTAAGTCAAGAATATGAGATGTTCCGTATGCAGCCCGGTGAATCTATTGTTGCCTTGCAAAAGAGGTTCGTTCATCTAACAAATCACCTGATTGCTCTTGGAAAGACCTTCACCAACGATGATCTCAATCTAAAAGTCCTAAGATCCTTGACAAGAGAATGGCAACCAAAGGTGACCGCCATTTCGGAAAAGAAAAGTCTTTCAACGATGACATCCGCTTCATTATTCGGGAAACTTCAAGAGCATGAACTGGAACTTGGAAGGCTTGAGAAACATGAAAGTCAAGACAAGAAGTCCAAAGGAATTGCCTTGAAGACTGACACAAAGGATGACAAAATTGACGAATCCTCCGAAGACGAAAATTTCATGCTTCTAGTAAAGAAGCTCGGTAAGTTTTTCAATAATAATAAAACTTCTTCTTTTTCTAAAAAGAATAGACATTTCAGGAAAAAGGAGGCATCCACATCAAACCAAGAAATTACATGTTATGAATGTGGAAAACAAGGTCACATAAAGCCAGACTGCCCAAAACTCGCAAATAAAGGAAAATTCAAGGGCAAGAAGGATTTCAAAACAAAGAAGGCTTATGTCGCATGGGACGACAACGAAGTGAGTTCATCATCGGAATCAGATAGCGATGAATGCGCAAATATTGCCTTAATGGCCTCTCACCATTCCGATGACGAAAATGAGGTTAGTAGTAATTTTGCTGTCTATGATAATGATGCACAAGAAGTTATAGATGAACTTCTAAAAGAGTGCAATACTTTGTATAAAGACATATCATCACAAAAGAAAAGAATTTTACTTTTAGAAAAACAAAATTTTGATTTCTTGAAAAATATTGAAGATGAAAAACAAAAAGTGATGGATGAAAAACAAAGTCTTGTATGTAAGAATTGTGAGTCTTTGTCTTTTCAAATTGTTCAACTTAAAAGAGTTTTAGAAAGATACGAAAAAGGTCAAATTGGCTTGGAAGAGATTCTTAAACATCAAAGGTATCCTAATGATAAAAGTGGATTGGGATATTCTAAATTTTCAAAACCAAGCACCAATAAGACCATTTTCGTAAGAGCAAGTGAACAAATTGTGAAGAAAGAGACAAGCACTTCTAAAACTCAGCATCAAAATCATAACAAGAAAAGAATTAATAAGAAAAAGAATTATATTCCTAGATATAGAAGTCATTTTCAACCTACATGTTTTTATTGTGGTATTAAAGGGCACACACCTAATGCTTGCTATGTACGTAATATTGGTGTTGCAAAGGGGCATTATGTGTGGGTTGAAAAGGGTACTAACTATCAAGGACCCAAAGCAATTTGGGTACCTAACTCTACCTAATTTTGTTTTGTAGGTATGCTTGAAGACAACCACAAATGAATGGTATCTTGATAGTGGTTGCTCGAAGCATATGACGGGAGATATAAACAAATTTTCAAGTCTATCATTAAAGGCCAAAGGATACGTCATTTACGGTGATGATAATAAAGGAAAAATTCTTGGAGTTGGAACCATTGGTGCACCTCCATGTACAATCATCGAAGACGTTCTTTTTGTTGAAGGCCTTAAGCATAACCTGCTTAGCATCAGTCAATTGTGTGACAAAGGGTTCAAAATCAACTTCACAAAGGAGGAATGCTTGATCGAACACGAAGTCACTCATGAGATTCTGCTAAAAGGTAAAAGATATAATAATATTTTTATGATCTCTTTTGATGACTCTTCCTTGAAGGTAAAGTGTCTTATGGCGAACAACAACGAGGCATGACTTTGGCATAAAAGATTTGCTCACATTCACATGGAGCATTTAAACAAATTAATCAAGCATGATCTGGTTGTTGGGCTTCCAAAGATAAAATTCATCAAGGATAAATTATGCGATGCATGTCAAAAGGGAAAACAGACCAAGACAACTTTCAAATCCAAGCAAGTGGTTTCTACATCAAGACCACTTCAATTGTTGCACATGGATCTTTTTGGTCCATCAAGAACGAAGAGCTTTGGAGGTAGTATTTATGCTTTAGTTATTGTTGATGATTTTTCTCGATATACCTGGACAATGTTTTTAGTGCAGAAAAATGATGCGTTTAAGGCATTCAAAAAGTATGCAAAACAAATTCAAAACGAGAAGTCACTCACTATAGCCTCCATAAGAAGCAACCACGGTGGAGAATTTCAAAATTCAGACTTCGAAGAATTTTGCGAAGAACATGGAATTTCTCATAATTTTTCGGCACCAAGAACTCCTCAACAAAACGGCGTCGTAGAACGAAAGAATCGTTCACTAGTTGAACTTGCTAGAACAATGCTCAGCGACACAAATCTTCCAAAATATTTTTGGGCAGAAGCAGTAAGCACGGCATGTTTTGTAAGCAACCGCGTGAATATTCGACCGCTACTCAAAAAGACTCCGTATGAGTTGTTCAAGGGAAGGAAACCAAATATATCATTCTTCCACATATTTGGCTGCAAATGCTTCGTTCTCAACAACAATAAGGACAATCTCGGTAAGTTTGATGAGAAGTCCGACGAAGGTATATTTCTTGGTTACTCTTCTTCTAGTAAAGCTTTTAGAATTTTTAATAAAAGAACTCTTACCATTGAAGAGTCCATTCATGTTTCGTTTGATGAGACTAACCCCTCGAAAGAGGATAATATTGTTTTGGATGATGATGATGATTTTGTAGATACTTCACAAAATGAAGAAATTGTTTCAAAAGATCAAACAATATTACAAGAAGATGTTACTCAAGAAAATCAAGATCTTCCGAAAGAATGGAGAACACACAGAGATCACCCAATTGATAAAGTTATTGGTGATATTAGTCAAGGCGTGGCAACTCGACTTAATTTAAAGGATGCTTGTCTCAACATGGCATTTGTATCTCAAATTGAACCATCAAAGATCGATGAAGCTTTAGGCGACGACCAATGGATTATAGCAATGCAAGAAGAACTTAATCAGTTCGAAAGAAATCAAGTTTGGACCCTTGTACCAAGACCGGACAATAAACATATTATAGGAACCAGATGGGTGTTCAAGAACAAACTTGACGAGAACGGGATTATAGTTCGTAACAAGGTGTAACACGGTGGGAGAACTGACTTTAAACAATGTTGCGGATAGCAAGAGTCGCCACCGACTTTTATTTTATCCATAAGGAAAGGTTATAAAAGAACAGGAAAGACCTTAGAGAATATTTTGGGTCCGGGGGGTAGGTTATGAAAAGGGAAGGTATTAGCATCCTTTTCATCCATGGTTATCCATGGGCTCTTAGGTACTTAAGCTCACTTTTGAATTGTTTTGAAATTGTAGTGTGTGAATAGAAAATTTTCAGAATAGTTAATAAATAATCCATGTAAGGATGTGTTAAGAACTTGTTTGAAAACTTGTTGAAAATTTGTTTAAGTGTGAAACAGTTTTGAAGTGAGCAAGCACCTAGGAGTAACCTACCCTAATGTTTAAAGGTCTTTCTTATTCTTCATTCTTTCCTTTAGTAAGACTATCCCTACTATAATGGAGTAGGTAGTCTTTACTTTGGATGTTAAGGGATATGTGAGGGACAATTTGACTTTGAAGGCCATTGTGGGATGTAATAAGCACATATAAGGGACCATCATCATTTTTCGAAAGGGACTCGATTCGTAAAGGCAACCATAAGGGACTTTGATGATTTTTTTATTTGAGGGACTTGCTTTATACACCCCACTTAACCATTATTCGTAGGCAACTTGAGGGATATCCTTAGGAAGTGAGACGGCGATTAAAATCGACTTACGTGTGTGACGTGTTTATTTTAATTATCTTTATTTAAAAGTGATCTAAATTTATTTTAATATTACATACATGTTGTTACACTCCCTAATTACTAACCATAATAATAATTAAATAATTAAACAACTTTACATCCAAGAAACAATTATAAAATAATAAGCAAAATAATTAAATAGCAAAGATAAATAAAATATAAATAAGCAATAATAAATAATAAAGGGGGGTTAATTCTAAGTTTACTCGGCAAGACATCGCATCTTGTGCCTACGTATCCTTACGGGAGTGGAATCAGAGTAATCGTAGTTCCCCTCAATAGGGAGGTTAGAAACTTCTTGACTGTGGTCAAGGTCTCAAGGGGAATAAACGCATCTTAAGGACACGCTTACGTGGAGTGTAGAAACTCCAAATCTCTACGTTGAAATGTTAAGTTGTAATTAGGGTTAAATTAGGGATTCCACGGCGGGAAACCCTAAAATGAGCGCGGCGGCTCTTTGACCTAATGCTAAGGGTAAAATTGTAATTTTGCCTGCGGCGAGGCATTTGTGAAAATTAGGGTTTGTAGTTTGTAGTTTTGAGGATTTGAAATTGAATGTGTGGAGTTTTACGGACTATTGGCGCGGCGGCCAAACAGTTAGACCTAACCTTCGGATGTGTGCAATGTGACAGGAATAATAGTAAACGCGTGAGATAATTGAATCATGCAAACAGAGAGATAATGTCATAATTTAAACCATGCAAGCAGAAATTTAAAGGCAGAATTTAAAGAGCGATTGTTAAGTTCGCGAGGTTACATGAGAGGAGCAGATACAATATGATAATGAAATTTGAATTGAACAATAATAAAATAAAATAAATAACGGTTCTAGTTATTATTTTAAAAAAAAGATTTTAGTTATTATTTTAAATTTATCTAAAAAAAAGTTTTTCTTAAAAATAATAGGTTTTCATATTAATTTGGAAAAGATGTTAATGTTATTTATTTTAAAAAACAGATTTTTATATTATAACAAATTTTAATAAATTAATGATAACAATAATAATAATAATGGTAATAATAATGATAATAATGATAATAATAATAATAAATAATGATAATAATAATAATAATAATAATAATAATAATAATAATAATAATAATAATAATAATAATAATAATAATAATAAAGCAATAATGAATTTTAAATGTGCCAAATAACCCAACAATGTTGCTAACACAGAAATGCGCTCATCGCAACCAGATCTAAATCGGACGAAACAAAATTTATCGCAAAGAAAAAGAAATTAAGCAAAAAATAGTATTATTGCTCACACAAAAATGCGATCATCGCAACCAGATCGAACTAACACAAATGTCACGCGTCATGCACACAAATGTGCAAACATCGTATCGACATAATTCGATCAAAAATCTCATATATATAAACTCTAACAATTTAAAAATTATATATATATAAACGTAACAGTAATAGATAAAGAAAAAGAAATAACGGTAATAGATGAAGAAAAAGAAATAACGGTAAAAGATGAAGAAAAAGAAACAACAGTAATAGATGAAGGAAAAGAAATAACGGTAAACGATGAAGAAAAAGAAACAATAGTAATGGATGAAGAAGAAAACTAAATAACGGCAAACGGCACTCACTCCTCTTAGGTTTTTTTTCCTTCTCCCCTCTTTTCCAACAAGGCAACACATGTATATATAGGGAACAAATTAGGGTTAACACCAAATTGTCAATAATGTCCCTAAAGCCCATTTTAAAGCCCAAACTAAATAATTAGTTAAGAAAAAATAAAATTTAAATAATTTAAAATAATTAAAATAAACTTAAAATAAAAACTAATAATCCTATTGATTCCTAAAATAAAAAATATTATAAAAAGAACAAAATTTTTTTTCAATATTTTTTATTTTATGATTTTTTGGATATTTTTATGAATAATTTAGAAAAAAGTGAAAAAAATAATATTTTAAAAAATGATTTAATTAAAATACGAAAATAATAATTAAATAATAATAAAAAACTATTTTTGTTATTTTTTTAATGAAAGATAGAAAAATTTAGAGTAAAAATAATAAAAAACAAAAAAAATGACAAAGGTGAGATTCGAACTCTCAACCTCTCACACTCATAACTCCTTACACATGTCCTCCTGCCAATTGTGCCATTTTTACTTTTTAGAAAAAAAATGCATGCCATATGATATTTACCTGCAAAAAGTCAAACGACTACACAAATTTGTTAGTAATTGATTAAATGCAATGAAATGCGACGACAAATCTTAGGGCAAAATTTGGGGTATTACAGTTATTATGATAATATTTCTCACCCAACCTCTCTTTGATGTTGGCAAAAAAAAATCATGAAGTTTGACTTTGGTTTGACCACAGTTGACCTCAGTTTGACCTTTTAACTGCATTGACTGCTTTTGACTTATCTGATCATCTGACTGAGCAAACTTTTGAGAAAAGTCTTGAAACTTGACATGGGGGTTCTTATACACATATAAGATGTTATGAAGCTCACTTGAAGTCTTGGAAGTCCATTTAGCCTGATTAAAGTCAAAACCCTAGTTTTGGATGCACTGCTTAGGAGGTGCATTGTCTGAGGGAATTGTCAACTCTTCTGACCAATTGTGAATTTTGTGAACCTTGTGAACCTTCTTGGAACACGAAGTCTTGTATTGTGGGGGCAAATTTTGGGGTGCAACAGCTGCCCCTGTTCAATTTTCTGAAACCTGAGGGGTTAGATTGGTATATTTGCCAGTCGTAACCTGGAAGGTTGAAGGGGATTGAACACAAAAGCCCAAAAATTTGCACTCACCAGTGCATGGAGTGATATTGATGGTTGGTTGAACATGATTGAGTGGGCTTAAAGATGCCACTAGGGGAAAGTTCTTCAGTAGTATAATGAGAACTGTCAGGAGTCTGGAGTAATACTGATGTAACAGCATGTCTTCATGAGGATAGAGCAATCAATAATGATAACCCTAAAGCAGTCTTGAAGTGATAAATCTGACCTCAGGAGGATAGAGCAATCAATAGCTCTAAAGCAGTCTTGAAGTAATAATGGCTTCAGGAGGATAGAGCAATCAATAGCTCTAAAGCAGTCTTGAAGTAATAGAATGGCTTCAGGAGGATAGAGCAATCAACAGCTCTAAAGCAGTCTTGAAATAATAATGTGATATGTCTTCAGGAGGATAGAGCAATCAATAGCTCTAAAGCAGTCTTGAAGTAATGATTTCAGGAGGATAGAGCAATGGATAGCTCTAAAGCAGTCTTGAAATAATAATGTAATTTCAGGAGGATAGAGCAATGGATAACTCTAAAGCAGTCTTGAAATAATTAGATGGCTTCAGGAGGATAGAGCAATGAATAGCTCTAAAGCAGTCTTGAAGTAGTAATATGACCTCATGAGGATAGAGCAATGAATAGCTCTAAAGCAGTCTTGAAGTAATAGGATGATTTCAGGAGGATAGAGCAATCAGTAGCTCTAAAGCAGTCTTGAAGTCATGAGAGGCTATCAGGAGGATAAAATAACCCTGAGGTTACAATAAAGCAGTCCCAAAGTAATAAGAAGCTCATCAGGATGATAAAGTAACCCTGAGGTTACAATAAAGCAGTCCCAAAGATCATAAGATTGTTTGTTGGATAATTAACCTAAAAACAAGGTAGCATTCTGTATAACAACATTAGTTTATGCTTTATGTATGCATGTATGACATGATGCACTTAGGTAATGTACTATAGACATATATGTTATGGTATGATGTAAATGATGTATGTATGCTATGACACTGCTGGAAGTGTCTGGATATCCTTGTATAACAACTGCTGGCCAAGGAAAATAAATCCCGATTCGTTGTTGAAGAATATATAACCCTCCGTCTGCTGGGGATAACAAGGTATAGATAACCTCCCGTTGTTGGGGATAACAAGGTATAGATAACCTCCCGTTGTTGGGGATAGTAGGGTATAGATAACCTTCGTTTTCGTTTGATAGTAGGATAAGTATAACATCCCGTCTTCGTTCATCGTGCCCTTATTGGAAAGTAATTTCCCGTATATCCGTATGAGGATAAAAGAGATGGATATAAATTCCAGGGGAGATTAGACTTTGTGAAAATGGATTAGTCCTACTGATGGTTTGTAACTGTCTTGTAAAGATGAACCGGCGAAGCTTCGTTGAAATCCTTCCCTCGTTCGTCCTTAGTAAATACTATTACTGCATTTTCATGCATTTCTGGTAAACATCAATCATATTAAAAGCATACATGCGTTTCTGGTAAACATCAATCATATTCAAAGGCATACATACATTCAAACACAACCAATGGACGTTTCGCTTATGTAAATAGGGTAAAAGTGAATCTGGATTCAAAAGATGGAATTTATTTATATCAAAAGTGACCCATACACGGGTAAGTTTGTACAAGGAGACATAAACCCTAGTAAGAGAATTTTGTCATGAAGTTTTACAAAAAGAATCAGCTATGTGGGAAATAATCCTATTGAGTTTCAATTCTACTATTGCTACTCAAGTATCTCATCTTCTTGCTGTTGAGACGGAAACGATTGGATTGAGCTTTATCTGTTTGAGCTTGAGTAAGTAGTACAACTGGTTGCAGTTTCATGAGTGATCCAAACGAGACATAGTCATACGCTTTAATCCCTAACTTTTGCCTGGATTGCCCTTTCAGGTTTTCAATCCACCGGGATACCCTTTTTTGCCCAAGCCGCCTTTTCAGGTTTTCGACTTGCCGGGTGTACATCTTTTTATATATATATCCCTAATTTTTGCCCAAACCCTTTTGGTTTGCCGGGATGCCCTTATTTTTGCCTAGGCCTGTCAACCTAGCGGGTCTCTTTTTATGCGTAGTATTTTTTAACTATGTCTGCGTTTACAGGTTGTGGGAAGTCTTCACCATCCATTGTAGTCAGTATCATGGCACCTCCTGAGAACACTGTCTTCACCATCCATTGTAATCTCTTTGAAATGTGGGATCAAAGACAACACATGTTCTCTTTAAGGAATGAGATTATCATGCTTTGTATCCCAATCTCCTTTAATCTGACTTACTACCAGAGCTGAATCTCCATACACCTCAAGGAACTGAATCTTCATATCAATAGCAACTTGCATACCCATGATACATGCCTCATACTCAGCCATGTTATTGGTACAATAGAAACAAAGTCTGGCAGTAATCGGGGTATGACAACCTTCAGGGGAACTAATCACAACACCAACACCATTACCATGTGCATTGGAGGCACCATCAAAAACCATAGTCCATCGGGATCCTTGTTCAGGTCCGTCATATTGTCCAGGTTCTTTGGTAACAGACATAATGTCTTCATCAGGGAACTCAAAATTCATTGACTGGTAATCATCTATTGCTTGATGAGCCAAATGATCAGCAACAACACTCCCCTTAATGGCCTTCTGAGTGGTATACTGTATATCATATTCCGTTAAGATCATTTGCCATCTTGCAATTCTTCCGGAGAGAGCAGGTTTCTCAAATATGTACTTGATTGGATCCATCTTCGAAATCAACAAGGTAGTATGGGTCAACATATACTGTCTTAGTCGGCGAGCAGCCCATGCCAAAGCGCAACAAGTTTTCTCGAGCAGTGAGTATCTTGTTTCACAGTCGGTAAACTTTTTGCTAAGGTAGTATATTGCCTGCTCTTTTCGACCAGACTCGTCATGTTGCCCCAATACACACCCCATTGAGTTGTCTAATACTGTTAAATACATAATCAAGGGTCTTCCATCAACTGGTGGCATTAAAATTGGAGGTTCTAGCAAATATCTCTTGATTTCATCAAAGGCAGTCTGGCACTCATCGTTCCATTCCATCACCTGATCTTTCTTCAACAACTTGAAGATTGGCTCACAGATGGTAGTTAATTGGGAAATAAATCTTGCAATGTAGTTCAATCGTCCCAAGAAACCTCTAACCTCCTTCTCAGTACGGGGAGCTGGCATCTCTCGTATAGCTTTCACTTTTGCAGGATCCACTTCAATACCTTTTCCACTGACAATGAAACCCAGGAGCTTTCCAGATCTAACTCCAAAAGTACACTTGTTTGGATTTAATCTCAACCTGTATTTCTTCAACCTCTCAAACAACTTGTGCAGATGATCAAGATGTTGTTCTTCATTCTGAGACCTGGCTATCATATCATCTACATATACCTCTATCTCATGATGAATCATATCATGAAACAAAGCCACCATAGCACGCTGATATGTTGCCCCTGCATTCTTCAAACCAAATGGCATTACCTTATAGCAAAAGGTGCCCCACTGTGTCACAAATGTAGTCTTCTCCATATCTTCAGGTTCCATCTTGATTTGATTGTAACCAGAGAAACCATCCATAAAAGAGAATACCTTATGCTGAGCAGTGTTGTCTACCAGAATATCAATATGAGAAAGTGGAAAGTCATCTTTAGGGCTAGCCTTGTTCAGATCTCTGTAGTCTACACACATACGTACCTTACCATCTTTCTTAGGAACTGGTACCACATTTGCAACCCACTGAGGATAAGAAGTTACGGCCAAGAACCCTGCATTGAATTGTTTCATTACCTCTGCTTTGATCTTTTCTGACATTTCAGGACGCATACGACGAACCTTCTGCTTCTTTGGACGACAATCTTCTTTCACTGGCAAACGGTGAACCACAATGTCTGTATCCAACCCTGGCATATCTTCATAAGACCAAGCAAAGATCTCCACATAGTCACGTAGCATCTGAATCAACCTGCTCTTGACACTGTCCTCTAAATCAGCCCCTATCTTGACCTCTTTTCTGTTTTCTTCAGTTCCCAGATTCACAACTTCGACTGGCTCTTCATGTGGCTGTATAGCTTTCTCTTCTTGTTGTAACAACCTAGCAAGCTCTACAGGTATTTCACAATCGTCCTCGTTTCCGTCTTCAGTTTGATAGATCGGATTCTCGAAATTGTAATTGGCAATAGTAGAACTGTTATCAACTGGATCCAGAGTGGATGAGGATCTGCATTTTAGTGACGTGGGTGTGTGTAAGAACACATAGCTGATAAAGCAAAAATAAAAGAAAAAGAAAGACAAGGAACACAATATTTACGAAAACGAAACGTCCACTGATTTTATTGAATGAAGTATGCAAATGAAATGACAACCCGTAACAAGCACACCATTGTGCCCCGGGTAAGGCACATGGCTTGAAAGTTTTAATTGTTCCAGAAATTATAAATTTAAAAACATAACACAGTAATAGTATTTACTCCTGACTAAAGGAGATAGGGATAACATCTTCAGCTGTCCAATTATTGAGTCCAGCACCCACAGTAGGAAAAATCCATGCCTCCAAGTTGTAGTCTTCATCTTGATCTCCCACAGCATTGATAACCCCTTGATTGGTGATACGAACAGCACGGGCACGACGGACAGCCTTCTGGGACTCTGCAGTGAAACCCAAACCAAACTTGTCAGACTTGTATGGAATATCAGGAAGCTGACCCCAAATAGTACAACCACCTTCTTCCACCACAGCTTTTGCATCATTGAGGGAGGTCATTGCCATTGTTGGAGGGTTTCTGATGACCACAGGAACCTTCTTCACAGCAGGAGGAGTCACACAATCCTTAACAGCCCAGGGAACCACTTCAAATGACTGACATGGAGTTTCAATGTATTCACCTTCTACTTCCAGATACTTGAAAGTGTTTACATGGCTGACAAAGTATTCTTCCTCTCCAAATACAGTAACAACTTTTCCATTCACCGGATATCTCAACTTTTGATGTAATGTGGAGGTCACAGCACCTGCCCCATGGATCCAGGGACGACCAAGCAGACATGAGTACGAAGGACGAATATCCATCACATAGAATGTAGCAGTGAACACCTGAGAGCCAACCTTGATTGGAAGATCAATTTCCCCATGCACTACTCTTCTAGAACCATCAAAAGCCTTTACCACAATATTACTGGGCTTCAATACCGGATCTTCAGGACTCAACTTGTTCAGGACTTCCTTAGGCAACACATTCAGAGAGGAACCATTGTCTATCAGCACATGAGACAATGATGAGTGATTTTAATGGGACCCTTTGAAGTGATTCTTAGTGGTACTTTGTCAACCATGTCAACCTCTTCAATCTTCTTACCCTGAGTCAGATGATCCACCATACTTTCTACAGATGCTGGTCTTCTTTCAAACACTATAGTATATTTATCCATGAGACGTTGAATCCCATCTCTCAAAATGAAGCAACTATTCGGCTTATAGGTACAATATAGACAATCTTCATGACAACCTGGAAAGATCCCAGCTTGTACTAACCTCTTTTTGATAACAGACAATGGTGTGCTCAACTCCATAACTGAATAGACATGCAGATCTTCATCAATATCTTCATCAATGGCGTTGACAGTCTTCTCGTGATTTGGCATTGGAGCTGTAATCACATTTGGAGTACCGGGTGGATCAAACTCAATTTTTCCAGCATCAATCATATCCTGAATTTTGTTCTTCAAGACCCAGCAGTTATTAGTATCATGTCCTGGACAGTTTGAATGATATGCACATCGTGCATTGGGATTGTACTTGGGAGAGGTAACATTGGGATTCTGAGGAGCCTCCCTCAGGGTAATAAGTTCAGCCTTCAACAAGTGTTGCAATGCCTGAGCCATTGACATGTTGATCTTCGTGAACTGTCTTCTAGCCCTCTGTTGGTTGCCTTGAGGCTGCTCTGTTGTTGCAGGAGTCGGATTTGAAATATGAACTGCACTAACAGACTGATGCCTTCTGTTACGATCAGGCTGACCATACACAGCATTAGATTCTTTCTTCCCAGTGGGAGGCTTCTTTGCAGCACCTGATGAAGAAGTGCCCACTTGGATCTTACCACTCTTGATACCATTCTCTACTCGCTCTCCTGTCATGATCAACTCAGTGAAGCCAGATGATGAGCTTCCAATGAGATGACTGTAAAACGGACCATTCAGCGTACACATGAACATATCAACCAACTCCCTATCAGTCAAAGGGGGTTGAACTCTTCCAGCTAAGTCTCTCCACTTCTGAGCATACTCCTTAAAGCTTTCTTTGGCACCCATAGACATGCTTTGAAGCTGCATGCGAGTGGGGGCTAAGTCAGCATTGTATTGATACTGCTTGTAGAAAGCTTCAGCAAGGTCATTCCAATCTCTGATGTTGACACTCTCCAACTGATAATACCACTCTAGCTGAGCTCCAGATAAACTCTCTTGAAAGAAATGGATCCACAACTTTTTATCAGCAGTGTGGGGTTGCATTCTTCTGACATAAGACCTCAGATGCAATTTGGGACAAGAGACCCCATCATAGACAACAAATGTAGGAACTTTGAACCCAATGGGTATGACCACCCCAGATATCAAGCTCAAATCCTCAAAATCCAGCCCAGATGATTTCTGTAATTCCATAGCATCCATTCTATCCACCAGCATCTTGAATTTGTCTTCGTTAGGCTCATGGTAGTAGTTAGCCTCAGAATCAGAGTCCCCCATAGTGTTGTGGAGACTGCCTCTCTCCTGCTCAGATTCTTCAGATTCATAGTCTTCAACATGTTCCTTGGTCTTGACAGGACCTTTGAACCTTCTTCCCAACCCAGCAGACCTTCTAGCCTTCTTAGTCTTCTTGGCCAGCAGTGTCTTCAATTCATCCTGCCCCTTGGATAGGTTCAGGATCAGCTCTTGGAACTGTGCATTCTGTGCCTGGAGATCCTTAACTGATTGTTCAAGAGCCATTGCTGAAATAAACAGCGAGAAGATGAGAAACCTGTGCACAATTATAAACCTGTGATGCAATGATATGGGAATGCATATGCAATGTTTTCAAGGACCGCAGGATTTAAATTTGCTTAAACAAACAAGAAAGTAACTTTTTATTAGTAATAACTTGTTTTGCCTTTTAGGCTTACAAAAAATGAAAACGAAATAAGTACAAAAGATGGGGTTTTAAGTCTCCCATGGACGTTTCCTCTTTGTGTTGAGGTATGAGTTGAGGTTTCGTTCCTCATGAAGTAGCTTTGTTAGCTCTAGGATCCTTGCTTGGCTTGCTTTGTAATGAGCCTCGAAAGTATCCCTTTGCTCTTTCAGTTGGATCCATGATCTCTGCAAGTCTTCCATATCAGTAGGCATGTCTGGGTGAAGGATGGTATAAGCTGTGTCTCCTTCAGCAACAGGTTCCATGGTAACTGGTAGGATGGCAGGATATGGCATCATGAGTGTCTGAGCACGAAATCGTACCCATCTGAGATAAGCCTCCATAGGAATGGTGTACTTAGGCTCCAGTGTCTTGCTGTCAATCCTGTTTACCTTTCCCCAAGCTCGTATGAATCTCTGACGGTAACCCTGAAGATCGTCGTCGTAGTCAAACACAATGCCCTGAATCAACATGTCATGTGGACTATCGCTCCGGGCGTAACCAAACTGTCGTAAAGCTAGAGATGGGTTGTAGGTGATGCCTCCTCTTATGCCTAGAAGTGGCACATTAGGAAACTCCCCACAACGGTCAATGATGGTGACTGTTGCGGTGGAAATAGGATATCAAACTATTAATTAGTTTGAATCGCAATTCAATTCACAACTGCTCTTTGATTTATCCGAAGGAAAAGGTCAAAAAGGGAAAACCTATTTTGCATCGTAAACACAATGCGGGGGAAGATCTAGGGTTCAGGGGTTGGTTAAATTTAGGGAAGGTATTAGCATCCTAAACTTCTGTAGTACTCTACAGGAACCTTTTGTTCAGATGTTTACTATTTGCTTTATTATTCTTAAGGTATATGTACAAAGGGATTAAAAGTGAGAAAAGAGACCTAAGGGGTTAATTCTAAGTTTACTCGGCAAGACATCGCATCTTGTGCCTACGTATCCTTACGGGAGTGGAATCAGAGTAATCGTAGTTCCCCTCAAAAGGGAGGTTAGAGACTTCTTGACTGTGGTCAAGGTCTCAAGGGGAATAAACATGTCTTACGGACACGCTTACGCGGAGTGTAGGAACTCCAAATTTCTACGTTGAAATGTTAAGTGAATTAGGGTTAAATTAGGTTAGGGATTCCACGGCGGGAAACCCTAAAATGAGCGCGGCGACTCTTTGACCTAATGCTAGGGGTAAAATGGTAATTTTGCCTGCGGCGAGGCATTTATGAAAATTTAGGGTTCCTAATTTTGTAGCTTTGAGGGTTTATGGACTATTGGCGCGGCGACCAAACGGTTAGACCTAACCTTCGGATGTGTGTAGTGTGACAGAATAACGGTAAAGGCGTGAGATAATCAAGTCATGCAAGCAGAAATAAAATGCGAAAAAGTAAACGCGATTATTGGTTCGCGAGGTTACATATAGGAAACAGATACAACAGTAATGAAAATTTGAATAAAACACACAAAACGAATGAAAGCGACGTAACAAGCTGCAAAATGAACAAACAAGGTTAATAGGCGAAAACGAACAATAGTCAGAAAGATTGTGAAACGAAAGCGCGAAACTTTGAGATTTTTATTGCTTATTTTTGACATAAGGAAAAGTTTCCAATTTTTAAATTTAAAGAAAGAGTTTTAATATATAAAAGTTAAATTTAATTTTTTCAAAAAAACATCTTAGTTTAATTATCTAAAAAAATTTATCTTAAAAAGGTTTTAAATTTTATTTTTTTTAAAAAAAAAAGTTTGTTATTTATTACTTAAAAAAAGACAAGGTTTTAGTTATAAAAAAAGTTTTATTATTAATTGGAAAAAAGTTTTATTGCTGTTTATTTTAAAAACAATTTTAATATTTAGTTGAAAAAAGGTTTTAAAATAATACTAATTATAAAAAACAAAAAAAACAAAAAAAATAGAAAAATAGAAGGGGTTGGGCCGGTAATCACCTTTCTTCTCTCTGCTCTCTGAGTTTGCGTGTGTTCCTCTCCTTCTTGTTTGCCTCTCACGGATGTTATCTTCTTCTTCTTTTGCATGGCCGCCGATTTGTCTTCTTCATCTCTTTTTCCTGAAAAACATGAAAAGCAACACAAAAATTGTAATTATATTTTTTGATCCTTACGGAATGATGATGGCCGATGATGCTTTGTCCTGAGGCTAGAGGATTTTTGACGGGGTTTGCTTGAATTTTACGAAAAAGTTTCCTCTTCTTGTTATGATTTTCGTCCCCTTTATACTTGATTTTTAAATCTTTTTTAATCTCAGATTTAATTTGAATATCTCAATCTTTTTCAATCTCGGATTTGATTTGAGTAGATTTTTATGATGATTTCAGATTTGATTCAATGATGGTGATGCTGATATTTAGATCTGATTTTCTTATGATGATGATATGATCTGATTGATTTGATTTAACTCTATCTGAAATTCATTGGGATTGGATTTGATTAAAAAAGTGTTGGGATTTAAATTTAAAAAGTTAGCAAAGAAAATAAGAGTTTCAAGTTAAATAAAAATTAGAGTTTTAAGTTTAAAAAAAATGAGTTAGAATTTTAAAATAAAAAAAATATATTTGAATGTTGATTTTAAAAAATGTTAGAATTATTTTAAAAACTGTTAGAATTTAATTTTAAAAGGAATTTAGATCTTAATTTTAAAAAAGAAAATAAAATGGCATTAGAATTTAATTTTAAAAGGAATTTAGAATTTTAATTTGAAAAAGGATGGTGTCAAAAAAGATTTAGATTTAATTTTATAAAAAAAAGGATAGATTTAATTTATAAAAAAGGTTAGATTTAATTTTTAAAATAGTTAGAAAAAAAGATTTAATTTTAAAAAGAAGTTAGAGAAAAAAAGATTTAATTTTAAAAAGAAGTTAGAAAAAAAGATTTAACTTTATAAAAGTTAGAAAAAAATATTTAACTTTAAAAAAGTTAGAAAAAAAGATTTAGCTTTAAAAAAGTTAGAAAAAAATATTTAACTTTAAAAAAGTTAGAAAAAAAGATTTAGCTTTAAAAAAGTTAGAAAAAAAGATTTAGCTTTAAAAAAGATAGAAAAAGATTTAACTTTAAAGAGGAGTTAGAAAAAAGATTTAAAAAAAGTTAGAAAAAAAGATTTAATTTTAAAAAGAAGTTAGATTTTTATTTTAAAAAAGGTATTAGAATTTGATTAAAAAAATGTGTTAGAAATTAATTTAAAAAAGGTTATAAAAAAATTTACTCTTAAAGAAAAGAAAAAAAAAATTTAAATTTTAATCTAAATCCTAAAAGTTAGTAAGAAGAGCTTAAAAATGATTTAAATAAATAAACTAAATAGAAAAAAAAGTTAATAAAAAACATTAGTAAAGTTATAAAAAAAAATTTAATTAAATTATTATTAGTTAAAAAAACAAGATTTAAAAAAAAAGGTTAATTTATTAAGTTAATCAGAATTCAAAATAAAAATAAAAAAGAAAGGGTAAAATTTTGGGTATTACAGTTGCCCCTATTTAAATATCTACACCGGATGATTTGAGTGGCGGAGACTCGAGGAATCATGGTGGAGGGATTTAAATATAGATAACCGAAAATTTTGCCCTTATATGTGGCGATATGCAATGTTATAGACAAAACGAGAACAGACTAATGCAGACAATGCCATGAATAAGATATGATGCGTATGCTGGAATGATGAATGCGAAAAATGCTGACGAACACGACGACACAGGGACAGACGCTACGAGAAGAACACACTGGGAAAAACGACGCGCTGGGACGACAGCACAACACTGGGGAATTCCAAAAATGATGGTCAACTGGTGCGAACACGACCAATTGTCTTTTTTAGAAAAGGAACGAGATTCTCAAATGGAGATGGTACCTATGAGACGGCCTCCACTGGGGAATCTAAAAGTAAAACTGGATCATGTACGACTGCAAAATCGATTACAGAATGCTGGAGCATTGAGCAAAGAATAACATCCAATCTTCTGTAAACTATCTCTCGTGACAGGATCAAACGGGCCTTTCGGAACTCCGTAGCAAATATACAGGGTAAGAAACCGGCTGTATGCCAAAATAAATGGACTTAAAGTGGTTGGAACATGATCCTAAATGGAGATGGCACCTATGAGACGGCCTCCACTTGGGAATATCTAACAATAAAACTGGATCTACACGATTGCAAGATCAATTATAGAATGCTGGAGCATTGAGCAAAGAATAACATCCAAGCTTCCATAAACTATCCTTCGTGATGGGATCGAATGGACCTTTCAGAAAACCATAGCAAATATACAGGGTAAAAACCGGCTGTATGCCAAAATAAATGGGCTTTGATGGGAAACGCCCTGATAAGCTTCTCGAGGGAGAACTGTCACTTATCGTTGGAAGGGACTTACATGCCAAAACGGATAAGCACTCAAATAAAGAGACTGCTGCTTATCTGATATATAAATCTTCTCATATTTAAGGCTGGAATATGATTCAGATTCTTCTTTTACTAAAGGATAAAATAAACTTCTTCATACTTCCGAGGACAGCGCGTCGGGTATGATTCCGCTTCTTCTTTTGCTAAAGGGTAAATGAACTTCTTCATACTTCAAGATCTGTGCTCTCCTGAATATGATTCTGCTCCTTCTTTTACTAAAAGGTAAATTGAACTTCTTCATACTTCAAGATCTGTGCTCTCCTGAATATGATTCTGCTCCTTCTTTTACTAAAGGGTAAATTGAACTTCTTCATACTTCAAGATCTGTGCTCTCCTGAATATGATTCGGTTCAAACCTCCCCATACTTCAAGACGACAAGGAAAATGGAAGCCCAACTGCTCGATGGAGATGGCCATTTGCTGCGAGTCATAACAAAGATAGGATCAGCTTCTCAGGCGAGAAATGTCGCTTTTCTGCAAGAGTGGCAGTAATAAGCTTCTCATGTAAGAACTGCTTGTAGAGGTGATAACAGATAATGATGATAAGCTTCTCGGCGGAGAACTGTTGCATACCGTTGCAGAAGAATGTTACGATAAGCTTCTTAACCGAGAACTGTTGCTGATCAATTGTAAAATGTTGTGATAAGCTTCTCTTGGCGAGAACTGTTGCGTATCCTGTTGTGTAAGGTTGTGATAAGCTTCTCTGGTGAGAACTGTTGCTGATTGATTGTAAAATTTTGCGATAAGCTTCTCAGGTGAGAACAGTCGCATACCGATGCTGTAAGATGTAGGATCGTTGTATCGATAGGCTTCTCAGGCGAGAACAGTTGCATACCGATGCTGTAGGATGTAGGATTGTAAAGTGTTGTACCGATAGGCTTCTCAGGCGAGAACAGTCGCATACCGATGCTGTAAGATGTACTGATAGATTTTCCAGGCGTGAACTAGCGTGTATCTGTAAAGGATTGTGATTGGTTTTCTCGAAAGATAGTGCAAAATAAATTCACATCCGGGTACAGTGATAAGCTTCTCAGGCGAGAACAGTCGCGTATCTGCCAAGGTATGGTGAAAAATTTTAAACGGTGCAAAATAAATGCACGTCCGGTTGGGCTCGACGACCGACAAGACTGAGATTCAATCTAGGGTCGAGCTAGAAAGAAGACTGGTAATCAAGACTCCATCGAGGGAATGATCTCGAAGGGTAAATATCTTATCTTGGTGAGGAAAGATAGCTGAAGTAACCGTCATCCACGAGGATCAAGCTCTGTGGGGAAACTGGGAAACACATATGTATTTTATGCTTAGGGATGACAATCTATTTGGAGAGAATGGACGAACCCAGTTACTCGGTGGTAACGACCAATGATAGACGCAATGCTAACGCGTACGTTGATGAGTACGTTAATATGAATGTATGTTAATGTCTATGTAGTTAAATATGCAAGATGTTATGAAATGAGTATGCCATGAGTATGTGAAATGAATATAGGCATGTGATGCTTATGCCCTTGCGTACGCTGACGAAATTGACTAGAGACGGGACGAGAGATGAAATAAACATCTCGACGGAGATACCCTGCGTTCTCTGCAACCAATACGTCAATCATGGGTAAGAAAGATCAATGGTAGAACCAAATCTGGTTTTAAAGTTCTGAATTCTCTGGGGAGAAAGTAATCTGCTTGGGTGCCCAATATCACGTCTTCACATGGGGAGAAGAAAACCTGAGGGACACTTTCGAGTTACCCAAGAAAAAGTTGTCAGCTTATAGTCTCTCTGGGGACTGTGATGAGGCAATAGTTTAGGAGCCTGTTGCAACACTGAGGTTTATTGGGGAATGAAGGCCACTGCGAGTAAAATCCATTGGGTGTATGAGGAAAAGTTGTGAAACCACATAGTTTTGATCTTGAAGGATCTTGTAGTAGTCGCCATTTGTTTCCTTTAAAAACATGGTGCCCCAGGATACTTGCGTTGCGAGGTAGGGTCATCTCAAGAGGATTTTATAGAGAACACTGAGTCCGGTTGCCCCATTGTTCTCAAACTCTTTGAGAGATTTGTCAGGTCTCGACGTAACTGGCACAAATTAATCGTGTTACGACGAAATCTTTGGGAAATAGCTCTTAAGAATGTCAGACTCGCGTTGGTAAGCAAATTGGGAAACTGCCTGCCCCTGTTCAGCAGGATCTTCAAGTTCCACGGGTTATGTTCATATGTAAATCTCTAAGATATCAAGCAAAGTTGTCATGCCTGAAATGCCTATCCTGAGCTTGTCAATGTACACATATATTTGTCTTGAATTTTGTTTTGAAAAAGATATCGCAATTTGTGACCGAAATCACTAGTCAGGATATAAGTTTTAATTATAATGCCAACATGAATTTTTTTCTGAGCATAGCTCGTAAGAGTCAGGAAACGTGATCTTGTCGAGTATGCTTTCAACCGAAGTCCTACTTCAATTAGGTCTTTTAAAGGTTGTATCGTGGCTCGGTTCACGGTTTAAGAAACAAGGATATAGGCTCAAAGTTATATTTGTACCCACCCATTCTTCGTGATGTTCTCCAATCCTAATTCAGTTAATCGGATACGAACGCTCATATCTCAAGCGGATTTGCTATGGTCGAGAACTTATCAAGGCTTTGGACATGGCAGTCACTCACCTATTTCTAATGGCAATTGGTCACACAACTTTGTTCTTTATAAGGGATTATTCATTGTACCCTCTTGTTTTGCTTTTATTCCCTAACTTTTTCCTGGACAAGGTCTTTTGATCTGACTTTGGAGTCCAGCGGGATGCCCCAGTTTTGCCTAAGTCTCCTTCATAGGTTTTGACTTAGCGGGCTCTTATTTTTTGAATATTCTTTTATGCACAAGTCGTGTAAATCTTTTGAAAGGCTCGTGACTGCCCCACTCCTTAGGTAACTGAGGGGTAGTCATTGTATTGGACTTCTTAAGATGCTAAGGATAAATTCTCGAAGGTTTGCTCTTCCCCTTTTTAGAGTCTAAGTGCTCGATCGGTTTAACTGAAACCTACCCCGCCCCAGGTTAGGATGAAGGTTCTTAAAAGAAAGAAAACTCCTACTTCAAGGCTCAAAGAAGTTGACTAGGGATTAACATCCTTATATCTCCAGTGTATGGGATTTGAAACAATGCCTTACATCATCAGCAGGTTTTAGTTGAAAGCATACGACAAGAAATCTGACGTTTTGGGTTCGTCATCCTCCCCCCAATTCTCCATCAGAACAAGAGATCGGGTAAAGTTGACATTATAATTTATGAAAACGTTTTTTGAATGAGTGAAACGAATGGATTTATTCAAGACAAACATATGCGTTGCATTAATTAATCAAAGATAAACAAATTCGTGCATGCTAAATATTCTTAATCAAAGAGAAATACATATAAATAAACAAATGAACTGTCGGAAAAATCCTTCTAAATGTTTATGAAATCTTGCATTCAAGAGCAACAGTTTCCTTTGGCGGAGCCTCAATGGAAAGGACGTCTGGCTTATGATCATTGTGAGTCGTCATGGCTTGCCCCAGTTATGCTGGTCACATCTTCAACAGTTTTCAGTCGTTGCTTCAAAATAACTTTCCCAGATTCTTTGTTGATCCCGGTCATACCATCTTGAGGGTTACTGAAATGAAGCAAGCTAGGCCTTTGAATAATTACTGGATTCAGCTGATTTGCTGAGGGGTCAACATACTTTGCAGAATTTAAGCTTGACAAGCGGGGAAACCCGAGGGGAGTCTCGATCTTCGGCTGAGCATCGCTAAAAGACAACTTCTTCGTTTCTAGCAAATTTCTGACAAAGTTCTTAAGAGCATAACAATTCTCTAGATCGTGGCCGGGTGCACCCTCATGAAATAAACAGTGAGCGGCAGCGTTGTAACCTGCAGGTAATGGATTAGGCGGAGGACCCAAAGCACGGGTGGTAATCAGACCTTGTTGTATCAAATGGGGGTATAGCTCAGTGAAAGTTATCGGAATTGGAGGACAAGGCTTATACTGCCTCTTACGGGGATAAGGAACCTAATTCTGTGATTGTTGGTGAACAGGAGCATTGGGCACTCGTTGACTGTTGACAGGAACCTGCATGGGCGGATAACCGGAAGGTTGTTGATAAATCGGTGCTTGATATACCGGAGCTGACTGCACAGGCTGGTACGTAAGAAACTGCAGATCGAAAGTAGGTGCAACAGTAGCTACATAGGGTTGTTGGACATATGGAAACGGATGACCTTGAACATAACTCTGCTGATGTTGCCAAGGTTGAGGAGTAGCCATTTTGCGGTTCCTCGAATGTGCAGGTCCTTTACCATGGTCGGAGTTAGGAGTTTTGCACTTTGGAGGGGTAGCTCGTCGAACTGGTTGAGCACTAAGAGGCACCAAACCGGATTGAAGACCGTGAGGAGGTATATTCTCGACAGTAACAGCTGGTTGAGATTCCATAACGGTATTAGCAGTCTCAGAAACAACAGTAGACTGAGCATCCACCTTCACACTAAGAGCTCGTAGCATCTCCAAAATCTGCCCCACACTTCCTCGAAGATCTTCGAGTTCATGGCTGACACGGTTGATCTCTTGATTTTGATCTTCCATCCTTATGAAGGGTCGTATTGATGCAGAGAACTCAGGGTGACGAAACTGGAAGGTGAGAAAACCGCGTATGAGAAACCGGGAGACACATGCAATGCAAAAGTATGATACTAAAATGTGAATGCAAATGAAGATTTCATGGAATTCAAATATTTATGAATATTGCGGAATACCAAGGAAACTTTTAATTCATTGAAGACAGATTACAAATAATATTCTTGCAACCAAAATAGCTAAATAAAAGCCTAGAAAATCCTAGAGAAGCATCTTCCACAACTTCAGTGAGCAGACGGAGATCCGGAGGAAAATAAATATTCGTAGAGCCTTCTCTTCTTGTAGGATTGTATCTCATCATTCTTCGACTGAATCTGCTTTTGAAGTTCTTCGTACTCGCTGACCATCACATGGTATTTGTTCTTCCATGATTCTACTTCGCATTGTGATTTCTTCAAAGTGATCTTCAAAGTCTCAGCTTCAGTCATGAAATACTGGACAGGTTCTTCTCTTTGAGGTAAAGGATCTTGGCGAGAGTAGGGCATCTTCAACTCAATAGCTCTTCCTCGGACCCATTAAAGGTATGGTTCCATGGACACACAATTAGGTCTTCCCAAACTTTCTTTGTCTTTCCTATGCAGATGATTCCAAGAAGATAGAATCTGACCTTGAAGCTTTTTGTCGTCTTCGAAAAAGATTTTCTCCACATGAATACCTTTAGGCGGTTCCTTCAAGGGGTATCCCAACTGTCGGCGAGTTAAGACTGGATTGTAGCTAATTCCTCCATTGAAACTGAGTAAAGGCACATTGTTGAAGTTTCCACAACTATCAATGATCGATATCCCATCGTACATGCGATTATACCAATCAATATCAGAGTGAGTTAGAGCCATAACTTTTTGCGACCAACGTTCTTGATTAGGTCTCCAGAACGGACCGGACATGGATAAGTGAGAAATAAACCACTTGTATAGTAATGGCACACAACATGTAATCATTCCTCCACCATGAAAGTTTCGGAGATGTACTGAATGATAAGTATTACCCAATAGTGTTGGAACTGGATTTCTTCTCATGAAAGTCTTGATTGCATTAAGGTCCACAAACCCCTTAAAACTAGGAAAAAGCAGCAACCCATAAATAAGCAGAGCAAATATTGTCTCAAAGGCAAACATGTCTTTATGATCGGCATAAAATTGGGCTTTCTTAATTAGGAAGTCCCTGGGAAAACCGGAGATCCCCCCTTTAATGATCATATTGTTTTTTACCTCTGATATCCTCAGACAAATGGCTTTAGCAATATCTCGTTCTTTAGGGCCTTCCTCCAAGAAAGGGAACGAAGACTTGTCCAAGATAGGTAATCCCACCAACTGAGAGTACTCTTCTAAGGTAGGTAAAAGCTGATAATCTGGAAAGGTGAAGCAATGATAATCTGGATCATAAAACTGTAGCAAAGTCGCAAGAAGTCCTTCGTTTACTTGAACCTTCAACAAAGACAATAGCCTTCCATATCTGTTTTGGAACTTTTCTTGATCTTGAACCAAATCTCTTAGATTCTCTAGGACTTCCAAATTAAAACCCTTAAAAGTAAATTTCAAAGTATGCCTCCTAGAGTGATCCATGGTATCCTGCAATGTTCATAAATAGAGTTTGAATTCCATGAAGTCTTAATGTAATATGATGCTTTATGGATGCAATGCATGAAAACACATAAAGTCCTAGGTTAAAAGAACGTGAGCGGAGTTAAGGTCTACCCATTCCAAAAAGGAGTGTACTATAGGTTAGTTGTACCTGCAGAACAAGGTTCTAAAAAGTGCGCAAAGTCATCAGCCCATCTTTCGGATATTATCAACCTTCCGACTGACTCGGGGGTTAATAATATTCTCAAGAGAACCTCTTTTTAGTGTAGTATCGCGTAGCAACCATTGTAGGACTACTCCCACATAGTTCCCGCACTACGTCCTAAATAAGGCCGAGGTGGTGTAAAGGTACTACGGTTCCCAATATCACAGACTCTAATCGACCATGGAAAAAGTTTTCACGATTACTCGTTCAACCGAACCATTTTCTAAAGGGTCTCAACTGAGCGGTGATTCTCGAATCAGCTTGGTCGGGACTCACTCCCTATAAGCCTCATCGAATATATCCCCATCCTATAATAATGTCACTAGTCTGGGCGTAGGACTTATCTCACAACACAAGGAACAGTCCCAAAATCAAAGTACAATATATACATGCAAATGAATAGTAGAACAAATAGTAATAAATATGAACAAATTAGGGATAACCCTCAATAGTTAGGACTCCCCAGTGAAGTCGCCATTTTCTGTTGCGGTGGAAATAGGATATCAAACTATTAATTAGTTTGAATCGCAATTCAATTCACAACTGCTCTTTGATTTATCCGAAGGAAAAGGTCAAAAAGGGAAAACCTATTTTGCATCGTAAACACAATGCGGGGGAAGATCTAGGGTTCAGGGGTTGGTTAAATTTAGGGAAGGTATTAGCATCCTAAACTTCTGTAGTACTCTACAGGAACCTTTTGTTCAGATGTTTACTATTTGCTTTATTATTCTTAAGGTATATGTACAAAGGGATTAAAAGTGAGAAAAGAGACCTAAGGGGTTAATTCTAAGTTTACTCGGCAAGACATCGCATCTTGTGCCTACGTATCCTTACGGGAGTGGAATCAGAGTAATCGTAGTTCCCCTCAAAAGGGAGGTTAGAGACTTCTTGACTGTGGTCAAGGTCTCAAGGGGAATAAACATGTCTTACGGACACGCTTACGCGGAGTGTAGGAACTCTAAATTTCTACGTTGAAATGTTAAGTGAATTAGGGTTAAATTAGGTTAGGGATTCCACGGCGGGAAACCCTAAAATGAGCGCGGCGACTCTTTGACCTAATGCTAGGGGTAAAATGGTAATTTTGCCTGCGGCGAGGCATTTATGAAAATTTAGGGTTCCTAATTTTGTAGCTTTTAGGGTTTATGGACTATTGGCGCGGCGACCAAACGGTTAGACCTAACCTTCGGATGTGTGTAGTGTGACAGAATAACGGTAAAGGCGTGAGATAATCAAGTCATGCAAGCGGAAATAAAATGCGAAAAAGTAAACGCGATTATTGGTTCGCGAGGTTACATATAGGAAACAGATACAACAGTAATGAAAATTTGAATAAAACACACAAAACGAATGAAAGCGACGTAACAAGCTGCAAAATGAACAAACAAGGTTAATAGGCGAAAACGAACAATAGTCAGAAAGATTGTGAAACGAAAGCGCGAAACTTTGAGATTTTTATTGCTTATTTTTGACATAAGGAAAAGTTTCCAATTTTTAAATTTAAAGAAAGAGTTTTAATATATAAAAGTTAAATTTAATTTTTTCAAAAAAACATCTTAGTTTAATTATCTAAAAAAATTTATCTTAAAAAGGTTTTAAATTTTATTTTTTTTAAAAAAAAAAGTTTGTTATTTATTACTTAAAAAAAGACAAGGTTTTAGTTATAAAAAAAGTTTTATTATTAATTGGAAAAAAGTTTTATTGCTGTTTATTTTAAAAACAATTTTAATATTTAGTTGAAAAAAGGTTTTAAAATAATACTAATTATAAAAAACAAAAAAAACAAAAAAAATAGAAAAATAGAAGGGGTTGGGCCGGTAATCACCTTTCTTCTCTCTGCTCTCTGAGTTTGCGTGTGTTCCTCTCCTTCTTGTTTGCCTCTCACGGATGTTATCTTCTTCTTCTTTTGCATGGCCGCCGATTTGTCTTCTTCATCTCTTTTTCCTGAAAAACATGAAAAGCAACACAAAAATTGTAATTATATTTTTTGATCCTTACGGAATGATGATGGCCGATGATGCTTTGTCCTGAGGCTAGAGGATTTTTGACGGGGTTTGCTTGAATTTTACGAAAAAGTTTCCTCTTCTTGTTATGATTTTCGTCCCCTTTATACTTGATTTTTAAATCTTTTTTAATCTCAGATTTAATTTGAATATCTCAATCTTTTTCAATCTCGGATTTGATTTGAGTAGATTTTTATGATGATTTCAGATTTGATTCAATGATGGTGATGCTGATATTTAGATCTGATTTTCTTATGATGATGATATGATCTGATTGATTTGATTTAACTCTATCTGAAATTCATTGGGATTGGATTTGATTAAAAAAGTGTTGGGATTTAAATTTAAAAAGTTAGCAAAGAAAATAAGAGTTTCAAGTTAAATAAAAATTAGAGTTTTAAGTTTAAAAAAAATGAGTTAGAATTTTAAAATAAAAAAAATATATTTGAATGTTGATTTTAAAAAATGTTAAAATTATTTTAAAAACTGTTAGAATTTAATTTTAAAAGGAATTTAGATCTTAATTTTAAAAAAGAAAATAAAATGGCATTAGAATTTAATTTTAAAAGGAATTTAGAATTTTAATTTGAAAAAGGATGGTGTCAAAAAAGATTTAGATTTAATTTTAAAAAAAAAAAGGATAGATTTAATTTATAAAAAAGGTTAGATTTAATTTTTAAAATAGTTAGAAAAAAAGATTTAATTTTAAAAAGAAGTTAGAGAAAAAAAGATTTAATTTTAAAAAGAAGTTAGAAAAAAAGATTTAACTTTATAAAAGTTAGAAAAAAATATTTAACTTTAAAAAAGTTAGAAAAAAAGATTTAGCTTTAAAAAAGTTAGAAAAAAATATTTAACTTTAAAAAAGTTAGAAAAAAAGATTTAGCTTTAAAAAAGTTAGAAAAAAAGATTTAGCTTTAAAAAAGATAGAAAAAGATTTAACTTTAAAGAGGAGTTAGAAAAAAGATTTAAAAAAAGTTAGAAAAAAAGATTTAATTTTAAAAAGAAGTTAGATTTTTATTTTAAAAAAGGTATTAGAATTTGATTAAAAAAATGTGTTAGAAATTAATTTAAAAAAGGTTATAAAAAAATTTACTCTTAAAGAAAAGAAAAAAAAAATTTAATTTTAATCTAAATCCTAAAAGTTAGTAAGAAGAGCTTAAAAATGATTTAAATAAATAAACTAAATAGAAAAAAAAGTTAATAAAAAACATTAGTAAAGTTATAAAAAAAAAATTAATTAAATTATTATTAGTTAAAAAAACAAGATTTAAAAAAAAGGTTAATTTATTAAGTTAATCAGAATTCAAAATAAAAATAAAAAAGAAAGGGTAAAATTTTGGGTATTACAGTGACATTCTCCATAGATCTGGAGCACCAATGGATGTCTGAGTGAGAAAGTGACATGATCCTCTTGGACCATCTGAACCCTTGCTCATTCTTCATTACTGAGCGAGGAAGGTGAGAAATAAACCACCTAGAAAGTAAAGGTATGCAGCACATCAAAGTTCCTCTTGCCCTTGTAGTACGGGTGTGAAGAGAATGTAGGATGTCTCCAAGTAAGGTAGGCACTGGATTGTGACTCAGGAATATGTTGATGGCATGAACGTCTATGAACTGATCAGGGTTGGGGAACGACACTAAGCCATAAATCAATAAGGCTAAGATCTCCTCAAAAGCATCGTAGCTCATAGCCTTCAAGAACATTTGAGCTTTATCCACTAATACCTTGGCAAGAATACCTTTAACTCCACTTCTCGTCTCTAGAACAATGTCAGACTTCTTCAGATGTAGAGCTGCGGCAATAACTTCTGGTTTAAGCTCCTTTTCTAAGCCTGTGAATGGCTTCTGATCAAGAACAGGTATACCCAGAAGTTTAGAGAACTCCTCCATGGTTGGAACCAGCTGATAATCAGGAAATGTAAAGCAATGGTGCTTAGGGTCAAAGAACTGAAACAGCACACTCATCATGTCTTCACTGAACCCTGAAGTAACTAGATCCAATAAGTGACCATGTCTCTTGTTGAACTGGGAATGATCAGGCACTAGGGAAACCAACTCCTTGAGCTTAGCAGGTATCCCTACAAAGTTGATCCTGATGGTGTTTCTACGAGCAGAAGCCATGACCTGCAACAAAGAACAAAGATAAATCCTTTGGTCCTTGAAATGGTTAGGGAAAATGATACGCTTATGATGCATGATGATGTCATGATGTCATGCTCAATCACAAACATGTGGCACACACAAACAAGTCACACCATAGCCCTAGGTTTAAAGGCTTGCATGAGGTTCAAAGGCAAGTACCCTCCCCTGAAGTTAGATGGTTCATCCTGTCCTACAAAAGTAACCAGGTTCTAAGGGATCTCAATATCATTGATCCTTCACAAGGGTGGTTGTTCAGAAGGCAACTTACTTGCCAACCAAAACCCTCCAAGTTTAAGATCTCAATGAGCGTAGTATCGAGTGTCAACCAACTTCAGTCTGCACCAAAGCCGGTTACCTCACTACTTTCTAAAGGCCAAGATGAGTTAACTAGGGTTCTAAAAGTCAGTTAGTGCATTGACAACATATGGCAGCCTCAATATTATCCTCAACTTGACTTAAGGAATATAAGCACCAACCAAGAAGTCGCACTAACTATGGCCACCAGATCAACCGTATCGATATACGTCGTACAGTTTCCCTGGTCTATTGCCATTTACCTAAGGTACACTAGATCCGGGTTAGGACCTTTCACACATAAGAGCACCCCAACAATATAATAATAAAGCAAACAAGGCAAACAATTTAAAGTGATCTTAATTCCTAAGGGTACCCCTCTTAAATAGATCCCCAGCAGAGTCGCCAGTTCTGTAACACGGTGGGAGAACTGACTTTAAACAATGTTGCGGATAGCAAGAGTCGCCACCGACTTTTATTTTATCCATAAGGAAAGGTTATAAAAGAACAGGAAAGACCTTAGAGAATATTTTGGGTCCGGGGGGTAGGTTATGAAAAGGGAAGGTATTAGCATCCTTTTCATCCATGGTTATCCATGGGCTCTTAGGTACTTAAGCTCACTTTTGAATTGTTTTGAAATTGTAGTGTGTGAATAGAAAATTTTCAGAATAGTTAATAAATAATCCATGTAAGGATGTGTTAAGAACTTGTTTGAAAACTTGTTGAAAATTTGTTTAAGTGTGAAACAGTTTTGAAGTGAGCAAGCACCTAGGAGTAACCTACCCTAATGTTTAAAGGTCTTTCTTATTCTTCATTCTTTCCTTTAGTAAGACTATCCCTACTATAATGGAGTAGGTAGTCTTTACTTTGGATGTTAAGGGATATGTGAGGGACAATTTGACTTTGAAGGCCATTGTGGGATGTAATAAGCACATATAAGGGACCATCATCATTTTTCGAAAGGGACTCGATTCGTAAAGGCAACCATAAGGGACTTTGATGATTTTTTTATTTGAGGGACTTGCTTTATACACCCCACTTAACCATTATTCATAGGCAACTTGAGGGATATCCTTAGGAAGTGAGACGGCGATTAAAATCGACTTACGTGTGTGACGTGTTTATTTTAACTATCTTTATTTAAAAGTGATCTAAATTTATTTTAATATTACATACATGTTGTTACACTCCCTAATTACTAACCATAATAATAATTAAATAATTAAACAACTTTACATCCAAGAAACAATTATAAAATAATAAGCAAAATAATTAAATAGCAAAGATAAATAAAATATAAATAAGCAATAATAAATAATAAAGGGGGGTTAATTCTAAGTTTACTCGGCAAGACATCGCATCTTGTGCCTACGTATCCTTACGGGAGTGGAATCAGAGTAATCGTAGTTCCCCTCAATAGGGAGGTTAGAAACTTCTTGACTGTGGTCAAGGTCTCAAGGGGAATAAACGCATCTTAAGGACACGCTTACGTGGAGTGTAGAAACTCCAAATCTCTACGTTGAAATGTTAAGTTGTAATTAGGGTTAAATTAGGGATTCCACGGCGGGAAACCCTAAAATGAGCGCGGCGGCTCTTTGACCTAATGCTAAGGGTAAAATTATAATTTTGCCTGCGGCGAGGCATTTGTGAAAATTAGGGTTTGTAGTTTGTAGTTTTGAGGATTTGAAATTGAATGTGTGGAGTTTTATGGACTATTGGCGCGGCGGCCAAACAGTTAGACCTAACCTTCGGATGTATGCAATGTGACAGGAATAATAGTAAACGCGTGAGATAATTGAATCATGCAAACAGAGAGATAATGTCATAATTTAAACCATGCAAGCAGAAATTTAAAGGCAGAATTTAAAGAGCGATTGTTAAGTTCGCGAGGTTACATGAGAGGAGCAGATACAATATGATAATGAAATTTGAATTGAACAATAATAAAATAAAATAAATAACGGTTCTAGTTATTATTTTAAAAAAAAGATTTTAGTTATTATTTTAAATTTATCTAAAAAAAAGTTTTTCTTAAAAATAATAGGTTTTCATATTAATTTGGAAAAGATGTTAATGTTATTTATTTTAAAAAACAGATTTTTATATTATAACAAATTTTAATAAATTAATGATAACAATAATAATAATAATGGTAATAATAATGATAATAATGATAATAATAATAAATAATGATAATAATAATAATAATAATAATAATAATAATAATAATAATAATAATAAAGCAATAATGAATTTTAAATGTGCCAAATAACCCAACAATGTTGCTAACGCAGAAATGCGCTCATCGCAACCAGATCTAAATCGGACGAAACAAAATTTATCGCAAAGAAAAAGAAATTAAGCAAAAAATAGTATTATTGCTCACACAAAAATGCGATCATCGCAACCAGATCGAACTAACACAAATGTCACGCGTCATGCACACAAATGTGCAAACATCGTATCGACATAATTCGATCAAAAATCTCATATATATAAACTCTAACAATTTAAAAATTATATATATATAAACGTAACAGTAATAGATAAAGAAAAAGAAATAACGGTAATAGATGAAGAAAAAGAAATAACGGTAAAAGATGAAGAAAAAGAAACAACAGTAATAGATGAAGGAAAAGAAATAACGGTAAACGATGAAGAAAAAGAAACAATAGTAATGGATGAAGAAGAAAATTAAATAACGGCAAACGGCACTCAATCCTCTTAGGTTTTTTTTCCTTCTCCCCTCTTTTCCAACAAGGCAACACATGTATATATAGGGAACAAATTAGGGTTAACACCAAATTGTCAATAATGTCCCTAAAGCCCATTTTAAAGCCCAAACTAAATAATTAGTTAAGAAAAAATAAAATTTAAATAATTTAAAATAATTAAAATAAACTTAAAATAAAAACTAATAATCCTATTGATTCCTAAAATAAAAAATATTATAAAAAGAACAAAATTTTTTTTCAATATTTTTTATTTTATGATTTTTTGGATATTTTTATGAATAATTTAGAAAAAAGTGAAAAAAATAATATTTTAAAAAATGATTTAATTAAAATACGAAAATAATAATTAAATAATAATAAAAAACTATTTTTGTTATTTTTTTAATGAAAGATAGAAAAATTTAGAGTAAAAATAATAAAAAACAAAAAAAATGACAAAGGTGAGATTCGAACTCTCAACCTCTCACACTCATAACTCCTTACACATGTCCTCCTGCCAATTGTGCCATTTTTACTTTTTAGAAAAAAAAATGCATGCCATATGATATTTACCTGCAAAAAGTCAAACGACTACACAAATTTGTTAGTAATTGATTAAATGCAATGAAATGCGACGACAAATCTTAGGGCAAAATTTGGGGTATTACAGTTATTATGATAATATTTCTCACCCAACCTCTCTTTGATGTTGGCAAAAAAAAATCATGAAGTTTGACTTTGGTTTGACCACAGTTGACCTCAGTTTGACCTTTTAACTGCATTGACTGCTTTTGACTTATCTGATCATCTGACTGAGCAAACTTTTGAGAAAAGTCTTGAAACTTGACATGGGGGTTCTTATACACATATAAGATGTTATGAAGCTCACTTGAAGTCTTGGAAGTCCATTTAGCCTGATTAAAGTCAAAACCCTAGTTTTGGATGCACTGCTTAGGAGGTGCATTGTCTGAGGGAATTGTCAACTCTTCTGACCAATTGTGAATTTTGTGAACCTTGTGAACCTTCTTGGAACACGAAGTCTTGTATTGTGAGGGCAAATTTTGGGGTGCAACACAAGGCAAGATTGGTCGCACAAGGCTACAACCAGGAGGAAGGAATTGATTTTGATGAAACATTCGCTCCGGTAGCAAGGTTAGAAGCAATTAGATTACTACTTGCTTACGCTTGTTCTATGAATTTTCAGTTATTCCAGATGGATGTCAAAAGCGCTTTCCTGAATGGGTACATTAATGAGGAAGTCTACGTCAAACAACCTCCGGGTTTTGAAGACTTCAAAAATCCCTCACATGTTTTCAAACTGAAGAAGGCTCTCTACGGTTTAAAACAAGCACCACGAGCATGGTATGATCGCCTTAGCAACTTCTTATGTGAGAAAGGATTTACAAAAGGAAAGGTTGACAAGACACTGTTTATAAAGAAGATCAAGGGTAACACCTTGTTAGTACAAGTCTACGTCGACGACATCATATTTGGATCAACAAACAAAGAACTGTGCGAAGAATTCTCACTCATGATGCGAGAAGAATTAGAGATGTCCATGATGGGAAAGTTAAATTATTTTCTTGGACTACAAATCAAGCAAACCAAGGATGGAATCTTCCTCAACCAATCCAAGTACTGTAAGGAATTAATAAAGAAATTCGATATGGATAGTTGCAAGATGATGTCTACTCCTATGGGATCCGGAACGTATGTTGATCAAGATGAATCTGGTACTCCAATTGATATTACTAAATATCGAGGTATGATTGGTTCATTACTATATTTGACGGCAAGCCGTCCTGACATTATGTTTAGTGTTTGTTTGTGTGCGCGCTTCCAAGCAAATCCGAAGGAATCGCATCTCACTGCTGTGAAGAGAATTATCAAGTATCTCAAAGGAACGACCAACGTTGATTATGGTATCCTAAAGGTAGTACTTGTTCTTTAGTTGGTTATTCTGACGCTGACTATGCAGGATGCAAAACCGATAGAAAAAGTACAAATGGTACATGTCATATTCTCGGAAATGCTCTAGTATCATGGGCCTGCAAGAAGCAAGCTTGTGTAGCACTCAGCACCGCCGAAGCAGAATACATCGCCGCAGGAAGTTGCTGTGCACAGATTTTATGGCTGAAACAACAACTTCTGGATTATGGTGTTGACCCCGGATGCATTTCTCTACGATGTGACAATACTAGTGCCATAAATATCACAAAGAATCCGGTTATGCATTCCAGAACAAAGCACATCGATATCCGGCATCATTTCCTTCGAGATCACGTATTAAACAGAGATGTTGATGTTACTTTCGTCGACACACACAACCAACTCGCCGACATCTTCACCAAGCCTCTGGCAAAAGAATCATTCTACAAAATTCGGAGAGAACTTGGGATTCTTGATGAAGGTGACATCTGATCTTTGTCTCTATTATATGTATACATTATTTGTGATATGTTTTCATGTGTATGCATTCTGTTTTTATGTATTTTTCAAAAATTCGAGCATGTTAATCGATTAACCATATGGGTTAACCGATTAACACTGTTGAATTTTCAATTCTGATTAAATTTTTTAATGTGTTAACCGATTAACCTATATGGTTAACCGATTAACACTGTTAATTTTTCAAAAAATCAGAAACGAAAATTAATTAAATTTTTTGAAAATTTTATACTTTTCTTTATATATTTTGTGTGGTTCATATTCTCTTAAATATCCACATCCATATCCAAAATCCACATTCCCTCTTAAAATCCTAACTTCTCTCTCCCACTCTCAAAAGTTGGAAAAACTCCCCACAACTTCTCTAACCCTAACTTCCTCAGAACCCACAACCCCTGTTCTCTCAAACCTCCATCCATGGCTTCAGCATCAAACCGCGGCAAGGGAAAACTTCCAGAACATCACTCTGCATCTGATGAAGATATTCCTATGGAAACAACCAAGAAGCGCAGAATGGATTTCAAAGTCCGAGTTCGTTCTATCCTTCCGGTAAAGTATGTGAATCTTAAGGCTTTTCCTGCATCATCTTTTGATTTTCCTGCTTTGCTCAAATATCAGAGGATCGATAAATTTGTGTCTGATTCTGGAAACTGCTACCCGGATCTTGTCAAATCCTTTTTGCATAAACTGTCTGTGTTTCTAAATGCGAATGATGAGCATATTATGAAAACAATTGTTAGAGACTGTGTTGTTGAAGAAAATCTGTCTGATGTTGCTGCAATGCTGAACATACCATCATCTGGGTACTTTCTGAGAAAGGGAGTTAACCACGTGGAAGGGCCGTGGTCCAACTACGACAAGATGGAGTTCTATTATCAGATCTGCAGATTTCCAAAGGAGATGATTATCGCCAACCAACGTACTGCTCGTCTGTTGTGCTATGCAAAGAATCTTACCGTCTCTGATCGGATGCTTCCTATATAATCTGCTATGTGCTGATTCCCAAGGATTCGAATCATGCACAAATTAATGATCTGGAAATGCAACTTCTTTTCGCCATCAAGAACAAGATTCGTGTCAATTGGATTCTGACCATCATGTATCACCTTCAACAACAACTATCTCTGTCGACCCGTCTTCCTTATGCACGGCTGATATCAAGAATTTTGGAATTGACTACTTTGGATCTTAACCGTGAACCAACCATCAAGATGAAATCAACCACCAATGAGATCAACGAGATTACAATTGTCAAGAATACTGGAATTTTTAAGGATAATGATGGTACTTACAAGTATTCAGAAGAAGGAGCCAATGCTAACCAGGCCTTTCCCGTACCTGCAGGAGGCATCACAAACGAGTTCCTTTACCAAACTATCATGACTCAGCATAGAGAAACCTCTCGGGCCATTGCTTCTCTCCGAAACCTTGTACTTTCTTCTCACCACACCAACCCTGATAACCCTGTTGTATCTGATGAAGAAAATGAAGGACAAAAGGAAGAAGAGGAGGAGGATATGGCGGATGAGGATTTTTAGAGAATATGCTGTTGTTGTTTGTTTTTATTGCTTTGCTTTCTAGTTTTAAGCTTTTATGCTTTCATTTGAACTATGTTTTATTGTAACAAGTACAATTTCTATTTGCTGCATTTTATATGTACTACTGTTTGTGCTTTGTGTTTACTTGGCTTTGCATGTGCTTATTACTATATATACTGCTATCTTGTGATTTCTTTGAAAGCTCTTCCTTTTTGCTGATGTCAAAGGGGGAGAAGAGCTTGGTTCTGTTAATGTCTCTCTGTGTGCAGATTTTTTTCCTCTGTTAAGATAGGGGGAGTTGCTAGACATAGGGGGAGAACCAGATCAAGAACCAAGAGATATCGCACAACTTTTTGATTGCCATCATCAAAAAGGGGGAGAATGTAGAAGCATGCTTCAGTCTCAAGTTTTGATGATGTCAATACTACTCAAGGTCATCTCTTGATTGCAAAAAGACAAGCCGTTCAAAGTCATCAAGATCAAGTCAAGCTATCTTTCAAGTCAAGCTACATATGGAACTATGATTCTTCCAGACTTGGCTGCATTACTGGTATATCAAATCCACCTTTATAATTTGATATACAAGTGTTCAAAAACATCAATCATTTTTGCATAATACATAAAACATGTTTTTGAAACCTTAGAATGGTATAACATTATTTTAAAAAAGCATTTTTCTGAAAATTAACAGTGTTAACCGATTAACCATATAGGTTAACCGGTTAACCAATTTGAATTTTGAATTTTCTGGGCTAACGTACCAGTGTTAACCGATTAACCATATGGGTTAACCGATTAACACTGAACGTGCAGTGAAAAATTGCTTTGTTTCAAGTTCAAAAATTATTTTAAAAACATACCTTTTCATGGTTTGAATCTTTTAAAATCATACCTTTTCTGAAAGGTTATTTTACTGATATAAATTCTGAGTTTTTCAGTTTTTGAAAAACAACCAATAGAACATAACTCAAAAACTTTTCAACCTCCAATACTCATTTTAAAATTATCTTAGAATCAAATTCATTTTTCAAAAGTGTTCATACTTGCATTGAAAATTTCACATTCATTGAACACTTGTATTGAAAAATTACAAAGAGTGAATTTTGATTCATTGGAGAAGATCACTTTGACAGTTATACTCAAACCAAATTCATTACATTTATTTTATTTTTGACTTGTGATCCAGGATTGTTGGACACAAGGGTGAGTGTTTACAAGAGGACTGTTCTTGTACACTTGTGTTTTTATTGTTTGATAGTAGGCCTCACCGGTTGATGGTGTGATAGGTTGTACTGTTTTAAACAATAGTGAAAACTCTCTTTCATGTTGAAAGGGGAGTGGAGTACTCTCGGATTGTGAGGGGAACCACTATAAATCCTGTGTCTTCTTTCTTTCTGTTGATTTACTGCTTTCCATAACCAAGAACACCCTTCAGTATATTTCCAAGAACCATATAAAAACCGGAAAAATTTCAAAAGTCCTAATTCACCCCCCCTCTTAGGCATACTCTGTTCTTACATATATTTCTTATTTACATATTTGCATGTCATTCATTTGATACGTTCGTTTTTCTGAATTACATGTATTATGGCCACCAATGAGGAAACATCACATGATGGAAACGAAACAACAAAAGACATGGAAGGCGATATCAAAAGAGGAATAACGATTATGAAAAAAATCATCCTTGCGAGAGATAAGGGTGTTAAGTATGATGTGAATTGGAATGAAAGAGATCAATTAGTTGAGCCTAACGGTGCGATGCTGACAAGTTACATTGGAGCACTTGTACGTTCGCAAATTCCGATTACTTGCGATAATTGGAGAATTCCCTCGCTACAACCAGCTAAAGACAAAATTTGGAGCGAGATACAGGTATGATATTTGATCATTTTTAATTATGTTGACGGTTACATCTTTAAATTAATTATACTAACATGTTATATGTATGTGTATTTGTTTGCAGAGATCTTTTAATATTGATGATTGCAGAAGAAAATATTGTCTTCAATTGGCCGGTAAACGACTGAGGGGATTCAGAGCATTTTTAACGAACAAGTTTCTTAAAGATTCTGATGGAAACTTTGTCGACTCGGAGCGTCCAAAGAAGTACGCTGATCTGATTTCGGAAGAAGAATGGGAGACATTTGTTGCGAAGCAAAGAACCAAAGAATTTTTAGTAAGTACAACTTATCATGAATAATGTATAGTATATATACTTCTTCCACAAGAGTTTTGATATGACTTAAACTTGTTTTTTCAGGTTGTGAGTGGCGTAAATCGGCAACGGGTATCAAAACCCGCGTATCCATACAAAAAAGGGCATTTGGGATATGCACGCTTAGAACAAAAAATAGTAAGTATATATAAATGCTTTAATATGATATAGTTGCCAAAATTAGTAAGTATATATAATAGGATATGAATGCTTTATTATCCATCTTAATGCGTAGTTAGAAGAGGAGAAAAGTGATGCGACATCTCTTCTGGACCATGTTGTGTGGAAGGCTGCCCGTGTGGGAAGAGATGGAGTCGTTCAGGAAGAAGTTCAACAAGTATTTGAACAATGTGTAAGTACAACATTAGTTTTGTCAGTAACTGATCAAAAGTGTATAATATATTTATATATGCTTTTATCTATATTTAAGGAGACTCTATCCCAGAGTATAACTCCAGCTGAGAACGATGATTGCAGAAGCATACTGAGTCGGGTGTTAAATATCCTTGAGTATTCTGGGCGTGTGAGGGGTAAGGGATTTGGCGTCACTCCATCACAACTGTATAAGCAGCCAAAGAAAAAAAATCCTAGCAATAAAGAAGTGATGGATATGTTGGAGGAATTGAAAGCTCAGATTCGGGAATTACAGAAGGAAAAAGAAAGATACATGTCGGAAATACGTGGTCCAAATCAAGGTAAAGATACTAGTGACAAAGATAGTATCAATTGTCCGCAGAAGCTTCCAGAGTTAATTGTATATATTACATTGAAATTAATTTAGCACAATTTTCTTAATTAACACATTAATCGGCATCATTATTTGTTTAGGGAATTTCACCTTGTCGGCTATATTTATCGTCACCGACTTATCGCATGGTTGGCAAGGGAAAGGTGCATAACACTGTGGGAGACTTACTTCACCATAAACCGCTCCCTGCTGGATATTTGAAAGTATCAGTTGATATTGCGTTAAAGGGGGGTGCGTTGTTGCCTTTACCAGATGCTATTTCAGACGCAATAGTGGTGGGAGACGTAATAAGAGCGTATGTTGCATGGTCGACAAATCTCATTTTCATGGATGATGAGGTATGTTGAACACCATTATGAACCTTGTAATATTCAAATGTTTTACGACCCATAGATGAAAGTTATTCTTACATTTACATTTTCTTATTTACATGATGATCTTAGACTCCTACAAAATCCAAATCAAAAGATAAGGGAATCATTGTGCGGGAAACCGATTCAGCTGCATCAAAGAAACAGGTACTACTACAATTACATGATTATCTTATTGTACATTAATTACTGAACTTGTATGACTTTTAGGTTCATGATCAACAGTTGCAACAAGTCAGTAAGGGTAAGATGCCTGAATCTTCCAAGGTGCCCAACAAAAAAAAAGGTCGAGCCAAAAAAAGCATCTGTTCCTCGATTTAGGTTGTGCCTTGAAACATATGCAGGAACAACAGATGTGACTGAGGGTGGCATCCGTCAAATACCTATGGAGGAAGGTATTTTCGGTTTTGAATATACCGAAACAATTGCTAAGGAGGATTTGGACCAGGTTTTCCAACATTCTGAATTGGGCGTCGGTGTTATGCATTCCTACATCAGGTACACCGATCCATTTTAATTAAATAATTGAAAATTTTAAAATTTGCTCATTTAATTGAATATTCTAATGTTGATTATGTTTTTTTTAGGCTCTTGTATGACAAGTTGTTGGTCCCGCATGATTTGACTTCCATATTCATATTCTTATCTGCTAGCTGTATCAACTCACGGGCAATAGATCAGACACCAAATGTAGTCAAAGATTACATAGTCCAAAGATTTATGGTCGCGACTACAGAGAAGTTGTTCTTGTTGCCATATAATACTGGCCATGGGTATGACTTTATTCTAAATTCATTTATTATAATTATTTGATTTTTGCCATTCTATATAACATTTCCGTCTAAACTGTTGTCTTATTTTATAGTGGACACTGGTTGTTAGTCGCGATTAATCCGATGAAAGAAATAGTGTATTATCTGGATTCATTGGATGGCGATCAAACAAAATATCATGATATGAAGAATATGATTGATACGTAAGTGATGAGATATATTGTTCTGAATAATTATATATCTTTATTTATTATGTGACATTGTTCTAAATATGTGTTTATATTATGTTAGAGCTATACAAATATTCAGAGCACAAAGACAAGCAACAGTGCCAAAAAGCAAGGCTAACAACATTAGCTGGATCAGAGTGCATGTATATTTTCCCATTTTTGACTATTATAGTGGTCCTACTTGATAAAACTATGTAAACTATATATCCTGATAAATGTTCGTTTATTTTTTCCATTTATAGTGTCCTCGTCAGCGCAATGAGATTGATTGCAGATATTTTGTATTGCGCTTTATGAAGGAAATTATTCATTCTGGTCAAATAGAGATTCCAATCATGGTATGGATCAATTCATAAATTATATGATTCATTTTGATAATTAACCGATGTTTCATCTGAGTAATTAGTTTTAAAACTAAATCGTGCATGTTCTGTTATATTATGTAGTACTTTGATGAATTCAAGTGTGGTACTTACTCGAAAGCATAATTGGAAGAAATAAAGGAGGAATGGTGTCAATTTATTCTTGAGTTGAGAATTGTATAAGGTATATGTATCATCCAATATTGATGCGGGATAATAATATTTCTGGAAGTCGTATCTATTTGTAAAGTTAACGGATTTCTAATTATATGTAAATTGACTGTATTTGTGATGTTGTAATTCTGAGGATCGGATTCTGTTGTAATATATTTAAGCAGGTTTATGTGTATTAAAATGATTATGGGTAAAGTGATGAATTACAATGTATACTTAAAGGGCAAAGTGTTGAATTGTATATATAAGGCCAAAGTGTTGAAATAAAGGCCTGAATTATAAGTAGGGAATGTAATATAAGCAGGTTTGTCGAAAAATATATAAAAAAGTGTGATTATTTATTTAAAAAAAAATTTTAAAATTTTTTTTTTAAAATCGTGAAGATTAGACAGTGCTTTTACAAAAAACCGCTGCTAAAGGGGACAAAGAGAGCGCTACAAAAGCGCTGCTATAGGTGGGGAAAGGGGGGGTGTCTAAGACAGCGCTTTATAAAAGCGCTGCTAAAGGGGGGGTGGGGTCTAAGAAAGCGCTTTAAAAAAGCGCTGCTAAAGGGGGGGGGGGGGTCTAAGAAAGCGCTTTATAAAAGCGCTGCTAAAGGGGGGGAGGGTTAGGGGGAATAGGCAGCGCTTATAAAAGCGCTGCTAAAAGTGCTGCTGAAGGGAGCCTTTAGCAGCGCTTTTTCCATAAAAAAAGCGTTGCCTTTACCTTTAGCAGCGCCACTTTTGGCAGCGCTTTTAAGCGCTGCTAAAGGCCAAAAAAAGTGCTGCTAAAGGTCTTTTTTGGCATAGTGAAACATGTACCGACAGTGTTTTCACACACATGTCGCATACAAGGGAACAAATAACATTATACAACTTGGCCGGATGGACCGACCTTTTCTGATACCACTAATATAACACCCTTTTCTACCCCACGAATATTAGGCACATTTATTCAAAGTCATCAGAGTAAAATGTTAAACTCAACAATAAATCACTTCATATGGCGTACATTTATCAAAGCTCAAAATAAGTCAATGCTCCGTGTATAATGGGTTTTCCCAAAAGATATCAAAATTTGCTCAAAGGCAGCGGAACTCACAAGGCATATTCCAAATTTTCCTTATACAGAAAGGTAATCAAAATAACTCAATAAAACATAGCTCGACTCAAAGACCACAACCCGATGTTACATTATCAGAGCAAGACCCTCTAAGTTGACCAAAGGCAAATAACTCAAAACTTCAAAAGTCCTCATCGGCATCCACGGCTAAACCTGGTCATCTGCACGTTACCCACGTGGAGGTAACATTCAAACAGGCAGGGTGAGTAAAACGATTCATAATAATCAATGTATGAAAATCAACATATAAAATGGCTTCATAGTCATATTCAACATCATCATATTCATCAATAGGCCTCCAAGGCCACAACATCATAAATTATTCCAAATCACTCATAAATGCAAATGCAACAAGACTCAATGCATGTGGTACCAATCATCACAGCGTGATGGACACTAGGCCATCAACCCTCCATAGATCCCCATCAATAGGATCGATTCTACTAGAGAACTAGAGCACATCAAAACACTTCACATCTGTACAATGGGATTGAATCCAAAGTAATTGAGGTCCTGAACTGAAGTCCGGATGCACATGAATGCATGATGCACACGTCACAAATCATTCTAATAATAACACCATAGGTGCATCATCATTCATCATAATCATCACCATCAAAATCATATCAGCATAGCTTATCATAATAATCACCATCATACATCATGTCATCATAGCTCATCATAATAATCATCATCATACATCATGTCATCATAGCTCATCATAATCATCATCATCATACATCATATACACATCAGATAGAATTCACAGTCATACTCATGTTAATTCATCATAATATCACATATTAATCACATGGAATTCATAATTATACTCATGGTAATCATCATATTATCGCATATTAATCACATGGAATTCCCAGTTATACTCATGCTAATTCATCACAGAAACCACAACATCAAACATCAAGGCATTGCTGCACGCAATCAACATTCGCAAAACTCTGCTACGTTCGCTGGCATGTTCGCTAGGCGAGTCTGGGGCGAGTTTCTTCGCTGTGCAAAGGATTCTTCGCTAGGCGAGTTTGGGAACAACATTGTTCGTTGTGCGAAGCATTCTTCGCTAGGCGAATATTGCGATGACAGCAAATTCTGCTATGCACCAGAACTTAATTCAACCCAAAAGTCCACACGATTCACTTCTCCAATGCCCCCAAAATATCCCTAAATCATCCCTAAGGTCTTACGCCGATAAAGGCACAAAACCTATGGTTCATTAGGCCAATCTCGTATCATATTCACGCCCTAAATCACAAATTCCTTACAATTACCCTGCAGGCATCAGAGTTACTCACTATCTAATATTCATATCCCTTCAGGGTTAGACAAATAACAAATCATGGTTTTGGTCACGAAGGCCTAATTTTCCCTTTTCCCCAATGAATTCCACGGTTAGATTCACAATAATATATTTGGGCCACGAAGGCCAAAGATAACTAATTCTCATATCCACCCTCAAAACCCTTAAACCTTAAATCGACCTTAAATACATTGAATTTACACATTGAAAATCATGAAGGTAATACTCCTCATACCTTAATTGTCGATCAAGGTCTTCTCAAATATTTCAGGGAACCTTTCAAAGATCTTGCTTCCAATCTTCTTCCTCAGAGCTCTGGCCTCAATTCTTTTCACGGTCTAACAAATGAATCCTAATCCCCTCACATTTTCCTTTTTGTTAAACCTAGTCTTGAGCCTCACAATTGGGCTTTTCCCAACTTACCCTCACTAACTCCTCTTAAATATCCAATTTTCTCGTAGTCAACTTGTATTTATTTTAATTAATAATAATATATTCATATTATATACTATTGTTCAAAATAAATAACCCAAATTCCATTAATTTCCAATATTCCACAAAACCACCGAAAATCACTGAAATGCGAATATTCTTATTTAAATCAATTAAATAAATATTCCAATTAAATTTGGGGTGTTACATTAGGCGGATGTGAAGCTTAATGTTAGTCATCTTAGAGTGTTTGGATCAATGTGCTTCAGACATGTACCTGAACAATTAAGGAAGAAACTAGATGATCAAAGTCAGATAATGGTGTTCGCAGGTTATCATTCGACTGGTGCATACAAGTTGTATTCACCAAATGATGATAAACTAGTGATCAGCTGAGATGCTCTGGTGGATGAAAGCAAAAGGTGAGATTGGAATCAGGGGTCAGTTTGACAGGAGTTAGATACAGTTACAATTGTGTTTGAAGAAGATCAATAAACTGAAATCCCAACCAATCAAAATGAAGTATCACCTGCACAAAAGGTTAGAAGATAGACTAGAACAACAACCGAGTCAACAAGGATAGTTGGATATGAGAGATTTCTTGATCAAGCAGTCTATGTAGATGGAGACTTAATAGAAGAAGAAATGATGATGGCTAAAGTAGAACCTGTCAATTTGGATCAAGCCAAGAACGATTCGAATTGGTTAGCAATCATGAAAGAATAACTCAAATCAATCGCGAAGAATAAGACCTATTTTCTTATTGAAAAGTCACTCAAGAAGCCAATTGACGTGAAATGGTTTTACAAGTAGAAACGAAGGTCGAATGGAGAAATTGCCAAGTATAAGGCAAGATTAGTGGAGAGAGGTTTTATGCAAAAAGCTGGTATTGATTTCGATGAAGTCTACACACCTGTTGCAAGGCTGGAGACAATCAGAATTGTTGTGTCGGCAACATCATGCAGAGGATGGAAGATGCATCAGTTGGACATAAAATCGACATTTTTGAAAGGACCTCTAGAAGAAGAAGTCTATGTCAGTCAACCACAAAGATTCAAAATCAAAGGGCAGAAGTCGAAGGTGTACAGATCGAGGAAGACTCTCTATGGTTTGAAGAAAGCTCCAAGAGCTAATAAGAGAATATATGGCTTCATGATTGAAGCAAGTTTCAAAAAGTGTGTCTCTGAACATGGAGTGTATATCAATGATGCAGACAGGGTCAGTCGAATCATCATATGTTTGTATGTAGATGATTTGTTGATTACAGGTGCAGATGAAGTTGAGATAAGAAAAGTCAAGTCGAAATTGATGCAAAAGTTTAAAATGTCCAACCTAGGGAATTTGTCATATTTCTTAGGGATGTAGTTAAAAGACATAAATGAAGGAGTGTTTCTGCACCAAGAGAAGTATTCCCAAGATATATTGAAGGGGTTCAAGATGAACAACTGTGATGCAGCTGCTACGCCATTAGAAACTGGAGCAAAGTTGAGGAAGGAGACAAATGATTAGTTTTTAAGTGCGAAAATATACAAACAAATCATTGGATCCTTGAGTATCTTTGCAATAGCATGCCAGACATTTATCAAAGTGTCAAATTGTTAAGTATATTCATGGAGAAACCCCAAGAATGTCATCTCACTACAGTTAAAAGGGTGTTGAGATGCATAAAGGGTACAATTGATTATGATGTGTTGATGCCAAGGCAGACGAAGACCATTACATATGCAAAATTTATGGCTACACTGATTCAGATTTTTAGTGGAGATCAAGATGAAAAGAAGAGTACTGCATGATACATATTCATGATCAAAGGCGTTCCAATCTCATGTAGCTCAAGGAAGAAAAACATTATGGTTTTGTCATCGTGTGACGGTGAGTAAGTGGTTGCATCATATGCAGCATGTCAAGCAACATGGATAAATATATTTCTTGAAGAGCTCAAGTTAATGGAACCTATGAAAATGAAGTTGTTTGTCGACTACAAGTCAGATATCGATCTGGCAAACCATTCGGGGTGTCATGGTCGAAGTAAGCATATAGAGAGGAGATATCATTTTCTGAGGGACCAAATCAACAAAGGAAAGCTTGAACTTGAGCATTGCAAGACAAAAGTGCAACTAGCTGACATACTCACCAAACTCCTAAAGAAAGTCAGGTTCAACGAGTTGAAGAGAAATATCGGGATGAGAAGTCTCAAGAACATGAATTAGGGGGTATGTTAGAAGTTGCAATTCAATATTCTAAGTGGGAGCTAGCATTCGACTGGGTTGAAGCAGTTATTCGAAGTCCAGGAGTCATTTGTTTCGACAGAGTCAAATACAACATATAGCAGTGTCAAAGTGTAATTTGTAATTTTGTACGCTTTCGGTTTGGGTCAGTTTGTATAGTTTGGGTCTGGGCTTTAGTTGCCTATATAAAGGGCTTTATATGATGTAAATAAGACAACACTCAATCCTAATTTTCATAATTCAATTTCTAGTTTGTAGTTTTCAGTTTTCCTCTTTTCTCTCACTTCTTCTTCTTCGTCTTTCATCTTTCTTAAAAGCATTTGTTCCAACATTTACAATAATAATTTTTTATTAATTAAAAAATAAAAGTAAATTTTTCTCTCTCTTTCATTATTATTATTATCTCATGATTCTAATTAAAAAAATTAATTTTTAAATAAATTTAAAATAATAATATCTTATTAATTATTTTTAAAATTATGGATATATGTATGTTTTTATGCAAGAATTTTTCGCTGAGAAAAATATTTTAAGTTAACTTTGCTCCACAAAAGGAATTCAAAAGAACATTTAATCATATTATTAACAAAATTCAGAGTAAGTTTGAGTGACTGGAAACAGCAATATTTAACTTTTGCAGGTAGGAACACTTTCTTTAAATTTGTCCTTAGCACGATTCTCTATTACTATATGCAGGGTCGAATTTGAGATTTTATGTTACCATCTCCACACTTTAATCTGATACCTCCACATTTTTCCGTTAATATTCATATTATCTTTGACAAAATTTTAGCTAAAAAGTATGCACAAAAAATTCAGTAGAACAAATAAACTTTTTGATAAAAGTTAAAAAATCTGGTAGTGTATTTAAAAAGTCGATATGTATTTTTATCGGTTTTTTAAAAAAATGAATTTAACCTACTGTATTTTTTGATAAATCCGATAATTTTGGTAATTTTTTTGGATATTTAAAAACTTTGGTAGATAGCAAAAAAAATTAACATTACCGAATTTTTCGAAAAACCCGATATGTTTTGTATTTTTCTGACATTTTCGAAAAATTCATTAAGAAATCATGTTTTTTTCAGAAAATTATGATTTTATACTGCATATTTGAAAAATTCAGTGTAAAATAGTATGATTTTATACCGACTTATTTAAAAAATCTGGTATAAAATCATAGATTTCTATAAACATATATAATTTCGCACTTGTTTTTTAAAAATAAGTATAAAGTATGATATTTACACCTACATTTCAAAAGTTTGGAAGAAATTATAGATCCCAAAAAAAAATTGGTAAAAACTCATAGACCTCTCCCTAAAAATCCGGTAAAATCTCAACAAAAAAAATTAAAAATTCAATAAACATGAAAATTGCCAAAAACACTTAAAGTTCATGAAATAAGCAGTACTGGTACGATAACGAGAATATTTTGGTCCAAAATTTTTTAATGTAGGGGTATAGGTATAAGTGTAGGGGTATGGGGTAAAACTTCCAGTCTATTAACAATCCACTGAAATTTTCTTAAAATTATCCTATCCAATCCATCCATCTATTAAAAATAAAAATTCTAGTTTTTTTTTTGGAAAAAAATCAATTTTTTTCTTTAAAAAAATTCATTTTTAATTATTTTTTAAAAAATAAATCTAACGAAAATAAAAATAATTTATTAGATTTTTAAAATATGTTGGATGGATTGAATCAATCCATGCATATAAATGCATGAATTTAATCCAATCCATTTACTTACTTATAATGTGGTGGATGAATTGAATGAATTTTTTTATGGATGAATTTGATGGATTTTGCTGGATCCAATTAACACTTCGATTATTTTGTATGCGGAAGTTTTACCTCATATCCCTACACTTGTACCTATACCCCTACATTAAAAATTTTTAGACCAAAATATCCTCGTATAAAAATTTATTATTTTTTAATTTTTTTATATTTTTTTATTTGTTTACCGGAAGACTTTTTGGAAGTCTTCTGGTTCACATTTTTTTCGTATGTTTACCGGAAGACTTTTTAGAAGTCTTCCGGTTCATATTTTTTCGTTTGTTTACCGGAAGACTTTTTGGAAGTCTTCCCGTTCATATTTTTTTTTAATTTGTAATTAATATTTAAGATTTATTAACTTTATATAAAGACCAATTTAGTGAATATTTGAATATTATACTTAAAATATAAAAATTCTATAAATAGAGAATTATTTTCAGAATATTTTCTATTTGCTATAATTATTGAAATACAATGAGATTAAAATCATTTATTTTAAATGATCATAATAGTAAAAAAATTTCAAATATCTTATTAATCTTAAACATTAATAAATAAAATAAATTTAAATATAGGATATAAGTTTACATTATTCAATATATTTAATCAAATGAAAACATATGTGATAAATAAATAATGTATTTTAACTTAAAATGATCACAATAAGTTAACTTGCAAAATAATATAAGTAATAAATTAATAATGTATTTTATTTAAAATAATCACAATAATAGAATACGCAAATAATGTGTTTTATTTATAGGACTGATATAGTTTTATTGATTATTTAATTTTAAATACTACTATGGATATAGTATTTAATCTATACTTTAGAACTCACATAATTATAAATATAAAAAATATTGTTTTATTACCCATATTTTTATTTAATTAAAAAAATAAGAATATAAATTTATTATTTGTTTTTCATTTTCGTTTGATCTTTTTTTTATTTATAAATTTTTTGCATATTTTATACTGTGCTTACTTTAAATAAAATATATTATTTATTTTATTAAAAATATTAAATAAAGTGAAATGATTAAAAAGATCAAACAAAAATGAAAAACAAATAATAAATTTATATTCTTATTTTTTTTAATTAAATAAAAATATGGGTAATAAAATAATATTTTTTTATATTTATAATTATGTGAGTTCTAAAGTATAGATTAAATACTATATTCATAGTAGTATTCAAAATTAAATAATCAATAAAACTATATCAGTCCTATAAATAAAACACATTATTTGCGTATTTTATTATTGTGATTATTTTAAATAAAATACATTATTAATTTATTACTTATATTATTTTGCAAGTTAACTTATTGTGATCATTTTAAGTTAAAATACATTATTTATTTATCACATATGTTTTCATTTGATTAAATATATTGAATAATGTAAACTTATATCTTATATTTAAATTTATTTTATTTATTAATGTTTAAGATTAATAAGATATTTGAGAAAATTCTACTATTATGATCATTTAAAATAAATCATTTTAATCCTAGTATTCTAATAATTATAGTAAATAGAAAATATTCTGAAAATGATTCTCTATTTATAGAATTTTTATATTTTAAGTATAATATTCAAAAATTTACTAAATTGGTCTTTATATAAAATTAATAAATCTTAAATATTAATTACAAATTAAAAAAAAAACATGAACCGGAAGACTTCCAAAAAGTCTTCCGGTAAACAAACGAAAAAAATATGTACCGGAAGACTTCCAAAAAGTCTTCCGGTAAACAAATAAAAAAAATATTAAAAAAATAATAAATTTTTATACGAGAATATTTTGGTCCAAAATTTTTTAATGCAGGGGTATAGGTATAAGTGTAGGGGTATGGGGTAAAACTTCTTAATAGACTAATGAATTGTTTTGATTCATCCATTAATAATCCAATTCTTATCCATCCAATCCATCTATTTTTCACCCCTACAAAATATGTTTAAGCCTTTATAACCTCATCACTTAATAGATATGCTATTTTATTTATTAATATCATATTGTTGTTTATAATCAATGTTTTTCTTAATTAATTTAGTATAAATTTTAATTTATATTGTTTAATAAATATAAATTTTTAATAACCTTTTCATTATTATTTATTTCTCTAAATTTTTTATTCATAATACTTTCTTACATATTAATTTTTTTAATTTTATAAATTCTATATGTTACTTTTCAATTGTTGATTATCTTAATTATAATTTTATTTGCTAATCTTAATTTTATTTATCAGATCAACTTTAACATTGTATATCGAACAAGCGAGAAATTTTAGATTCTATTTTTTTTATTTTTTCTATATGATTTTAAATACGACAAGTTTAAGAAAAATAAAAGATTTGACGAGTTAACTCAATCTCAATCAATAACTCATGATAAATTTATTATTAAAACCACAAATTTTTGTTAAAAATTATAATATTGACATGTTGATTTAGAAAATCTTAAACACGTGGTTACTACTAAATATATTTTTAATGTTATTGATGTTATTTATAATTTAAATAGAAAATAATTTTATTTAAATTTATATTTGTTTTAGAAATGGGTCATTTTTAATATTAGAATAGCGCCTCCAAATTGTTTGAGATGCCATATGCATTATTCTTCTTCTTTTTCTCCGCTTTCTTTCTCATCTTCATAGTCTTTTTCTCCAGCTTCAACATTATCATTACATTCTCCACTTCCACTTGCCTCATCTCCCTTATCTTCTGGATAAAATGGCATATCCATAGGCCACTGAAGATCATTGATAGATGATCATAATGTGGTTCTTGTATCCATGACTCTGATCTACTCATAGAATTGTGTATAAAATGAAAACCTCTACAATATGCATCATTAATATCTCAAGAATGAGTAAAATATAAGCGCAACTTAGGGTCCATAACATCAAAACTCGAAGACGCAGCATGTGAAGTACTTCCATTCAGTAGCTGAGAACAAAAAAAAATTCTAATTTTTAACTGACGCGAAGATGGTACTAGTCTGAGAAATCAACTTCATATGTTCTATAAAGTCGAGTGATTAATCCTAAAAATGCTAGAGGAGGTTTGAAAGTTGAATGTATTATGCCCAAAAGCTTGTCTGATATAATTTTGGATATGTCTATTTCTTGTTTGGTCAAGATATACTAGACAAAATCAGAGAATTTTTTGGATTTTCTAATTGAACTTTTCTCTTAGTAAGAAATTTTCTACTTGTAAATTTCTCTTAGAACTCTTCATGATAATGGTTCTTGAATCTGTTGCGATCATAGAGTATATATTAAGATTCTGATCATGATTTCCTCTTTCTACCAATGATATATTTTCTTGGAGTCATTTGCATATTCATTTTAACACATTATATTTTGAAATTTTTGTTAGATACCTAGAGTGTGTTTATGAAATTGCAGCCTTTTCTCATCATCAATGATTTTTATGATGTTTGACTCGTTAGGAAAGATTTGTAGCTCACTTAGCAAACATATTTAATTTCTTACATTTGTTTTCAACAAAAATCTTGATGAGTTAACATGATAAACAGTTCAGACATACATGCATGTGATGTTTCTTATGTGACAAAAACAAAGGTAACATGAAACCATGAAAAATAGTTCTTCTAAATTCATAACATCTTATATGATGTAAATAATGAAGGCATGCAACAATGTACATAATTGCATGTAAAAAAAGTGATGAAGAACTTGAATTTACGGATATACATGTAGTTGCTTTAGATTTGTAGAAGAAAGTGTTAAAATTTTGATATGAATGTGTGAGAAATATGATCTTTGTAGTTTCCTTACGCCTTTGGCAGTATTTTCTTGGTGGAACAAGTGAAAAAGTTTTGAAGAATGAAATAAAGTATGAAGTTAACAAATAATGACACGTAACTACCCTCTCGCTAAGCAGTTTTCTACCTCGCTAAGTGCATATGTGTGTTTTCTAATTTTATTATTGCACAAAACTCTCTAAGAAAGACTTGGCCCATGCCTAAGTGTGTCCAGTGAGGAACTCTGTGGTGTACCACACAATGAGTTTCTAGCAGTTTAACTTGCGAATAATTCTTACTAAAAAGCTAACCTGAAATTAAAGTTAACCTGAAATATATCGTTCTTTCGATTTGACGATTAATGAGTATTACAGTCTCATGAATATAGTTTCTTCCTTAGCTTTTATAGCTCTAAGCGTACTAGGAAACTCGTAGAACTTTGTGAAATGTGTATAAAGGTATTCATAATCCAATACTTCAAAAGGATTAAAAATAAAGACTTTTCAAAAAACACGTTTTCATCTCAGTCTAACAGATACTCCTTTACACTTAGCTTTGTGTGCTAGTCGTATTATACTATTTTTGCATGTAATTCTTCCACCATTGTTGTTTCCCGTGTTTCCATTGTTGTTCTTGTTGTTGTTTACCAATGTTCTAAGTTTTAGGGTTTTCCATGGTATATGGTTTTGAAAAATAAGTCTCTTCTAGATCTTGTTTATTGGCTAGTAATTTTTCCTTTGTTTTGTTGTTGTTTCTTTGCACGGTTTATTCTATTGCAAGATCAAACAAAAGTTGTTCTTCATGAACATTAACTCATTGAGAAATTCTACTCATCATAATGAACATTAAAGAGGAACCACTCGAGTCTTAGGAAGCACTCCTCACTAATGGCGGGAAGGAAAGATTCAGTATCTATCTTTACCCCAATTGCTTCAAACCTTCGGATTGATAAGGAGAGCAAGGACTAAAGATCGAGATCACCAAATACAAAGGTATTATAGGACCTTTGATTTATTTAATTTCAATTTATTCTCATATAATGTTTAATGTATGTATGTACACTCAATTTCAAGCTTACATAAACAGAACTGCAAACCAAGGTATTCAGTTTCCTAAGGATAGCGAGTGTTGCTTAGTAGGCATCTATAAATCTGAGTTCACGAGGTGCAGATCAGATAGAAAATTTACTAGTGGTAGTTATCGTATTTTTGGAAACTCATTGTTTTCTTGGCACAACAAGAAGCTAACAATGTTTCTCTTTTAACCATCAAGCTCAAGTATATAGTTGCAGGAAGTTGTTGTGCATAAGTTTTTTGGATAAAGAAACAAGTGTCAGATTATGATTTAAAATTTGGTTGTGTTCCAATTAAGTATGACAATACTAGTTAAATTAGTCTCACCAAGAATCTAGTTTTACATTCACACACTAAACATATTGTAATTAGGCAACATTTTTAGCACATAAGTATAAGTGTTTTTATCGTTTTCACAATGGTTGCTTGTTTCAAAGACCGTTTAATCATTTCTATGATTTGAAATATGATTTATCAAATTTTATTTGTTTGTGAATGTTAAAAATAACATAAATAAAATGATATAAAGTGTTATGTTCTGGACAAAGGTTCAATAAGAGAAGGCCCACTTATTCCGCCTGCTTTATTTAGCCCAAGGTATAATTACCTTCAAAAAGAGTTTTTCAGGTACACAGTCTCTAGTCTCAACTTTCACTATGATTGTCTTGAACCATAAACTGACTTAGACGTTGGAGTGCTAACCATGGTGGTACCCCCCTCTAAAACGTTGTATCGAATATTACAAACGCAGGTCCAAGATTTACACTTATTGGTAACGTCAGTTCAAGATTAAAATCTCAGATTCAAGAAGAATCGTGATCAAACCTTTAATCCACGATGCTGGACAACCAAATCACTTAGGAAGCTTCGCTCCAGCATAGTTTCCGCTATCCTTTCCATTTTCTAATTCCGCAACAAAACAATGACGCAGTCTATGTGAAAGGACTTTAGATTCCTACATTTTGCATAAAAGTCACGATCGCTTAGAAAGCATTGTCAAACAAACACATGAAATCTAAATTTCGGTTCTGAAGGCAAATCACGATTACTTATCGGTTTCGTTGTACATTGCGCCTTCAGATCTTAAGATCGAATAATGCAAAAAGTCCCAACACTAAGATCCATGAATAAAGGTACAACGAACCCGCCGATTAACTTTGATACTCACCATCAAGATCGATAATTTCCTCAAAAATCCAATGAATCAACGGAGGAAATGATCTTAGGTCCAGGTCCAATATCGCATCAGCCTCAGGAGGTAGTTCCTTACTAGTCGGGCGTAAAATTCGTAAACCACGGAGCAAATGAAGATTCTCATGCTCTTCGCCACACTTGGTATGGTTACAAAAGCAGCAGTAAGAAGGTATCATGAGTTCATAGTTAATGGTTCCCGGGTGTCATAAGTTCATAGTTAATGTCGGGCGCCAACCAAAGGTGGGGATGCACCAAGGTTTCTATCAATCAGATAGAAAAATATGGATATACTGAAAAGACCCAGTAAAAAATATCTTAGGTATTGACCACCATGAAACCTGTCGATATCTACCTCTAACCGTTGTTTAACACTCTAGCTGGACAGATTCACCAGAGTAGCTTTCGAGTTCTGTTTAACAAGGGAATGAACAAGCCAGAATCTCATTGGTCCCAAGACGAATGATTGGGAAACCCTGACATCCTAAAGAGCGTCGAGTCCAGAGACACCACTCCATCATAACGCTGAGCGGTCGGGTACATTCATCAGAAGTCAACCATCTTCCAAGCCAAAGTCCTAGTCCTCCAGAGCACCCGAAATTCAAACAAACTGGACAACACATCTGAGGGAAAATTACCAATTTACACTTGCGGCCGACCGCAAGATTTAATTAATGTACTTGTAAATATATTAATTAGTTGTAATTACACATATAATTGACAAATGTAAACTATATACATATATGTATTATATTCTTACTGCTCTTCTTTCTGCTTTGTCCCCTGTTCAGGGGACCAAAATATGAATGCGCATAATAGCGAACCAGGGTACAACCAACATAGTTGATTCCCAAAGTAAAGATTTTAGGGGTAGTGTCAGAGATTCTTTACACGTCCGACCAAGAAATAAATTTCTCTCAGTTTGAGCACATCTACATATTCTAGGGTTGCTATCGGAGAAACTTTGCATGTCTGTCCAAAGCAATCAATTCCCCTTGGTGTCGAGTGCACCTAAAGATTCTAGGGGTGCTATTGGAGACACTTTGCACGTTTGACTAAAACAATTAATTCCCCCCAGCGCCGAGCGGGCCTTCAGATTTAAGATATGTTGTCAAAGATGCTTTGCACGTCCGACTACATCAACCAATTCCCTACAGTGACTTGTGCGCCTCTAGAGTTCAGAGGAACTGTTGGAGACATTTTGCACATTCAACTATAATAACTAATTCCCCTATGGGTTCTATCGAAGATAATTTTCCCGCCTAAATACAACATATAAATTCCTCATTGTCAATGAAATACACACACCTATGCATAGTGACACACCCTTTTCAGATCTATCTAATCCAAGGGACGTGAGTGGTAGAGCCTGGACACGTCCACCTCAATTTGAACTTATACCTCAGGGAAGGTAATGGAGATGATCCTCTGTGATGTAGAGAGAAGTTTATGAGTATAGTTTCATCAATCTAGTTTCATGTCCTTTGTTTGTAAGTATAATCCAAAACATAATCGCATTTAACCTAACTTATGCATGTCATAACACGAAAAATACTCAAGCACATCGATCGCTCGATGATACAACAGGTCACCACCAAAATTTATTTATTCCAAAAGGAAAGGGAAAATGTTGATAAAACCCAGGGGGAAGAGAAACAGGTAAGGGAGTTGGTTATGCGAGGGGAAAGTACTAGCATCCCTCACATCTGTCGTACTCGATGGGAACCATTTTGCTTGTTCTTTGCTTGGATGAGTGTTACTATCTAAAGGTACTTGTGGAATGAAGAAAATAAGTTTATAATTAGTGTTCTTGCGGAGGAATGGGGCTCTTATGTCTAAGTATCATCATAGTATAATGAGGAAATCAGAGCTCCGTAGTTCAAAGTAGAAAATAAATGTGTGTTGGTTGTGTTTAGAGAACAATTATAATTATATCCTAGAAGTGTGTAGACTTAAGCTGACTTGATCTTTGGTCGGATGCTTTGAGCTTTTAATCTGACTGCTAAGGAACGAATTATAACAATTCTTTTATTAAAAGTAGAATTATTTTGCAAATAGGTTGAGTGTCAAAAGAAAAAGAAAGAATTAATTGAATAAAAGAAAAAAAAAAGATAATTTGCTTGAATTGTAAAAGAGATGTGAAATAAAAGGTCTGGTGAAAGTATTGTTTGGACCAGGACTAGTGTTGTTGGATCCATAAGGTAGGCATCTTAACTAAAGAGGTGTGGCTTTAAATAGATGGTGATGAGCAAATGCAAAATTGTAGGATTTTGCTTATATCTAGGGATCATGACCTACAATAGGGGTGTTTGCCTAAGCATGAGGCCTGATAAGGCAAACAATGCAAGAGATGAAGGGTTGTCTAAGCACGAAGTCTGACATGATAAACAATGCAAGAGAAGGAGGTTCGCCTAAATGCAAGGTCTGCCATGTCAAATATGCAGGGGAAATAGAGTTTGTCTAAGCACAAGGTCTGACAAGACAAACAATACAAGGGAGGATAATTCGTCTAAGCACAAGGTTTGACAAGACGAACATGCAGGGGAATGGTTTGTCTATGTTGCACCCCAAAATTTGCCCTCACAATACAAGACTTTGTGTTCTAAGAAGATTCACAAGGTTCACAAGTTCTCCAACAACTTGCATAACCTTTCATGAAGTTCATAAAGTCCACAAGCTACTTTATGAAGGTTCACAAGGTTCACAAGGCCCACAGTGCTTTCAATACCTTTCATGAGGTTCATGAAGTCCATAGGTTGCTTCTTGAAGGTTCACAAGGTTCACAAACTTCTCAACATCTACAAGACCTTTCATGAGGTTCATGAAGTCCATAGGTTGCTTCTTGAAGGTTCACAAGGTTCACAAGATCCATAATGATTACAAAGCTTCCCTGAGGGTCATGAGGTCTACAAAGTCACTTCATGAGGTTCATAAGGTTCACAAGCTTCACAATACTTCCCATGGGTGTCACAAGACATTTTATGAAGATTCACAAGGTTCACATAGTTCACAATTGGTCAAAGAAGTTGACAATTCCCTCAGACAATGCACCTCCTAAGCAGGGCATCCATAACTAGGGTTTTGACTTTAATCAGGCTAAATGGACTTCCAATACCTCAAGTGAGTTTCATAACATCTTATATGTGTATAAGAACCCCCATGTCAAGTTTCAAGACTTTTCTCAAAAGTTTGCTCAGTCAGATGATCAGATAAGTCAAAATCAGTCAATGCAGTTAAAAAGTCAAACTGAGGTCAACTGTGGTCAAACCAAAGTCAAACTTCATGATTTTTTGCCAACATCAAGTATATGAAGTAAAATTCATCATTTGATCAAGGGTTGATCATGATTCATCAAGGAGATTCCAGATCATCAATAATCAGGAGTTTCTAAATTAGGGTTTCCTCAGTAAAAGTCAACTGAACTTTGACCAGCCATAACTTTCACATGCTTCATCACCAAGTCTCCATCCAAAGCTCATTTTGAAGGAAATTGAATTCTCTACAACTTTGATGTTGAAGGTTAAGCCCAAAAATGCTTCATTTGAAAGATATGATCTAAGACATTATAGGTCATTTCAAAAGTCAACAAAAAGTCAACAACTTCAAAAGGGCATAACTTGAGATTGGTAAATTATATGGACCTGAAACCAATGGGGTTGTTTAGAGGACTCTTCAAGCTTTCCAAAAAGTCCAAGAACACCCTCATACCTTTAAAATTGAGGGAGATGTGTCCTTGCAAAGTTGGACAATTTTGTGATGATTTATATTGAAAAAGGGGGCTTAAAAGCAATTTTCTCCAAATGGGCTGGCCAAATTGTGACCCAACCCATACAATAATAACATGCACGAAATTTCCATGATATTTTCATATTTTTTATTTTATTTAATTAATTTATTATGATTTATTACATTTTAAATCATTTTAAATTTAAATAAAATATTAAACATGAAGATATATTGTTGTGATTGAATCTAGAAAGTCTTAAAAGGTGATTAGAGTCAAAAGAGAAAAGAATCATGTGAATTGTCCCAAAATAGCAAGTCATAATGCACAAATATTTGACTTTTAACACTTGATCTTTTTGAATATTTTTTGGATCAAATATCCACACAACACATCAATGTTTCTGACCTAAATCCATCACACATATATACTAAGCACAAACATAACCCTAGACACGAATTTGCAGCAGCCTAAAGGTAAGATCAAAAGCACAAAAATCTTTCAAAAAGTCATATTCGGGTTCTCAAATTCAGAGCATTGCAAGGTATTTGGAAGACATAGCAAGCTTCCTTGGACTCTTCTGATCATAAATCATCATCCATATGCATCATATACACCCCCAATTGCTCAACCCGAGTTCATCTTGACCTTGAATATTTTGTTTTCGAATCCATTGATTTATCATGTTTAAACTGTTTTTGATTGTTGTATGATGTTTAGAATGAACTCTAGAACGATTCTGGGTGGTTCAATTGGATTTTCATTGCAGGAACAAGAATTCACCATGATTAGGGTTTTCGGCCCTCTTTAGGGTTTCACGATTTTCAAATGATAAATGGATTTGAAAAACATAGGACGATTGAAAAACTCAGTAGCAATACAATGGTGCAATCAATTTTGTGAAATTTTGCCGTTTGGATGAAGTTTGTGTTTCGCAGGGTGGAAGAACTCGTAACAATATTCGTAGGAGAAAACGTTGCAAAATTCGCAGGTAATGGGAGGAAGAAGAAGGCCAGTTCGCGCCTGTTTTCAAATTCAAATTCTATTAAAAATAATAATATGAATTGTTCCTGGATATATTTCACAATTGTATGCTTGGCCTGGTGGAAAGGTGCATGTGTGTGTAGGTTGTTTATGAACCTGGGTTCGAATCCTGGTTCCATCACTTTTGCTTGTTTTACCAATTTAATTATTATGCATTATATATATTATATTGTGGTTAGTGTATTATCAGATAGGCTCTCCCAGCCAGGCGGTAGCGCGTATTAACTTGCATACATAAGGTCCTGGGTTCAATCCCTGTCCCAGGCCTTTTGGTTTTTTTTTTTGATTTTTCTGGATTTTTGCATTACAAGGAACAAAACGAATTCTCTTCTCCTTAATGCTGCCTGCGCATGGGCTAGCCTGATGGTTGTTGTGCTTCCTGGAAATCAAGCTGGCCTGGGTTCAAACCCCAGCCAGGTAAGTTTCCACTTTTTTTTCTTTCCTTTTATTTGATTTAAATATTATAATATTAAAAATTAAATATATTATGTATATTTCTCAATAATAAATAAATAATAATAAAATATGTCTGTTTTCTTTAATTTTAAAAAATATGTTTTTTTTTTCACAAATTTTGTTTCTATATTTTATGTCTAAATTGTAATATGTATAAATTAGAAAATTTTTGTATATAACTAAATCCTATTTTTTTTATATAAACCCTAAAAATTTATTTCTCATATAAACCCTAATTTCATAAAACTCTAAAAATATTTTTTAATACAAATCTAATCCTATTTTTTTTTAATGTTATTTTCTAATATAATTATTATATATGTATGTTTACTATAATTCTTACAAATTTTTGTAAATATACTTATAAACATTTTTTTTACATAACTTTAGTTTATAAATAATTGTGCTTATAATAATTAGATTTTTTGTAGTAACTTCATGATTAAAATATAATTTAATAATTTGTACAATTGTTTATTCATATTTGTTTTTTTAGTTGATTATATTAAAAAATTGTTAATTTCTTATTATTATAATATTTGGATTAATTTTGTTTATTCTTATTTACTAACCCATTTATATTCTAATCATGCTTATTATTTTGTTAAATATTGCTTACTAACCCCCTTTATTATTTATTATTGCTTATTTATATTTTATTTATCTTTGCTATTTAATTATTTTGCTTATTATTTTGTAATTGTTTCTTGGATGTAAAGTTGTTTAATTATTTAATTATTATTATGGTTAGTAATTAGGGAGTGTAACAACATGTATGTAATATTAAAATAAATTTAGATCACTTTTAAATAAAGATAATTAAAATAAACACGTCACACACGTAAGTCGATTTTAATCGCCGTCTCACTTCCTAAGGATATCCCTCAAGTTGCCTACGAATAATGGTTAAGTGGGGTGTATAAAGCAAGTCCCTCAAATAGAAAAATCATCAAAGTCCCTTATGGTTGCCTTTACGAATCGAGTCCCTTTCGAAAAATGATGATGGTCCCTTATATGTGCTTATTACATCCCACAATGGCCTTCAAAGTCAAATTGTCCCTCACATGTCCCTTAACATCCAAAGTAAGGACTACCTACTCCATTATAGTAGGGATAGTCTTACTAAAGGAAAGAATAAAGAATAAGAAAGACCTTTAAACATTAGGGTAGGTTACTCCTAGGTGCTTGCTCACTTCAAAACTGTTTCACACTTAAACAAATTTTCAACAAGTTTTCAAACAAGTTCTTAACACATCCTTACATGGATTATTTATTAACTATTCTGAAAATTTTCTATTCACACACTACAATTTCAAAACAATTCAAAAGTGAGCTTAAGTACCTAAGAGCCCATGGATAACCATGGATGAAAAGGATGCTAATACCTTCCCTTTTCATAACCTACCCCCCGGACCCAAAATATTCTCTAAGGTCTTTCCTGTTCTTTTATAACCTTTCCTTATGGATAAAATAAAAGTCGGTGGCGACTCTTGCTATCCGCAACATTGTTTAAAGTCAGTTCACCGGGTTACAGTCTAAGCATAAGGTCTAACAAGACAAACATGCAATGAGAAGGTTTTAGCCATTAGAAGGTGATTAACCCAAAGAGAGGGGTTCGGTTTAGAGACCAGTATCTAAAGAGAATTGTGTTTTGTCTAAAAAAGAGAGTATTGTTGCAGTGTTGAAGTGTTGAATATTGAAAGTGGGGAATAAGATTTGTAAATTATTCGATTCGAATTGCACTAAAGTCTATAAGTGAAGGTGAATACTTTGAACAACTGGTTCATTCGTCTTGTATCCAAAGATATTCAGAATGTGAATAGAAATTCTCTCTCTCATCCCTTCTCCACTACTTAAGGCTTGTGACTCACAATCCAAATCGTAATTGACAAGTGTTGAAAAAGATTATTTTTGTAGTGCTAGAAGTTCATAGTCTTGTATGATGTCTTAAGTCTGAATTTGTATTGACTTATCCAAATTCAGTGTCAATATAGAGGATCAGTCCTATCAAGTAATCAAGAAAATTTTGATCACTTGACTGAACAAGGGGATCAAACAAGTGACTTGACTATTTGATCAAAGACAACTTTGATCAATTAGTTAATTAAAAATAAGTTTAGAATGTGGATCGAGCATCTAAATTTTTAGCCTAAAAACTAAAGAAATCAAAGTGCTATCAAAAATCTTAAATTAGAATGAACAAATGGTTTTAATTGAAATTCATCCTAAAAAAACTAAGTATTATTTTCTAACTAATGATTTATCATTATTTTTCATTTTTCATTTTTAAGATGGATTTTGAACACAAAATCTAAAATCTAAAGATGATTATTTTGGTAACTTTATTTTATTTTATTATTTATTAATCTTTATTATTTATTTATTTTTAGTTAAATGATTTAAAATTGATTTTTATTATAGTTAAGTTAGGACTTTATTTTATTTTATTTTATTTTATTTATTAGCTAAATAGTTTCTTTATTAGTATTTTAATTTTTTTTAGTTAAATTATGTTTTTTTTTATCTTAGTTAACTTTGTTAATTTGATTAATCTTTTAGAATTAATTTTAATTTATTTAGATAATTAAGTTTTAGTTTAACTTAAATTATTTTCTATTATTTCTTTTAAATTATAGTTAAAATAATTTTTTATTTAATTAAGTTTATTTAATTAATTAATTAGGTTTTTAATTTATCTTTTTTCATTTTCTTTTCTTTCCAAATGTGATTCAATTTTTATTTTTTTGAACAACTCATCCCAAAACAATTTCCACATCACTCCCTAAAACTACACAAGCTACCAAAATAGGATTTTTTACCCCACTACCCCCTTTTGAAAAAAAAATACCATAATACCCCACTTTGAAATTTTTTTACCAGTATACCCCCTTTTTGCTACGGGCTCGTCCATTCATTGGACCAACATATTTGATCCACTACAAGCACGCCCATTGGAAGGACGAGCTAGTGGAAACCAACATATTTGATCCACTACAAGCACGCCCATTGGAAGGACGAGCTAGTGGAAAAATAAAAACTCAGCATGAGCTCGTCCATTGAAAGGACGAGCGTGTGAAAGTGTTGTTTTTTTTAATTTTTTTTATTCTGAATCCAATTTATGTATTATTGGATTTATTTATTAAAACATTTAATATTTATGTATTATAATTAATAATAAAATAATAATATAAATTTTAATAAATATTATTTTATTATTAATTATAATACATAAATATTAAATGTTTTAATAAATAAATCCAATAATACATAAATTGGATTCTGAATAAAAAAAATTAAAAAAAACAACACTTTCACACGCTCGTCCTTTCAATGGACGAGCTCATGCTGAGTTTTTATTTTTCCACTAGCTCGTCCTTCCAATGGGCGTGCTTGTAGTGGATCAAACATGTTGGTCCAATGAATGGACGAGCCCGTAGTAAAAAGGGGGTATACTGGTAAAAAAATTTCAAAGTGGGGTATTATGGTATTTTTTTTTCAAAAGGGGGTAGTGGGGTAAAAAAACCACCAAAATAATCTCCAAAGATTCTGCAGCTTTGATCAAACCTTGTGCAAAATTGCAAAACTCTATAACCTTCCTTCTTCAAAACCGTACGACCTACATCAGCCTGCTATGCTGCTACTGACCTACCACAAGAAACACATCAAAGTAATACCCCAAACCTGCATTTTTGACAAAAACCTAAGCATTGTACCAGACAAAAAGCAACTCCAAATCTTGTTGCAAAAGACTCCAAAACATGCATCACACCTTATACCCCCTGCTACACAAGCTACCACAAAACCTCTACACAATACCCTACGCAATAAGGAAACTGCTATGCTGCTATATTGCTTACACTAAGACAACTTTTACCATCACAACACCCTACTCCAGACATTCTTATACAAATGCTACAACATAGCCTGCGTTGAAAGAGACTCGTCATCATAATAAAACAAAAGGGTAGGTACTTGGAAACTTGGCAAGGAAGATTGTTCTATTTTTTTATAAAAAAAAAAGAGAACAGAAAAGAAGAAAAATAAAAAAGGAGGGGGAACTCAACAAAAAAACCTTGATTATGGTTCTCCTTCTCGACCCTGCCTCTTCACCACGGCTAACCCATCATCCACTTTGTTCTGATCTCTTTTCCACCCAAAACCACTGCCATCCCTTCATCCTACTCAAAGAACATTCTCACACCATTAAAATAGCACGAGCAGCAGCTTTACTCCACAACCTCACTGCAACACACCAACCACCACTCATTAACATCAGCCTCGTGTACCAAACCTATCAAACTCCATGCGAACCACCGCATCTCATTCCGTATGCATGCACACAACAACAACTTGCTCTTATTCTTCATGTAAATATACACAAACAGAAGGAATATCGAGGAAGAGCTAACCACCATAAATTACCTTTTCATCCTATCATCTTCAAACCACAACAATAAGCTTCAGACCAACGTGAGTAGTTCGATTCACACCATTTTTTTTTTTTGCATTTTGTTACTGATTTGTTGGTTTTGAGTGAGAGTTGAAGTAGTGCGTGGGGAATTTTGAATGGTAGAGATTCGGGCGATTCTAAACATGTGATTTGATGGAAATTTTGAGGCACCAGTGCTGCTGGCGGAATTCATGGCACAGCAAAACAACGACCATTTTGGTCCAGCGCATTTTGCTTTGCAGGGATGGACGGCGTTTTGAATGAAACAGAAGGACTGAGATTTTGACCTAAAAAAATTGGAGTCCACCGTGTTTTGTATTTTCTTTTTCTTTTGTTTTCTTATTTTTTATTTTTATTTATTTATTTTGGGCTTATTCTTTTTCATGGGCTTAGATTGATGCTATTAACCACACCCACATTGTCTTTTCGTACCCTGTGTCTTTTGTTTCTTTATTTTGATAAATTAGTTTAGTTAGCAAACAATTTAATTAGGTTTAATGATTTAATTAGTGATTTTAATTATTAATAAATATAAAAAAACTACAAAAATATTCTTTTGATAAACCTTGGATTTAATTTTTCGATTTTAATTTGTATAGGATTTATTGCTTAGAATTATTTAGGTTTTCTTTAAATTAGGTTAGCTAGTTTTATTTTGAAAATTTAACTACTAACTTATTAACTTGTGATTCGATTTCTGACTTGAAGCTTTAAATATTCTTTGTCTGAGCCCTGATTTTATGTTTTCGATTTTATCTTGACTATGCCGATGTTCATATCTTGTGTTCATCATGTGTCTTATGCGATATCATTCTTCTTTGCCTGATTCAATTTTTGTGTGTGGTACTTGATCCTATTTTTTGTGTTAATTACTTGAGCCTCGATTATAATGGAAGGGATCCCATAGTTGACTGTTATGTCATGTTAGATAGCCTTGTCCTTATTTCCCCCGAGACCTTGTGAGAGTCTTGTCTGTTGTAACCTAGTTTAGGTTTGGAGTCGCCGCACTCCATGTAAGTATCATGGTTATGAATACTTACTCCCCTCTAGAACCTTGACCATAGTCAAGAGTTCCTCATCTCTAGTTAACCAAACTATGGAGGCTTTGATTCCTCTTTCCTAGTCAGGATACGTAGGCACAAGATGTGATATCTTGTCGAGCCCTCTAACCACTAAAAACTAACATTTAACTCCCTCCTTTTAGTCTAGTTAGAATCAATTGGTCTTGCAACTTAGAATTAGGTATAGAGTTTGTAAACTCTATGTGAGTATCATGGTTATGAGTACTCATTTTCCCCTTTGAGTTTAGTTAAAGTCAACCCTAGTTAGTTTTCAACTTAGACTTAAAGAGTTGGTTAACTCTGTATAAATATCATGGTTATGAATACTTTCTCCTCTCTGGAACCTTGACCACAGTCAAGAGTTCCTCACCCCTAGTGAGGTGAACTACGAATGCTCTGATTCCATCCTAATTAGGATACGTAGGCACGAGATGCAACGTCTTGGCGAGCATATTTTGTATATACCATAGATCTTTACCTTAGCATTTTTCCTTTACCAAGCAAACATTAGCATAACACAAATACTTACAAGAGGTTCTCAAACCTTAGATCTCTAGTTGTGTTGTTACATAACGCACTTAGGGTTTTCATCGATCTTTACCCTTTACTTTGGATAAATCAAAGTTCGGTGGTGAACTTCATGATTTGTGATTCAAGTTAATTAATAGCTTGATATTCAATTCTAACTGTAACAAGTATGTTTAGTTTTATTTTTTAATATCATAATTATGAATTTTAGGTATGAATGTTGTATTTGAATTGTTGCCATGAAAGGTTTTTATGGCAATCAGATTAAGTTGTGTTGTTGTTATTAATTTGGCCCTTCCTAAGCCTTGAATATGTAACATATTGTTCCCTTAATGGTAGTTAATATGATCGTGCTACTACTTACTAAGAATTAAATTAAAGTCTCAAACTGGTATAAGATATGTACAAGAAGAGCCACACAAGTATAAAATTACAGAACCATCCAAGAATACCATTTGACTATTATGATAATTTAAGAAATCCAACTAAAACTTTTATTAAATAAACAGTTTATGGTATTAATTTAATTTGGTTAGACAATTACTATTTTTGTATCCACTTTATTTGAAATAATTTGTGCTCTAGTACTAACACCTCAAAACACAATTTAAGTAGCCAATCAAAACAACCAAGAAACAACAATGTATATTTAAAATAAAAAATAAAAAATAAAATAAAAAAAGAACAAATAGAGAAGTAGAACCAACCTACAGGGAGGACAATTTTCCTGGTCAGAGGTACAGTCTCTCTTGCTTCAACTCTTATTCTTTTTTTCCTCTTAGAGACGGTTGAAGCTTTAAGTTAATGTTTATTTGTTGTTGTTCTTCGGTGTGAAGAACATCAACTTTTTGGTAGTATATTTGGAAATTATGGGTGAATGAAAAGTGTAAACATAGGTACTATTTATAGATAAAATTAGGTTTAAAAAAAATTGAATGAGATTGTATATTTTTAGAATGATTTAATTTGACCTGATTTTCTTTATTTTTTAAAGGCCAAATCAATGAATCTGGATGGATTAATGGCTTGGTGAATTTGGATTTAAAAAATTATTTTAAATGAATATAATATGATAATCTAATAATATTAAAAAAAAAATTATTTTTTATTATTTTTTTTTTTTTTTGAGATTTTAATGAAAAAATAATATTTTTAAAAATGCATTAATAAAAAATACGAAAAATCAAAATGATTAAAAAAAATTATTTTTTGTAATTTGAAGTTAATACAAAAATTTAGAAGTAAAGTAAAATAAATAAAAGAGAAAAAAACACTAAAAGTGAGAAAGGTGATATTCAAACTCATGACCTTCCTACCTTGTAACTCTTTAAACATGTTATTTTACCAATTGTGTCATTTTATTTATTTGAAATAAAGTGGCACTAGAAGGCATATGAAGCGTGGGCAAAATTTAGGGGTACGACAGCTATCCCTGTTTGATCAGCTTCAAACTGAGATGGTGGTGATGATGAGTCTTCATCTTTTCGGAGAAGAGATGATTAAATATAAAGAGGAACCCTAATTTTGACCGCGGAATTACTAAATTCTGGAGTTCGGCAAGGATTGACCAATCTTTGGTGCTTTATTAGTATCCAACTTTGATGTATCCCTGATAATATTTGGTTGAGTAATCTCATCTTGTCCGTTTGAAACTTGCTTATGATTCCTATAATCACAGAAATCGAACAGGACTCTGACGATCCTCTAGTCGTTGTTTGATAAACCCAAGTAGAACCCTTGAAGAAATCCTCGATGGAACCCCTGATGATAAAACCCTGATGAAACCCTTTGACAAATCCTCGATGAACCCCCTTGATTAATCCCTAATGATCAGTCTCAACCCCTCCAGGTAGGACTCTAGTGTACCTGATAACCTGAAATTATATCGTTTATTGATGCGTCCGCAAGTGCACGGAAATATCGAAGTAATATAAAAGATTGTCGAACCCACAGAGACCAATGTCAATCTACCGTTATCTATTATTACGGCGTAAAGCTAAGTCTAATGGAATTAGGAAAGCTGAATGCGAATGAAATTAAATGCAAAGGAAATAAAGATAATTGGTTTAAAGAAAAAGAGGTAAAGGGATATCGGTATGCAAGGAATTAGTTATCGGGGATTCGACAGGTCGCCGGTGCTTTTTACTCTTTGCAAACACTTTTCAGGAGAAAATACTCATTTAAAGACCTCTGCCTCATGATGGTTGTTGACTCGGGTCATAATTATAAGGCGGAATGTACGCTCCCGCAGTCCCATTCGGGGTTTAAACTAATTTTTGAAAACAAATAGATTCTGATTTATTTTAAAGCGCTTTCGCTGTGTTTAAAATCAATGCCTAGTTTTTACTATCTGGTTTGAATCCCAGCTTTCGCGTGCCGATTCGTGCCTTAATGAATTTCCCACTGTCGTGGCGAAACTACTGTAAATAATTTCTCGCTGTCGCGACGAAGGTTTATTTAGAAATTAAGATTAAAAACTACGGCCAGAAAGGTTGTTTGTAAAAAGGGAAGTTGTCGGTTACTATCGAATCCTGTCCTACTGATTCGGTTACATACCGATAAAAATAATTTAGCTAGACATGATAATTAATGCAAACATAAATAAACAATGGCAGCAAAATAATATAACATGCATACTGACAGAAATAAAATAATAATTCAATTAATAAAAACCTGTAAATCGTACTAATCTCGAATCCTTGAGTAGTCCTCCACAATGTCGGCAGGATTCTACTTTGGCGAGAATTAAAAGGTACAGGAACAAATAAAGTGATACAAATGGAATAAAAGGAAGAGAAATGGAAAATAATGCAGGAAAGTAAATTTGGCTTCAATGGGAATTTTGGCAACACTTCGATACATCGAAGGCTTCCCCCCTAAAACTGTGAATCTAAGGCCTATTTATAGGGGATAATTCACTCTTCAACTTCCAGAGATCATGGGTGAGTTATGGAGGGAGTGGGAGTAACTTCCAGTAGTGGACAGTGAGTGGAGAAAGTGTAGGAAGAAATTAAGTTGAGATTGATCGTGGCTGCTTCTGATTTGAACGTACTGATATTTTGTCTGCATGACGGTCGTCATGAAATGTGACGGTCGTCATACGCATGACGGTCGTAATGGACCTGTGACGACCGTCATATCAGAAAAATCCATTTTTTCTGTTTTTCTTCTCTCTTTTCCTTCCATTTCTTCTTCTTTTCTTTCTTTAATCCAAATTCTCCCCAATCTGCAAAACGAAGTAAATTAATCATATAATAGAACATAAATCAAGATAAATTAATAATATTCACAAATAAATGCATGTAAATCAAGCCAAATAAACAATATGATTTCGCGTTATCAAACACCCCCACACTTAAACCATTGCTTGTCCTCAAGCAACCAACCAACACGGTAAAAAGAAATAAGCATAGTTCGAAACAAAAACATGATGAGACTCTAATCATACGTGGCTGCTAGGCTAATGTTAGATTGATAGGTACTAAATATCAATACCAAGGATACCGTAACGACACAATTTCAAAAACTCCCTACTTATGCAAACCAATCGGAATCATGTCATTATAACTCAACCTATATCTCATGCTCTCTTTCACCCTGTTTCATTATAGTGCAATCACATTAAGCCCGTTATCCATACACATTCATGGCAAGTAAACCTGTTAGTGACTATGATCTCGATGCTATTTCATTTTTTTCTCTGCAAATATGGTTAAGCATCAATTGAACTTAAAGAGTTTGTTCTGTTGCTCGGGTGAGGAGCACCTAACCTAGAAGGAACATGTCTTTTTCTTCATAATTTATTTTCTTTCTTAATTTCTCATTTTACGCTAGAGATCATACACTTATTTGCATCAGTTTCTTACTTAGTGTGTTTAGGATGGTGCTGACTGCTTAAATAAACTACTTAGGGATTACTACAAGAACCTGGAGCTTTAAGGTTTCGGCATAATGGGTACTCAAATTGATTTTGCATATTTAGGGGGTTAAGGGTGTCAGGGAGGTATCAATTTTATCAAAACTTTCCCACGTTTTTCTAACATAGCCTGGACACCCTATATACTTTCAGAGAACCATGACATGAATCGAAGCAAAAATTTGTTGGAGGTTAGAATTTTAAAATTTTAAAATTTTGGGGAAATTGAATAACAAGCGAAAACCACGCATAAAGACTCGACAGCACATGCAAAGATTTTGACATAATGTTAAGAATAGATAAAATTCCTAGAAGCATGAAATAAAATGTAAAACAATAGAGTTCCTCCCCCACACTTAAACCAAACATTGTCCTCAATGTTTTAGTAAAAGGTGGAAAAGGAAAGATAGAACCTGTATGAATGCTACTGCTCTTGCTATCCTTGTCTTTGTTGATCACTTCTACTTCAGCGGCAGGCATTTTGAGATACCTTTGTTTGTGTAATTCTCGAACCAGCTCATCATGTTGCTCGCGTCAAGAGGAAGTACTCATCATCAGTGTTCCCACCAGCAGCGACACTCATAGGAATGTCCGTGGGCATAGTTCATCTTCTCAAATCGTCATCTAGAGAGTTTTCGCTTAGGTATAGCTAAAGAGTAACAGGCGATACCTTTCTTTATTTTCTGCAAATTTAAACAAACAAGTTAAGATAAAGACTTTGTGGGTTGCCTCCCACACAGTGCTTTGTTTAACGTCGATAGCTCGACGGCCAAGGAGTGCAAGTACTCACAGTGGTTCTTTCGAGACTGGTTCCTCGATCAAACTTTGAATGGTCTTCGGTTTCCATGGCCACTTATCAAGCCATCGCTCATATCCCTCACCTTTTCGTTTCTTTCTTCTGTAGGGTGGTTCCTTGTTTTGAATGCGTGGTGGTGGTTCTGGATCTATCCTGCGTATCAGCTTTTCAAATTTGGGCTTAGTTATTTCATCCACCACCTCAAAAATAAATCTTACCCTTTTAACAGTAATGATGACCCTAGTTTCACGGTCCTCGAACTTTCTTTTCCTATGAGGGACCTTAGACAAAGGTGAATTGGTGTGGGTATTTTCCAGTACCTCTACATATGTTTTGGATTGGGAGTTTACCTTAGCTTCCACAACCAATTGTGAGAAAGAATTAGGTGGGGTATAGGGAGAAGAAGCAACAATGGGTGCTTCTTTCTCTATCTCTTCGACAACCTCCCTTTCGGGTGGTGTCAGTGGATTTTTCTCAATAATTATGCTTGTCTCACCAAAACTCTCCTCAGACTCATCATCACTCTCCCTATGATCTTCTATTTGTTCTTCATTACTAGTGGTTACAACATTCACATGGCTCTCAAGGAAGGGTCCTAGAGATGTTTGTGTAAGCAAATAGGTTTGAGTCTCCAAAGCCTTGCTGTGAGTCGCGAGGGGATCGACTATAATGCTCATCTGCTTAAGGTCTTCATCAATTTGGAGATGTTGTTTTCTAAAATCTTCATTTTGGAGAGTTTGTGTCTCCACAAAACGCTCCATCATAGATTCTATCCTAGAATGAGTAAACGTCTCTTCGAATTCTTCTAGTAATAGTTCAAGGTTGGATGTATCGAAATCTTACGTTTCCTCAAAACATTGGGAGTCGTCATCGTAGAGGGAATTTGGGTGAGAATGCGTCGTATTGAAATCTTCTAATAATATTTCGAGGTCCGATTTAAACGGATCTTGTGGTTCCTCGAAATATTGGGGGTGGTAGTTATAAGGGAAGTATGGGTTATACATAATGATTTAGATAAGAGTGTCTTAGTCTATACTATGCAACAACGGAATCACAATATTGATTGTTGGTCCCCGACAATGGCGCCAAAAACTTGATGCGTCCGCAAGTGCACGGAAATATCGAAGTAATATAAAAGATTACCGAACCCACAGAGACCAATGTCAATCTACCGTTATCTATTATTACGGCGTAAAGCTAAGGTTAATGGAATTAGGAAAGCTGAATGCGAATGAAATTAAATGCAAAGGAAATAAAGATAATTGGTTTAAAGAAAAAGAGGTAAAGGGATATCGGTATGCAAGGAATTAGTTATCGGGGATTCGACAGGTCGCCGGTGCTTTTTACTCTTTGCAAACACTTTTCAGGAGAAAATACTCATTTAAAGACCTCTGCCTCACGATGGTTGTTGATTCGGGTCATAATTCTAAGGCGGAATGTACGCTCCCGTAGTCCCATTCGGGGTTAAAACTACTTTTTGAAAACAAATAGATTCTGATTTCTTTTAAAGCGCTTTCGTTGTGTTTAAAATCAATGCCTAGTTTTTACTATCTGGTTTGAATCCCAGCTTTCGCGTGCCAATTCGTGCCTTAATGAATTTCCCACTGTCGTGGCGAAACTACTGTAAATAATTTCTCGTTGTCGCGACGAAGGTTTATTTAGAAATTAAGATTAAAAACTACGGCCAGAAAGGTTGTTTGTAAAAAGGGAAGTTGCTGGTTACTATCGAATCCTGTCCTACTAATTCGGTTACATACCGATAAAACTAATTTAGCTAGACATGATAATTAATGCAAACATAAATAAACAATGGCAGCAAAATAATATAACATGCATACTGACAGAAATAAAATAATAATTCAATTAATAAAAACCTGTAAATCGTACTGATCTCGAATCATTGAGTCCTCCACAATGTCGGCAGGATTCTACTTTGGCGAGAATTAAAAGGTACAGGAACAAATAAAGCGATACAAATGGAATAAAAGGAAGAGAAATGGAAAATAATGCAGGAAAGTAAATTTGGCTTCAATGGGAATTTTGGAAACACTTCGATACATCGAAGGCTCCCCCCCTAAAACTGTGAATCTAAGGCCTATTTATAAGGGATAATTCACTCTTCAACTTCCAGAGGTCATGGGTGAGTTATGGAGGGAGTGGGAGTAACTTCCAGTAGTGGGCAGTGAGTGGAGAAAGTGTAGGAAGAAATTAAGTTGAGATTGATTGTGGTTGCTTCTGATTTGAACGTACTGATATTTTGTCTGCGTGACGGTCGTCATACGCATGACGGTCGTAATGGACCTGTGACGACCGTCATATCAGAAAAATCCATTTTTCTGTTTTTCTTCTCTCTTCTCCTTCCATTTCTTCTTCTTTTCTTTCTTTAATCCAAATTCTCCCCAATCTGCAAAACGAAGTAAATTAATCATATAATAGAACATAAATCAAGTTAATTAATAATATTCACAAATAAATACATGTAAATCAAGCCAAATAAACGATATGATTTCGCGTTATCATTTATTCGACTCGCTTTACATGAATTTATTTGCGACTATTGTTAATTTATCTTGATTTATGTTCTATTATACGGTTAATTTACTATGTTTTGCAGATTATGGAGAATTTAGATTAAAAGAAAGAAAAGAAGAAGAAATGGAAGGAAAAGACAGAAGAAAGAAAGAAATAGAGAAGAAAAACAGAAAGAGCATATTTTGTGAGTGTGACGCTCGTCACAGCTCCATGACGCCCGTCATGCTCTATCACGATCGTCATGTGCAACACGGTCGTCACAAGAGTGCCACGACCGTCATGACTCCAATATCAGAATAACTTCAAACACAGAAGTGGCCACGAGCATGTTCAACTTAATTTCTTCCTGCACTTTCTCCACTAACTGCCCACTACTGGAAGTTACTCCCACTTTCTCCATAACTCATGCTTGATCTCTGGAAGTTGAGAAATGAAATATCTCCTATAAATAGGCCAGAGATTCACAGAACTAGGGTGAGGCCTTTTAGGTATCGAAGCGCTGCCGAAATTTCCATTGAAGCCGAATTTACGTTCTTGCATTATTTTCCCATTTCCTTTCCTTTTTATTTTCATTTGTACCGCCGTATTTCTTGTTGTACCTTTTGTTTCTCGCCAAAGTAGAATCCTGCTGACATTGTGGAGGACTACTCGAGGATTCGAGATCAGTACGATTTACAGGTTTTTATTAATTAATTATTACTTTATTTTATGTCATAATGCATATTTTATTATTTTGCTGTTTATGTTTATTTCCGTTTCCATTAATCATCATGTCTAGCTAAATTAGTTTTATCGGTATGTAATCGAATTAGTAGGACGGGACTCAATAATACCCGGTGCAAAATACCTTTTTACAAACAACCTTTCTGGTCGCAGTTTTTAATCTAAATTCTAAATATACCTTTGTCACGACAGTGAGAAGCTATTTACGGTGGTTTTGCCACGACAGTGGGAAACCATATTAAGGATCGAACCGGCACGCGAAAGTTGGGGTTCGTACCAGATAGTAAAAACTAGACGTTGATTTTAAACACAGCGAAAGCGCTTTAAAAGAAATTAGAATCTATTTGTTTTCAAAAAGTAGTTTTAACCCCAAATGGGACAGAGAAATCGTACATTCCGCCTTAGAATTATGACCCGAGTCAACAACCATCGTGAGACGAAGGTCTTTAAACGAGTATTTTCTCCTGAAAAGCGTTTGCAATAGACTAAAAGGCATCAGCGACCTGTCGAATCCCCGAAAACTAAAGCATTACATACCGATATCCCTTTACCGCTTTTCCTTAAACCAATTACCTTTACTTTCTTTGTATTCAGTTTCATTCGCATTTAACTTTCCAAACTCCATTAGCCTTAGCTTTACACCGTAACAATAGATAACGGTAGGTTGATATTGGTCTCTGTGGGTTCGACAATCTTTTATATTACTTTGATATTTCTGTGCACTTACGGACGCATCAGTACCCTGATTATTCTGGATAAAATCCCCTGATAAAACCCTAGTGAGACCCCTTGATAAGATTCTGGTAGAATCCATTAAAATCTTTCGATGAGACTCCTAATAAAACATTTTGATAAAACCCTGGTGTATTTGACAAAACATATCCCATGTGTGGGATAGGTTACTAAGCTAGGGATGTGAGAGGTGAACATCTGCTCACTAGTTGATAACGACCATTCAGGATGACCGACTATTAGATAGATTCCTTTGAAGACTCACGGTGAGTGAGCTTGTTGGGGAAGTCCTTTATTGAAAAGACATTTGTGGGAAAGTTACTTACTAGGAAGGCCAATAAGTATTACTACTTGTGAATTGTATTGGTATAGTTGGGGATTGGACCTCTAAGAGTGGTCACAAATCCTATGTCATGTATGTTGTATGCATGTTTTTAATTGATATATGTTTATGCATGATGCATCATTTGGGCTAAAACCTCTTTTATAATATGTGCATGCAATGTATAACTTTGTGAGAACCGGTGTTTCTATAACGTTCCGACTCTCCGACCTTTTTGGGCTATGATGTAGCCATGGAGTGGGTCATAATGCTCTTGATATCTGGGAATGTATTACTGAAAGGAAGAAACTTTCGTACTGTTTAAATTATGAATGTTGATGTATGAACCCCGTGTCTTACAGTTTAGAAGAATATGATCCCTTTAGTGTTTCAAATCGAAGTAAAAAATATTTTCATAAGCTTTTATTATGCCTGATATTTAAATGCATTATTCACAAATAACTGACGCTTTGTAATCAAGCGGAAAAATTGAAAAGCAAAGAATTAGATTTAAAAAAACAAATTTTATTTATTGAGATTTGACCCGTAGATGGGCAATAGTACATAAAGAAGTAATTCCCGTAAGGAGAGATTACCGAAAAGTTAGAAAGATGTAAAAAATGGAAATGAAAAACAAATTTATTCATGTCCCTATTGAATTCAACACATATTACTATCCCTACGTCTTCGAGGTCACGATACTTCGCTTCTGAAGACAATGGTTTGATTGATTGCTCCCGTATGAGTTCCTGTTATAATGTGATTTGAATGCTCTAGTCATATGCCTTTTGGATATCCCTAATTTTTACCTGGATAGCTCTCATCGAGTTTTAGTCCACTAGGATGATATACGTTTTTTCGACTAAGTCGCCCTTCAAATTTTTCGACTTATTAGGTTTTATTGTTTTATTTAAGTCCCTAATTTCTGCTTGGATTGCTCCTTCGAGTTTTCAATCCACCAGGACGCCCTAATTTTTTCCTAAGTCGCCCTTTCGGGTTTTTGATTCAGCGAGCTTTTTACCCTCTTTTTCTAGGCATAATATTTTTTGACAGAGTCGGAGTTCACCGGTGGTGGTAACTCCGCTCCATCCATGGTTGTAAGAATTAGGGGTCCGCTAGAGAAGACCCTTTTTACGACGTACGACCCTTTTTAGTTTGGGGTCCATTTTCCACGGGGATCTTTATGGATGGGTAATATATTTCTTAGCACTAACTCTTCTTCTTTGAATAAACGAGGACATACTTCCTTGTCTCTACTGATATAATTGCATATGACATACTGCAGTCGTGTGCTTTTCTTGTATGAGGTTCAACTGATCGAATCTTAGTTGTACCCATTCCACGTCGTCCAGTTTGGTTTCCATCTAGACTCTTAATGAAGGGATTTCGACTTCGATGGGAAGTACGACCTATGTACCATATACCATAGAGAAAAGAGTTGTTTCTATCAAAGTACGAACTGATGCTCTATAGTCATGTAGTGTAAAAGGGAGCATCTCATGCCAATCTTTGTAGGTTTTCACCATTTTCTAAATAATCTCATTGATATTCTTGTTGGATGCTTTGACACAAATCTCATCTTTAGTCGATAGGGTGAATAGTTATGGTGTTGGATTTTGAAACTCTCGCATAACTCATCCAATACCTTGTTATTTAGATTCAGCCCATTATCTGTGATAATCTTATTGGGAACCCCATAGCGACAAATTATCTCTTTCTTGATGAAACGCGCAATCACTTGTCTTGTCACGTTTACGTAGGAAGTGGCTTCTGCCCACTTTTTGAAGTAATCAATGGCAACCAGTATGAACCGGTGTCTATTCGTAGCTTTCGGCTCGATCATCCCGATTATGTCAATACCCCGCATAGAGAAATACCACGGAGCAGTTAGGACGTTTAGGGGAGTTTGTGGCACATGGACTATATCTGTATAGATTTGGCACTTAAGGCACTTCTTGACATATTTGAAGCAATTTAACTCCATAGACAACCAATAATACCCCGCTCGGAGAATCTTCTTAGCCATCGTATGTCCATTGACATGAGTATCAAAGGATCCTTTATGAATTTCTTTGATAAGCATGCCCACTTCGTATCCATCCAAACACCTGAGTAAGACCATGTCATGATTCTTTTTTAAAGTACATTCCCATTGAGGAAGAATTGGACGACCAATCTTTTGATCGTTTTCTTGTCCCGACTTGAGGCATTTGCAAGATACTCTTATTTCTAGGAGAATTACTTGATGTCATGGAACCAATGTTTTTATCTACTTCCACCTCTACTGCTACGCAATAGGTTTGCTCGTCCAAACAATGAATTCTTATAGTCGGTGCTCCATTGTACCACTTAACTTTGGACATGAATACTAAAGTAGTTAAGGCGTCTGCTAGTTGGTTCTCTTCCTGGGGGATATAATGAAACACAATCTCATGAAAGTAGGTGATCATGTTCTGGATGTGGTCTCGATACCTAATTAGCTTGGGATTATGTGTTCCCCCATTCTCCCTTGATTTGATTGATGACGAGAGCAGGATCTCCGTATACTTTTAAGATCTTTATTCTTAGGTCGATAGCTTCGTCGATTCCCAGGATGCATGCCTCATACTCAACCATGTTGTTCGTGTAGGTGATGCATAACCTAGTTGTGAAGAGCATATGGAAACCTGTTGGTGAAGTTATGACAACCCCGATCTCGTGTCCTTCTGCGTTTAAGGCACCATCAAATATAAGTTTCCATCGAGATCCTGGTTCAGGTCCTTTGTAGAGGCCTGGAGTTTCACAATCCTTTATAACCATTACGACTTTTTCAAGGAAGTCAAACAACATAGCTTGACAATCTTGCATTAGTTGATTGGCGAGATGATTCGCTAGTACACTCCCCTTGATATCCTTTTGAGTGACATATTGGATGTCGTATTCAGTTAATAACATATGCCATCAGGTTGTTCTCCCAAACACTACTGGTTTTTCGAAGATGTATTTGATAGGATCCATTCAGGATATCAGCAAAGTTGTATGGTACACCATGTACTGTCTTAATCATCGAGCGGCCTAGACTAGAGCATAACGGGTTTTCTCCAAGAGTGAGTATCTGGACTCACAATCGGTGAATTTCTTACTCAAGTAGTAGATTGCTTGCTCTTTTCTCCATGTTTCGTCATGTTTCCCTAGTACACAGCCCATTGAATTGTCCAGTACTATTAGGCATATTATAAGTGGTCTTCCAAAAACTGGTGGTATCAATATAGGTGGCTCTTGTAAGTATTATTTGATTCAGTCGAAGGCCCTTTGACAATCTTCATTTCATTCGACGACTTTATCTTTTCTAAGTAACTTAAAGATTGGCTTACAAGTAGTTGTAAGGTGGGAGATGAACCTAGCAATGTAGTTTAATCTCCCCAAAAATCCACGAACCTCTTTTCCCGTCCTTGGAGTTGGCATATCTTGGATTGATTTTACTTTGTCGGGATCGACTTCTATTCCTCTCTGGCTGACTATCAACCCTAATAATTTTCTGGATCTGACTCCAAAAGTGGACTTTGCGAGATTCAGTCGTAGCTTGAACTTCCTCAGTTGATCAAATAACTTTTGTAAATTGACTATCTGATCTTCTTCAGTTTGTGATTTGGAAGTCATATCATCTATGTAGACCTCTATTTCTTTGTGCATCATATCATGGAAGAGAGTCACCATTACCCTTTGATAGGTCTCCTCAATGTTCTCCAATCCAAAAGGCATTACCTTGTAACCAAAGGTGCCCCAAGGAGTGATAAACGTGGTTTTCTCCATGTCTGAGGGAGCCATCTGGATCACATTATAACCGGAGAAACCATTGATAAATAAGAATACCAAAAATTAAGCGGTGTTGTTAACCAACACATCAATGTAGGGTAGTGGAAAGTCGTCTTTGGGACTTGCTCTATTAAGATCTCAGTAATCCATGCACATTCTAACTTTACCATCTTTTTTAGGGACATGTACAATGATAGGTCTAGAGTCATGAATTATACCCTTGTTTTACCATGAAAAGGAGCAAGCCTTCCGGTGGTACTCCTTCAGGATAAGTCTCATCTAGGCGGGACCTTAGTAACGACCTTTACAGGTTGATAACATAAGGTCACCATGAGTGGAATGGGTTCTATGAGAGGTCCTCAGAGCTATGAACTAAATTCAAGGTTTCGTCATGAAGAAGTGTTAGCTAACTCATGACAAACCCTTTGAATTGATATACTCTAGGTAGAATCGTCATTAAAGATCCCATGGGATAAGAATCCGCAATGGTCAAAATAGAATGAACTCTTACTTAACTTATTTGTTTTTCTGAAGCCTGTGTTTTAGCTTCTCACATAGTATTAATCTCAACCTTATGATATGACAATAAAATAAAATTATAAAATGATAAAATAATAAAAGCATAAAATATAACAAATAATAAATAAATTAGAAGCACTAAAAAAATAAGTAAATAAAATCAAGCAAACAAAGAAAACCCACAAAATCCTAAATCTTGAGGTTAGGATGGACTTTCTTTAGGGAAGTATAGAGAACTCTCCAACAGAGTTGCCAGCTGTCGCGGCTGAAAAAATCTCAGAGTCGTCATCATCCTTTATTTGTTCGTAAGGAATAGGAAAACAATGATAAAACCTAATAACTAAGGGTGAGAAACTAGGTTCGGGAGTCGGTTAAGCAAAGGAAAGATACTAGGTACCCCTAACCTCCGTTGTATTCAATGGGATCCTCCTCTAATTATAGGGTTATTGTATGCCTAAGGGTGTTTTCTTATCAATTATTATTTTGTTTTATTTATTTATTCACAGAAAATTATTTTATTATTTAAAAAGAAAACTGATTAATTGAGGAGAGAAAACCTAAAAATATTTTTGGTTATTGTACTTGCTAGAGTGCTACAACTCTATGCCTACGTACCCTCATGTTAAATGAAGGATCAGAGCAACATAGTTATTGTAAAAAATATTGGTGTGTTTGTTGATTTTATCTCATACTATCCATAAATTATCCCATGAATTGTCCCTAATTTCTTAATTATGTTTTTTTTTGTTCCTTTTGTATTATTTTTATTGATTATAGATAATTATAAATATATGTTTATTTAAAACCTAATTGTCTTAATTAAATTAATTTTCAAGTGATTAAAAGTGTAGGGGTATAAACAGAACTAGGGTGTGTAAGCCAATTGTTGGGCCTAGCCCACAATGACACAAAAAACCTAAAATAATTATAATAATTATAATAAACTAAAACCCAGGGAGCCACAGCCTCCCCATTATACTTATTCAACAAATCACAGTGACTTAATTTTACTTTTCAAAATACCCCTTACTCAATGAGAATCGGACACGTCGGAAATAAAAAAAAAACTAACAAAACATCCATTTGAAAAAGAATGTGTATTAGAGTTTCAACTTTATCTCTTGCCTCTGCTATACATTGTTCACTCCTCTTTTCCATTCCAATTTTCATAAATCCCAACACTCTTTGTCAAATAGCAACATCAGACTCAAGAAAACAAATAAAGAAGAGGATCGTGCAGATATCGGTTGGAGAGAGAGAGATTGACGGCGGACAAGGGTGCATCTTCGGTGGAGTATGGCTCGCATGGTGGCTGTCCTGTCGTGGACGGCGTTCATTGTGCATTAGAGATGGATTCCTGTGGTTTGGAAAGGCGTTGCGAACTCGGAGGAAGGAAGACCGCGACGGAGGAAAAACCGATTTGCTTGATCGAATTGGTGTTGAGAAGGGAGGACACGCCAAGTGGGAGTGCCCTCACTGCAAAACAACAGTGCCTGGTGTGAAATCGATGTAGATTCATCACGATGCTCGTCGCCCAAAGATCCCCTTCGAGGAAGATAAGCTCGTGACTCGTCATGCTACTGCGGCTACTGCGGCTGCTGTTACAGAATTTTCCAAGCCTCGCCCTGGTGTTCGTGGTAGCCTCAAAAAGTGATAGTAATCATCATCATCAAATTGTAGCCTTTCATTCATGGCTTTTACTATATTTTCTATTTTGTACTTTTTTTTTCTTCAAGTCGTCGTTTTTACGGTGTTATTGAACAATTCGTGTCATAGGTATGTTGAATTTTTTTTAATATCAAGATGATGAATTTTAGGTATGAATGTTGTGTTTGAACTGTTGCGATTAAAGGTTTTTGATGGGAATCGGATTGAATTGTGTTGTTATTATTAATTTGGCCCTTCCTAAGCCTTGAATATGTAACATATTGTTCCCTTGATGGCACTTAATATCATCGTGCTATTACTTACTAATAATTAATTTATAGGCTCAATTAGGCATAAGATGTATACAAGAAGAGCCACACCGTTACAAAATTACAGAACCATCCATGAATATCATTTGATTATTATTATAATTTAAGAAATTCGAGTAAAACTTAAAAAGAAAAAACGATTTATGATATTAATTTAATGTGGTTAGAAAATTACTATGTTTATTTTTTTTTATATTTTAGCCACTTTATTCGGAATAATTTGTGTCCTAGTACTAACACCTCAAAACACAATTTAAAAGTAGTCTTCAGGAAAAAAAAAAAAAAAGGAACAAATAGAGTAGAACCAACCTATAGGGAGGAGGATTTCCCTAGTCAGAGGTACAGTCTCTCTTCCTTCCACTCTTATTCTTTTTTTTTCTCTTTTCGCCTTGGATTTCTTCTAACTTATCTTCATGTTTTGTCTTCGGTTGCAGGGACAGTTGAAGCTTTAAGTTAGGGTTTAATTGTTGTTGTTTTTCGATATGAAGAACAACAACTTTTTGGTAGTATATTTGAAAATTGTGGGTGAATGAAAAGTGTAAACATAAGTACTATTTATAGATAAAATTAGGTTTAAAAATATGAATGAGATTGTCTATTTTTAGAATGATTTAGTTTGACCTGATTTTCTCTATTTCTTAAAGGCCAAGTCAATGAATCTGAATGGATTTATGGCTTGGTGAATTTAGATAAAAAAAATTATTTTAAATAATGAAAATAATATAATAATCTTATAATAATAAAAGATTTTGAGTTTTTGAGTTTTTTATCTTATAATAATAATATTTGCATGCTTAGATATATTTCAATTCTAGCGTAGTTTATCGTTTGTTCAATTGATAACGATTTATCGCGCAAGCATTAGGTTTTGTTAGAATTGGATATCTTATTAAGCTGAATTGGTGATTAAATTATGATAAATAATTGAGGTTATAATTCACTACATTGAATCGTTGTATAAACACACCGTGTGGATTATGCAATCAAATCAATTGAATATCTTGTGTTTTAGTATATCCATCTTTGACATTTGTGAAACAATTTAGTGTTATCGTGATCAAAATTTTGAATGGTATAATTTTCACATTTTTGCATCAAACCTTCCACTCCCAATTTTTGAAAATACTCTGGTAATTTTTTAAAAAGACGGTTGATTTTATTTGGGTCTATTCACCTCCTTCTAGACCGTTTTTTACTCTCATATTCACACCCAACAACTTGGCTATAAAGTCTTCTTTTGTTGTTATTACTCGCTTAGCGAGACACAATTATTGGCTTATCGAGCTTTAGTGCTTTTTTTTCTTGATTTTTGTGTTTTTGTTTCTTTTACAAGCAATTTATCATTTAAATTAGGATTTTTTTTTCATTGATTTCTTGCAAAATAAATTAATAAATACTTATGTATTTTATGCATTTTTTACCCTTATCAAACACCTTTTTTTATGGATGATGTTGAAAAAGGTGATATGATTATTGATCCATCTTACTTTAAATAAGTATTGATTCTATTATTATTTCTTTTACATATTTTATTTGTTTGCACTAACATTTTCTTATTTCTTTTATTACATATTTTATTTGTTTGCACTATCATTTTCTTATGTAGCAAGTTACATTGTATATCAATCTATCCTTCTACCTTTATCTTTTAATTGTTTAATTTTTTTCTCTGAGTTATCTATGACTATGTGATTTTATTTGATATGCTACTTGTCTTTTTTATTTATAGTTGTTATATGTGTGTTTGTGTTACATTTAAAATCTTTTTTAAGTGTACTTTTTTATCTAAGCATGTTGTTCTATTAATTTTTCTCATCGTGCATTATTTATCTACTTTTTTTCATATTATTAGTGTTGGTTATTATGTTTTTGTATTGTATGTATTTATATTGTTCCGTGCATATGTTGCATTTGATATGTTTAGATGGTTGTTATTTTTTTGTTATATTTTTTGCAACTTTTATGTAATTATTTTTGTAGTTGTTTTACTTTATTTTCTTTATTTTGGACATATTTTTGTTATGTGCTAGTTATTTTTGAGTTATTTAGACTCTCACTTCCAATCACTTTTTAAGTTTTTGAAAGTAAAATTTTTTTTAATGAGTTTATATCTAATTTACCATTTTATGCTAGTGTAATGCAACGCTTCCGATGTAGTTTTGTTCGACTCAATTGTATAATACAAGTTGCTAAACACCAAATTGCTCCTAAAATATATTAAAATGAGTTTCTCATTAAAATAATTTTTTATGTAAATTCTTATAAGTTTAAAAGATGTAGTAACCTTTAAATGTTTATAATTTAGGCTGTCTGGTTTCAATTAATACAGCAAATTTGAATGATATTTCCATGGATGAAGTATACAAGTAAAACAGAAAAAATTTCTTCATAGATTGACATTTAGTGAGAAATTTGAGTTCACACCCACCGCTAATTAATGGTTATAAAGAAAATAAATGCTTAAAATAGTATTTTATCTCTTGATTTGTCCATAGAAATTGAGCAAAATGTTCAAATAAAATAGAAGTTTAGAGATAAAGAAATGTGAATTGAATGCAATCCTTGACTATATGGTTAGCAAGTAAGAGAGTTTATCAAGCAATGGGCAGCATACACATTGTCAGTTGGCAGTTGCATGCAGACTCCATATCTATCGTCTATTAATTACTTGTTCACAACTTGCGCTCTACAACTCTAGTATCGATTATATGCATTCCACGTTAACCATTTATTTATTTTGGGCTAAAACAAAATGATATGTATAATGATTTTATTCTTTTAAACCAACTTGGGCTATTTCTCAACAATAAATATTCAATCTCAAAGAAGATCGTCTTTAAGGCGAGCAATATAAACTACTATAGAGAGTCTTAAATATGTAGCAGTTAATTTGTGGTTAAATAAAATTTTATAGAATATTTATAATAATTAAACAATAGTTAAATAAAACTTATAATTATTTTGCTATAATTAAACTTCAAATAATTTATATAGAATTTTCAAAAAAATTGAGACGGTTCTATTACACATTAAAATGATCAATCCTTTATATAGATATAAGTGTATAAATAACATTAAAAACTTTTTTTTCTTCTTATAATTAATAAGATATCCGTATTGTTGCATGGGTAAAATTATTTGATATGGCATAAAATATATTTAAATATATATATGTAAATTTGATATGATATAATATATATATATATATATATATATATATATATATATATATATATATATATATATATATATATATATATATATATATATATTTAAATTTAACTATTAATTTTAAAATGAATAATGATTATGTAAATTTAATTAAATTAAAATATAAAGAAAAAAAATTCGTGAGATGAAGAAAAAAAAAGAATATTTAATATTTAAAAATAAATATTTTATCTTTTAAATTAAGATATTTTTTATTAAAATAAAATATGCATTGCGTTTATAGTAATCCGGAAAATAAACAATTTATTTGATACAATATAAAATATATTTATATATAGATATAAAATTGAAATTAATTGTTTAATTGTAAAATGAAGAATAATTATACAATTTCAATTGTATTAAATAATGATGAAAAAATGACTCGTGAGATAAAGAAAGACTAAAAAGAAAATTTTGATGCGATAATGACCTTTAAGATAAAAAAATTATTTAATGCGATAAAAATGTATTTATATATAAATGTAAAATTTAATATGATTTACTTAATTATAAAATGAACAATAATGATATAAATTTAATTGTATTAAATAATTATATAAAAAAATCATGAGATAAAAAATTAAAAAATAATATTAAAAAATTAAAAAAAATTCTCTTAAATTAAGATAATGATTGATTAAAATAAAATATATGTTATGTTGATAGTGATCTATGAGATAAATACATCGTGTTATTTTATTAAAATTAAAAAATATATTAAAAATATTTTTAGTGATAATAAATGAATAAGTAAAAACAAATATTAAAATAAAAATAAAAAAATGTGAAAAAAAGAAATGAGATAGAAATTTAAAAATTGAATGAAAAGATAATAAATATATAAGAAAAATTGGAGTCCTTATCCGCTCTATTTAGTAAAATTTTCGGTTATGCGGTTATTTGTAGTGTATAACTTTTGTGTACTAATTACTAACTTAACAGAATTCTTTAATATGTTTTTAAATAAATGAAATGGTCTAATAATATGAAGTGCAACAAATTCTTTGATATGTTTCTAAATAATTGAAATGCATCAAAAAGATCGAATCAAGCTTCAATTTAACCATCACCGCCTTGATATATCAGAATAACGATGGGGTTTGATACAACAACAAAAAATGAATATGCCTATTTTATAATTGTAACTAATAACATATTGTATACCTGTACTTTTTGGTAAATAATCCATGATAGATGGTCTTTAGAAATGTTACTCGTAGGATTGATTAGGAAATTTTATGACATATTGTCTATAAAATTTTAGAAGAGTATTTGGTTATTTGTTATAAAAATAGAAATAGATCTTAGCCTTATAAGAAAGTAAAAGAAAATAAATTGTATTTCAATTGTGTAAAATGTAAGGTAGAAAGACAAATAAAAGAAAGTGAAAAGTAAAAAAATATTTACTTAAATATCTAAAGAATATTGCGCAGATCGTACATGTTTGTTCACCTACTCGTTTTTCACTTTTGTTTAGGTATTTTGAGTTTTTTTGGAATGTTTGTAATGGCATTCCCACCTTAAAACCTAACACTAGAATCCTTATATATACTAATACATAAATAATTGCCTACGATAGCTCTATTTCTAGCAGTCGCACGTATCTCGTTGCATGGTTTTCACTCTTCTAGCTTGCTTCCATGTGTCCTCAATGCATGGATAAGATCAAAAAAGAGTTACGTAATATGATTTCATCATTTCACTCCACCTGCTACAGTCGACCATTAGTCTTTGTCGAATCCCTGAGAATGTCATCTCTCATAGTCTGAAAAAATATGCTAAGTTCCCATTTTCAAGCTTGACATAGCTTTTTCGACGCCCTAGGCTAAAGATCATTCCTATCAAAACGCTATCAAACATCATTATTTCATTAAGTACTTTCTGAAACCTTTTTCCTCGTGTCAAGTTCATGATGTTGAAATCCCATGCTAACAAATTATCCCCCCAAAATGCCACTTTCGATCAATTGAGAGATACGGTCATTTTTGAAGTTTTGGGCTTGGGCTATTTTGGCTTATCTATTCCTCTTTCTCTCTATGTATAAGAAGTTTTGTGGATCGAAGTCCCACTTGTTGGTACCATTGGTTGGTAGGGCTTGCCCATTGTCGGGTGTCTCTACTTGCCTGACATTTGAGATTTGAGGAGTTGGCCTCACATGGATCTGAGGAGCGTCGAATAAATCGGCTATTCGACCCATCTAATTAGCTAATAGTTCATAGCTTTGGTTGGTGTTCTGAATTAGGGGATTGAGCACCATACGAATCTGTTGGGTTAACATGTTAACCATTTTGTGGTTACTTTCGTCCATTTGTTGCCTCAATAATTAGGGATATCGTATTCAATGTCGACTTCACTTGAGGAGCATAATTTAATCCTCCTGGTAGCGGCGCCGTTTGACTGGGGTTATTTATTATCTGACTTGAGGCAAGATAGGGGTTATATGGTGGCACAACAACCATTGCGTTATCTACATAAGTCGACGCATTAGTCTGATGGCCTGCTATCATCGTTGTTGGCATACCATATGAGTATTCTTTGTTGCTCATAGGAAGTGAATAACTTGGAAGAAACAGTAACCTAGGGTCTCTCAGAGTTGGTCTCACGACAGTGGGATTAAATATGAGATTCCTTGGTTGTGGTGGGGGAATTGCCCCTTGTGTCGGTGTTGACAAAGTTGGTGTCGATGACGCCACGGGACCAGTGGTTCTAACAGAAGTTAAATCAACTGAATCTCCAGCTGTCGATCTGACTAGTTGTTCTACTGCATTTTGAGAATTATTATGTGAGTTATAAGTAGGATTATCCGTAGATGGGTGTGTCATCTTAGGCAAAGTTTTTCCAATTCTTAAACGCATATGCACACAATTACCAAGAACATTTCATGCATGAAGAACATTTTGTAAAAAAAACACAATAATTATAAATTTAAAATTTTCGCACAAATGTCCCACTGGACGTGCCAATTTGTTTATCCGTATTTTTGACAAACAATCGCTAGTCTTTAGAAATGTTATTTGCAAGAAAATCCTAGGACATATTGTGCATATATTCTTAAAAGAGTGTTTGATTGTTTGTTGTAAAAATAGAAATATGCATTAGTCTTATAAGAAAATAAGTTATAAATAAAAGTAAGGAATTTTGACCGTGTCGAGATTCTTGTAAAATGTAAGGTAGAAAGACAAATAATTTGGTAGAAAATAAAAGTAAAAAGTAAGAAAAGACTTTGCTTAAATATATAAAGAATGGTGAACATGACATGTTTGATCCTTGACTCGTTTCTCACTCTTATTTGGATACTTTGAGTTTTTTTTGGAGTTTTTGTAATGATATTGCAACCCTCAATCCTAACACTAAAATTCATATATCGCGTTGCATGGTTTTCACCCTTCTAACTTGTTTTCACGTGTCTTTAATACATGAATAAAACTATAAAAAAAGTTACTCAATTTAATATTATTGTTTCGCTCTAACTGCTACTACGGTCAACCATCGGTCTTTATCGAATTCCTGAAAATGTCATATCTCATAGTAGGAAAAAAAATGCCAAGTTCACATTTTCATGCTTGACATAGCTTTTTCGACGGTCCTTGCTAAAAATCATTCTTGTTGAAATGCTATTAAACATTATTATTTCGCAACACATATATAAATAAATTAAAAGAAAAAAAAAAGTTAGCATGAACCAGACGTGTTTCTTCCTAGATATTTTTTTTCCTCTAATACTCAAAATTAGGATAATTTAAGAAAAACTTAGAAAAATGATATATACTGAAATGAAAAAAAGAAACTACTTGCAAAATTATTGACATTTTTAAAAACCCCAAATTGTAAACAAACAGCGAACCTACTAAAAACTGCAAAACCGACTAAAATGCTTAATGCAGTCAGTAAGTAGGTATGGACTATTCTTTCCTATTTAAGAAATTAAATTCATTTAAAAACATAATTTGTATTTTTACAAAAATCACCGTCTAAACACACACATAACATATTCGTCAACAATATCTGCGGCTTTCATATTTAATACAAACTTCCCATATTTCAAAGCTCCATCCCTATTTAAGACATACACTAAGCTTTTTCTGTGAAACCCACCTCAACATAACTAAGGTTTGTGTTCTTGTTACAATGGAGGATCAGGGTAAGGCTATCTTTACCGGTATAGAAGGGAGAAAACCTCCTAAGGCTAAGGGTGGTTCTTGTGAATTGATTCTTAGACTTTTGGCCGTTGTTCTCACCCTTGCTGCTGCTATAGTTATTGGGATCGACAAGCAAACCAAAATTGTTCCTATCAAGATTGTTGACTCTTTGCCTCCTTTCAATGTTCCTGTTTCTGCTAAATGGCATTACCTCTCAGCTTTTGTGTAAGTTCTTATTATTCTCTTCCTAATTATTGTATAGAATTGTATAAAACTGTGGCTAACCTTTTTCGTTTTCATGTTGAAGCTACTTTATGGTGGTAAATGCAATAGCATGTGCATATGGAGCCATCTCTATGTTGCTCACCTTTTTAAATAGAGGTAAAAGAAAAGAGTTATTAGGAACATTGATCACTATTCTTGACACGTTGATGGTGGCTTTGCTATTTTCTGGCAACGGTGCCGCCGCCGCAACTGGTCTTCTTGGCTACAACGGAAACTCTCATGTAAGATGGAACAAAGTGTGTGATGTGTTTGATAAGTTTTGTCATCAAGTGGCGGCCTCCATTATTCTGTCTCTGCTTGGATCAATAGCATTCCTATTGCTAATACTGATTCTTCCTATCTTGAGGTTTCATAGGAGAACTTAGTCAATAATTTAATCATAATTTGTATTTCTTTACTTTATAGTAGTTTTCTTTTTTTAATTTTCACACTTATATTTTATGTGATCTATTTGGTGAAATCTATTCTATACTATCATTTTAAAACTTTCTCTTATTTCAAGTTGATTTAAATTTAGTGTAAATTTACATTCAACACATTTACATTTTTCATCTTTAATTTTCCTCTATGTTTTACCTTTACATTTTGTGTCTATTTATTTAAATTATCTTTTCAATCACAAAGACTTAACCAAACATTCACAAACAATAAACTCGCCTAAGTTACCATTGATTATGATATGAAAGTCACAATAATTAAAAAAATATTTGTGTTAGGATAATTTTTTCATAGAATAATAGACATAAAAGAGTATATATATATATATATATATATATATATATATATATATATATATATATATATATATATATATATATATATATATATATATATATATATATATATATATATATATATATATATATATATATATATATATATATATATATATATATATATATATATATATATATATATATATATATATATATATATATATATATATATATATATATATATATATATATATATATATATATATATATATATATATATATATATATATATATATATATATATATATATATATATATATATATATATATATATATATATATATATATATATATATATATATATATATATATATATATATATATATATATATATATATATATATATATATATATATATATATATATATATATATATATATATATATATATATATATATATATATATATATATATATATATATATATATATATATATATATATATATATATATATATATATATATATATATATATATATATATATATATATAATGAAATTGGAGTGAAATGAGTGTTTTTTTTTCAATTGATTTTAGTGGATTATAATGAATGGAGAGAGTATATATCGTTAGAAAACTAACTAACCAATCAAAATTCAAAAATTTTAAGTTGTGACAAACAGTGACAGTTTATTTGAGTTGTAATTCACTTACTTGCAACACAATCAAACAACTCCTATAACTTAATTACATTGTCAATATTCTTTCGAATTTATATCAATTAACTTTTTCATCTTCATTAATTATTTGAGACTTCTAATTTTTGCTTTTTTAAATGTCTGCGTTAAAATATCTACAAGTTATATCTGAGTCTTGCAATATTCAACCTTTATCTTTTCGTCAACTTTGTCTCTTAGAAAATGATATTTTCTCGCTTGCGCCTTCTATGGATCATTGGATGATTTGCTAGATTAATTGTTGATTTATCGTCAACTAATCGCTTGATCTTCAAAAATTCACAAACATTTAACACTCCAACAACATTTCAATCCACAATGTATGGCATGCTGCATAAGAGGTTGCCACATACTCTGCTTCAAAAGATGATAGTGCTAGTATCCCTTATTTCTTTGAGATCTATGAGATTGAACATTCTCCAATCATGAACATGTAACCAACTGTACTTTTCATATCTTATTGATCCCCTCCCCAATCTAAACGAGAATTGACATGTGCATGTGTCTTCCTTCTTGAGTTATTTTGATTTGGCATGAGTATTTCATGCTTTGCAATGTCTTTGATGTATATGGAGATTCTTTTAACTGCAAGTAAATGGCATGATCTTTGTTCATCCATGTATCTTTTTACCAAGCTCGAACTATAGCAAATATCATGTCTAGTGTTGTATAGAGAACTTCGTGAACCAAATGTTCCATCTACTAGTTCATCATTTAAGTAACTCTTCAAATGGATTTATGTTTCCATGGGAGTAATAGCAAGGCTGAAATTACTTGATACCTCTTGGCAATTGTATCGATAACGTCCAAGTAAAAAAATCGTCTCCACAAGGAATGTAATTTAACAAGAAAATTATGTGTGATTGAAAATAATTAAAGGGGGTTTCATTAGAAAAGAGGTTCTAAAACAAGAAATTATAAGATTAAATTCAATGCGAGAAAAGATATTAGGTCTTTATTTTTTAATCACCTTATTTTACATGTTGATGAACTGTGTATATGTTGAGTTTCAATTAAGTTATCATCTCACTGCGAATTAACAAGACTATTGCACTCAATTCCTTGGTGTGCAACTCACTAATTTATATGATAATACTCTAATTCCTTAGGTCAATTCAAAGCTAAATTAGGCATTCTAAGTGCGTTAATTCATAAGTAACAACTTTTAATTACCTATCCTTAGTTAATTACAAAGTTGAATAAATTATCTAGTTTAGGTAATCATACTAACGGTTAAAAATTCCTAATTATCTAAATCGATTAGTATGTTTGTAAGCCACAAAAAGCATTAAATACAAGAACAATTTAAGTAAGATAATAACATTAAAAGTACTAAACAATTCTCAAACAGACATATGATCCAACAGAGTGAAAACAAGGTTCATCTCAAAAAGACCTAATCTAGAGAAATTTAGCTAATAATTGATAGATTAGCAAATACCAAGAGTGAAGAAGTATTCATCATCAAAATCTATGGAAAATTGCTCTAAAATGACTCTAATTGCTCCAAAATCGCCCCTTGAATGTCCTTAGCCGTCACATTCTCTCTAAAATTCAGAACCCTTAAAAAAGTAGCCAAACAGCCCTCTAAATAGCAAAAAGTGTTTCAGACAAAAGCGTCTCATCGCGCCGCAATGCAAACCTTATTGCGTCGTGATGAGATGCATCGCGAGCGCAAGAATTGCAGAAGCAAAACACTATTTTTCTTCATAATTTTCACTAAGTCTTGGTTTCCTCCTTGCCCATGCTTTTTGCTTGATACTATATACTTTTACAGGGCTTTTGGTCATTATTCTTTCAAACTCATCTGAATTGCTTCATAAAAATCACATAATGACGATTGTCGTCACAACCCCAAACTTGAATTGTTGCTTGTACTTAAGTAACAAATTTTCACATTGAACATTTCATCAGAATTAAAATGCTTACCCTTACCAATGAATGTCCCAATTTTCTTATCAACACTTCAGTTCCTTACTTCGATTCAATTAATTCAGAAAAGTTCTTCCGACATACAAATACTCAACATGTCTCTCATCTCACAATGATGCACTTAATTTGACATGGTAATCACTCAATCAACATACAAAAGCATTTAACAATGAGTTCAAAAGTTTTATAATTGAATCAATCAAAGTCATATTTAAACACACACTTATGAGGTCTTTTATAGGTTGTAATGTGGCTTATGACAGGGTAGGATAATTTAGAGCCAAAGCATCGATTCACGAAGGGAGCCATGGATAAAACTAAGGTAGTGGTTTCGACAAACAGATTAATGTATTTCATAAAGATGAACTTATTGGGAACTTCTTGATGAGTGTTTAAGCTTCATAGAAGCAATTCCCAAAGAATGGTAGAGTAGAGTGGCGCCAGCAAAAGTTTCCCTAGAAAAACCTGTCGACCTTTGTGTATCTAGGTCGCCAAGCTGATATAACTCTTAGCTATTTGAAAAGAGTTAGGGCATAACACGTAGTAAGAAAGCCAGTGGGTTAAGAAGGCAATGTGTTCCATGTCGAAGACCTCAATCGAGTTCTTGACATGGTGGTCTTCGATGTAGGACTTAAGACTGGCACGGTTGAAAGAGAAGATATTCTTAGTTGGAAGTATTGGGTCGAAATTTTTGCTCAGAGGAGAAAGGCCAGTGATGGTTGTCACGTCGAAGAGGGTAGGCGTCAGCATGCCACAAGGGAGTTGGAAGGTGATCGGGAAAATAGCAAGTGTACTATTTTTACCAATTGTAGTAATAAGGGAAAAGTCCCAAGTATCGATCTCGAGGACTGCGTAGTAATTAACGGAATTTTTAGGATTCAAATGAACAAAAGGTCTAGTGGTTTGTTTGGTAGCAGAGTAATATAACAAGTAAATAAGGACTTATGAATCAATCTAAGAACAGTGTTAGGGGAGTGGAGACGATGCGAGTAAGGACCTTGTATGATTATTCTGCTATACTAGTTATTAACTTTAATTTATCAGTTGGCCACTTTAGTTGTCTTAATTCCTTAATGAAAACCCTTTCATGATTTTCCTGTACACTAATTCCTCAGTGTCCATGAAAAGCATCAAGCAATAGTTCCGACCATAAAATACGTGATACGGGATATCCTCATTCCTAAGCAATATCGACCGTGACACTATTTTGCAGAAGTGTTAGGTTGACTTTCCAGACTAAAGCCTAAGCACGATTCGAATTCTACTTTCCAATATGAATACGATTAAGATTAATGCAAAATAAAATATATAAAGGTAATAACATAGTTCTCATAGAATCATTAAACAAAAGTCATTACATCGCACTTAGGACCACCCCCTAACAACTTGGGGTTTAGCTGCTCATGTTCTTGGTAAACATAAAAGCAATTAGAAATGAAAAGGAGAAGATCATTACAATGCAAGTTGAAATCCTTGGATCATCAATTGCTTCCGCTTTTGATCGATCCTCTGTTTCCAGCCGACTCTCCTCTCAGTTGTCAATCCTAATATCAGTTCAAAAGTCTCTTCTCCTTTCTAAAATGTGCATCTTATATCTAAATTTAAATTACATCGCGAAATGTCTCAAATGCCCTTCGAAATAGGTCTGACAGCAAAAAATCAGAAAACATAAAAATTTCACTTTCAGTGGCCCTGACACGGGCCGTGTTGTACAACACGGGTGGCCGTGTCAGGCTGCTGACTTCTTCAGGGCGTGTCTCATCTTCAAGGGCTGCAACACGGGCCGTGTTGCATGACACGAGCACCCGTGTTGTAAGTCTGAGTCTTCTTTTCTTCTGCTTTGGTCTACTCGTGTCTGCCAACCGTGTCCTCCATGACACGGGCCGTGTTGTGCAACACGGGTACCCGTGTTGTAGCTCTGACTTCCCTTTTCCGACTTTTCTTTGCCTCCGAATGCGGTGCGATTGTCGTGCTATCCATTCCTGCCAAAAACACACTAAAAGATACCAAATCAAACGCACCAGCGGCAAAAGTAATATAAACTTAAAAATAAGACTCGAAGACACACAACTACGAGTAATGCAGATAATAACAACTAAAGCTTCGAAAAACAGATAAAAACATTGCGAAATTAACAACAAACAGCGTTTGAAAACACAATTGAAATCCACCGATCAAACTCCCCCGAACTTGAACTTTTGCTTGTCCTCAAGCAAAAAGCTCGCCAAACCGAACTTAATATCTTTTTTCGTAACGGAACTGTCCATAGAATTGTGAGTTACGGTGATAATACTCATACTTGAACTTCTCATTCCAAGTCCCCTAGGATTAATCTCGGATTTTCCCTCAAAACAGGTAACATGCAAACACTAGACTGCGGTAAACCACAGACCTCAGTCTCCCAATGGGTAACCTCTCCGACTATGGTTTGTACTTAAGTCTTCTTTTTCGATTTTTCCTCCCTTTCATTCGGACAATCACTATACGGCTTTTATGATTTTCCTCGTGTGCACAAGACTTATCAATGACATTTTTCTTTTTCTGGCACTGTTATTCTTTTTGAATGGCTTTCAGGTTCGACCGTCGTTGGGCTGAATAACCGGGTGAGGGTTACCCAACTTAGAAGGATTAGTCGCCTAATTGCCCCTTTTTGTTTGTTTTTTTTTCTGTGCCTTAGCTCAATATTTTTCGTTACCCTTGCACACACGATTATTTTTGATGAAACCTGATTGTCAAAATAAACTACTCAGGGGTATTTCTCATATCAAAGCACTATGGTACAAATCTACACGTCAAACTCGTTCCTATTTGGGAAACCCAGGGTGTTGGCCTTTTACCTATCTCTCAAGATTATTCCGATTTCATCCTCACGGTTCTTTTCTGAGTATTCTATATACTTTCTCATCACCTCACTCAACATCTTCACTAAACAGTTCCCCAACCAACAATGTTATTAATTTTATTAGCTCAATGTCAGGGGGGTCTTCCTGTGGACTCGCTATCATGTTCTCAAACTAACACTGGAAATTAAATAAACAAATAACTAAAACAGAATTGAAAACACACAAATAACATAAACAAATAACATAAAAACACAAATAAAATAAAAAACACAAATAAAATACCCCCACACTAGAATTCAGCAGTGTCCTCACTGTTGGAACACTAGTAGCAGAGGACTCACAGAGTTCATGGTTGCGGAGGTTGGTCGCGCAGCATCATCTGCCGCATCCATTCATGCATCTCACCGATCAACCTGCCTTGTCGGATTTGTTCGTTCCCTTGTCTTGTCTGCTCCTCGCCTTGCCTCGTCTGCTCACTTCGGAGATGACACATCTCATTCTCCATCCAATCCCATTCTTTTTTAGATAAGCTCCAAGAGCCTGAGCCGGATTCCTGATGGGGTGAGACTCGAGTAGGCGGTATAGGCGCTTCTTCTACCTGATCGCCTTCATCCTCAAAGAATTTTGCACCTGTACCATCATAAAATTGGTCTTCTTCATCCTGCATGGGGCTCTCATATAGCCAGTTATTCACATTTTGAATACTAATAAAGTCAGGGGCAGGTAAAGCAAGGAGATGACTGTTTTGGCTTACCAAGGAGTAGTAATTATCAAAGACTCGAATCATACCTTGGGCAGTCAGTGTGGCAAGATCTATTTTTGTCTTACCTGCAACAGTGGGTTCCTCTCTCAAGAGAGCACCGTGGCCAAAGTGATTTGTGATTTAAGTAATCATACCGCCTACACTTATTTCACCTGAAGGTGCATTCGCAACTCTCTTCAGGTGATCAGCTGCAAAGGCCGCTACATTAATGAGTTCTTGATTTGCCATGCCGTACATGAAGTACAACTCCCTCTGAGTCGCCACTCCTGTGCTGTCACCCCTGCCGAACAATGTATATGTCAATCCCTTTTGAGCGTACCTGAAACAAGGGTTATGGATACACGAGGCTTTTGCCGCTTTCGCGACATAATCAGTTTTGCCTGTAATAGCCTTCCAGAAGTCCCCTGCACTAAAATTTCCCGGAGGGGCTCCGGGTCCAAAATTGGGGAGCTTCAGAATATCTCCCAATTCGGCTATGGTCAGGCTATGGTCAGTATCAAATAACCTAAACCTCAGTGTACCATAATATTCCTCCTTCACCCCTGTCCACCTGTGCTTCAATTGAAATTCTAAAGTACTCAAGAATTCAACAGTTATGCGCTCATAAGTTGGCGCTTCTAATTGCATAAATTCTAGCATACCCAGAGTGTGAAACATCCTATGGACCTCTACTCTCAGCCCTAGATTATCAAGCGCAGTGTTACAGATATACCTTTTGGGTGCGAGCTTACGCTTGATGATGTTAGAGTACTTCTTCTGATGATCCGGGTCTTCAAAGAGTATGCCGTGAGGATTCGCCATCCTGTGTGCTCTCTTTCTGGGGCGCGAAGTTTCCGCCACTGCTTTTCCTGTGTCTCTACGAGGAGGCATTCTTGAACCTGCAAAACACAAACAACATAGATGTTTCGAAAAATTTCGAAATCACTGTTAGTGAAAAACGCGGCCGTAGAAATAAGCAAAATGATGAGTAGAACGTTTTTTGTGAAGGACGGAGGTGTTTCCGATGAGTGGGTGTGGTGGATAATGAAGCTTTTCTGGGGAGAAGGTTATGAAGGTTAAGGGTTTTGTGAGGGAGAAGAAGGAGGAAGATGAAAAATGATTTAAAATGTGTGGTTGCTAATGATAAGTGGGGGTGAAAGTGGTGGGCCCCACATGGTAAAAATTAAAAACAATAGATCGTGCCTTGCAACACGGGCCGTGTTGCACAACACGGGCACCCGTGTTGCTCCTCCTGTAAGTTATTTTTTTTCAAGGCCACGAACCTGCAACACGGGCTGTGTTGCTCCACTGACTCCACATTTTTCTCAAATTTTTCATCCCTGCCATGCTAGGCCTGACACGGCCCGTGTTGTGTAACACGGCCACCCGTGTCAGGGTGCTGTTTTTCACTTTTTTCCTTTCCTCTGGTCTCCGACATGCTTCTTTCACCGATGAACTGCGGGTTAATCAAAACCTGTTAAAACAAAAACAAAATGAAAGCGTGAAGGTGAAATATGTGGGTTGCCTCCCACGAAGCGCTTCGTTTTACGTCGCCTGGCTCGACGGTCCGTCATCGCATCATGTGAGATGAACGACATCGTTTCGATCTTTCTGTTGTCCTTCGTAGTAAGGTTTCATACGCTGACCATTTACTTTAAAAATGTCTCCATTGGCTGGATTTTTCAGCTCAACTGCTCCGTGCGGAAACGTCTTATGTACTACAAATGGTCCCGACCATTTTGATTTAAGCTTTCCCGGAAATAGTTTCAGTCGGGAGTTGTACAACAGTACTAATTGTCCTTCCCGAAATTCTTTCTTCTGAATACATTGATCATGCCATTTCTTTGCTTGATCTTTGTACATTTTTGCATTCTCATATGCCCGGTTCCTGAGTTCCTCTAGCTCATGGAGTTGGAGGGTTCTGGACTCTCCTGCTCTGGTGAGGTCTAGGTTAAGGACTTTTGATGCCCATAATGCCTTGTGTTCTAACTCTAGAGGCAGATGGCAAGCTTTACCATAGACCAGTTGGTAAGGGGACATACCAATGGGTGTTTTGTATGCAGTGTGATACGCCCAGAGAGCGTCGTCCAGCTTTACTGCCCAGTCCTTACGAGATGCACGCACTGTTTTCTCTAATATCTGTTTGAGTTGTCGATTTGACACCTCGGCTCGCCCGTTGGTTTGAGGATGGTACGGAGTAGATATTTTGTGCTTCACATTATACTTGAGGAGTAACTTTTCCATGAGATGATTTAGGAAGTGAGTTCCTTCATCACTTATAAGGGCCCTTGGTACTCCAAACCGCGAAAATATGTTCTCCTTCAGAAACCTGACCACTACTTTAGCATCATTTGTTGGTAGTGCCACTGCTTCTACCCATTTCGAAACATAGTCAGCTGCTACCAGTATATAGTGTTTTCCAAATGATGGTGGGAATGGTCCCATTAAATCAATCCCCCAAACATCAAACAACTCTACTTCTAACATGGAATTCTGCGGCATCTGGTTTCTTTTCGAGATATTTCCAGTCCGTTGACATCTATCACATTCCTTAACTACATTCTGGGCATCCTTGAACAAAGACGGCCAATACAACCCCGATTGGAGGACTTTGGCTGCGGTGCGGTCGCCACTGAAATGCCCTCCATAATCTGAATTATGACATGCTTCGAGCACCTTCCTTTGCTCGTTTTCCGGAACGCATCGTCTGATCAGTCCATCCACCCCTTTCTTGTAAAGAAACGGGTCATCCCATAAGTAGAACCTGCAGTCATGAAGAAACTTTTTCCGTTTGTTAGAATCAAAATCGTCGGGTATGAGACCCCCGACTAAGTAGTTGGCGTAATTCGCAAACCAAGGAACACCATGAATAACTAGGATGTGTTCATCAGCAAACTCATCCTTTATCGGGCGCTTTTCCTCATTTTCTTCAATCGGTGACATTCGCGAGAGGTGATCGGCTACAGTATTTTCATATCCTCTCTTATCCCGAATCTCCACATCGAATTCTTGGAGAAGAAGGATCCATCTCAGCAGCCTGGGCTTCGACTCTTGTTTAGAAAAAAGATATTTTAACGCAGCATGGTCAGTATAAACAATCACTTTAGAACCCAACAAATATTGCCTAAATTTGTCAAAGGCATACACCACCGCTAGCAACTCCTTCTCGGTAGTTGCGTAATTCATCTGTGTCGGGTTCAAAACGTGACTCGCATAGTAAATAACATGCAAAAGCTTCTCTTTCCGCTGCCCCAATACAGCCCCGACTGCGATGTCATTGGCGTCACACATGATCTCAAACGGCAGCGACCAATCCGGGGCTATCACAATTGGTGCTGACACTAACTTATTTTTCAGGTTTTCGAAAGCGTCAGCACATTCCTTATCGAACACAAACGCCGTGTCCTTGAATAACAAGGACGTCAACGGTTTAGCTATCTTGGAGAAGTCTCTTATGAACCTGCGGTAGAACCCTGCATGACCCAAGAAGCTTTGGATACCTTTCTTGTTTACGGGTGGTGGTAACTTGGATATTACTTCCACTTTTGCTTGATCGACTTCGATCCCTTTGTGTGAGATTTTATGACCAAGGACGATGCCCTCTCTCACCATGAAATGACATTTTTCCCAATTCAGGATCAAGTTACTTTCCTGACATCTCTGCAAAACAAGTGACATGTTAGTTAAACAATCATCAAATGATGACCCGAAAACCGAAAAATCATCCATGAAGACTTCCATATGTTTCTCAAGCATATCCGCAAAAATAGAAGTCATGCATCTTTGAAATGTGGCTGGGGCATTATATAACCCGAATGGCATCCTCCTATAAGCAAAAACTTCGTACGGGCATGTAAAAGCTGTCTTCTCTTGATCCTCTGGCGCAACCGCGATTTGGTTGTATCCGGAGTATCCATCTAGAAAGCAATAGTAATCGTGACCAGCCAATCTTTCTAACATCTGATCAATAAAGGGCAAGGGAAAGTGATCTTTTCTGGTGGCTAAATTAAGTCTCCTATAATCAATGCATACCCTCCAACCAGTGACTGTACGCGTAGGAATCAACTCATTCTTGTCATTAGTCACCACAGTTGTACCTCCTTTCTTGGGCACCACGTGAACAGGGCTCACCCATAAACTGTCCGATATAGGATAGATAAGTCCAACATCCAATAATTTCACCACTTCCTTTCTTACGACTTCCTTCATAACGGGGTTCAGTCTTCGCTGGGGCTGCACAACCGGTTTATGGTCCTTCTCCATAAGGATTTTATGCATGCAAACTGTAGGACTTATACCCTTTAAGTCTTCGATTTTCCAACCAATAGCACTCTTAAATTTTTTAAGAACCCCAATCAGTTGTTTCTCTTGGACACTTTTCAAACTAGAGCTGATAATGGCGGGACACTTTTCCTCGGTGTCTAGAAAAACATATTTGAGATTTTTCGGTAGTTGTTTCAATTCTGAACCTTTAGGCTTTTCGTCATTACCTTCCAGTGCTATAGGTTGCCGTAAGTCCTCCCATCGGTGTGGTCGGGATCCCCTTTGGAATGGTCGAGTGTCCAACATTTCAACTACCTCCTTGTCATTCTCATCTACTTCTTTATCTTCCTTAAAGATTGACATGCTTAGCACTCTCTCCAGGGGTAGTTGGGTCACACTCTCCAAATGTTCGCTCTCTACGACTTGTTCTAGCACTTGTATGTTGCTACTGGTGCCACGATCCTGTTTATGCTTCATGGTATTACTAACATCAATTTTTAACTCCTCGTCATATACTTTCAAGGTCAGGGTGCCGCCTTCCATATCTATCATGACTCTCCCGGTTTTCAAGAATGGCCAGCCCAAAATTAACGGCATTTCTTCATCTTCCGGCATCTCTAGGATCACAAAATCAACCGGAAACACAAATTTATCTACCTTAACTAGTACATCTTGAACCACTCCATATGGCCGCTTAACTGAATGATCAGCAAACTGGAGGGTCATCCGAGTGTCTTGAACCGCACCGATATCCAACTTTTTGTAGATGGACAAGGGCATGAGGCTAATACTTGCTCCCAAATCAATTAAAGCTCTGTTGAATGACCTATCGCCAATAGTGCATGGGATAGTAACAGCTCCACTGTCTTTCTTCTTGACCGGAATCTTCAGACCCTGCAAAATAGCACTACAAGTTTCCGTTAGAATAACAGGTTCGGACTCACTAGTCCGCTTCTTAGCAATAGTGTCCTTCATGAATTTTGCATAGGTGGGCATTTGTTCTAGTGCCTCCAACAACGGAATGTTCAGCTCCAACTTTTTAAACAGCTCCAGGAACTTCTCGAAATTCTTCTCTTGCTGTCCTTTCTTTTTATTTCTTGAGGGGTATGGCAGCTTGATCACCGGTTTCGGTTCTACCACTTTCTCTTTAGTTACCGGTACCGGTGTCACCACTTCTTCCTCGACTATTTCATTTTCTTTAATTTCCAGCTCCACTTCAATCATCTGATCATTTAGTTCTGTTTCCTCTTCTCCTACTTCCTTGGATTTTCCACTTCTTGTTACTACCGCCTTAATTTGGTGGTGATCCTTCAGATTTGGTATTGTGGCACTTGGAAGTGTACCCGGCGCTTGTGAACTCGCTAGCTGTTGAGCAATTTGACTCATTTGTACTTCAAGATTCTTTATGGATGCTCCAGCATTCCTGAAGTTACTCCTTGTCTCTTCTTGAAATTGAGAACTTTGGGCTGCCATTTTCTCAATGGCTACTTCCCACTCAGCTTTTCGAGGCGCTTGTAGTTGATATTGAGGTTGGTACGGTGCCTGCTGGTACTGCTGTTGCTGAGGTTGATACGGTTGTTGGCCTTGAACATGTTTTTGTACATTTCCTTGTTGATCTTTCCATGAAAAGTTTGGGTGATTTTTCCAACCAGGATTATATGTGTTGGCGTAGGGATTGTTCTGCCTCAACATATTAATCTGTTCCACTTGCTCTTGAGTTGCTACACAATGCATTGTAAAGTGTGGTCCACCGCATATTTCACAAGGTGCTGCTTGAACTGGCTCAACCTGTGCCACTACCTGAGTTTCAACATTCATTTTCTTTAACCTTCTCTCTACCTCAGCGGTGATCTGATCCTCCATTTTAACAACCTGGTCTGCCAGCTTCAGATCAATCTTACCTTCCGGTTGGTTAACCGTGCGATCATACAACTCAAGGTGCTCGTTAGCGGTGATTGCTTCTATGATCCTTCTGATACCTGTGGTCATTGAGAAGTTGGTTGAGCCACCGGCAGCAGTATTTATGAGCTGTTTCGTTTTGAGTCGTAATCCATTCACAAAGTTTTGCATCTGCTCAGTGGCGTCCATGTTATGAGTAGGACATGCTGTAAGACACCTCTTAAACCGCTTATATGCAGCCCCTAAAGATTCTCCTTCTTTTTGCTTGAAGTTGACAATGTCATATCTTTTTCGGATGAACACTGAGGCAGGGAAATACTCATTCAGGAACGCAGTTTCCATCTCTTGCCATGTTGTGATACTTCCAGCGGGAAGCGAGTAAAACCATTCTTCCGCATCATCAGTGAGTGTGAACGGGAACATAACCAATCTCTTGACCTCTTCGGAATGTCCTTCTATTTTCAGCGAGGTGGTGGTTGTAAGGAATCTCTGAAGATGTTTATTTGCATCTTCGTTGATTCTTTCGGCGAACGACTTGCTCTCCAACTGACGGATGGTGGAAGGGTGTAGCTGAAATGCGCAACATTCACCGGTTGATTCACAATGGTCATCCGGTTTGGTTGAGCATTGGCCCCTCCATAGTCTCCTAGCAGTCTTTCAGGCTGAGGTGGATTTCCCGCCATTTGAACAGTTTCAGGTGTTGTCTCTCTCTCTTCGGAGTCGCTCTGCACAGATATAATTTCCTCTATTTCTTCCAGTCTTTTAACTTTAGCTAATCTCCGTCTTTCGTGTAATGCTCGTTCTGGTTCTGTATCAAAAGAATATTTAGCTGAGGCCTGACCTCGCATACACAATTAGACAAGCGTTAGATAATACAAGCGGATAAAAGTTATGCAGTAAATAATACAAGCTGATCAGAAGGTGTTAGTCGAACCTTCCCAAAAATACATCGATGCATGAAGCATGCAAGGATTGACCCTGTGGGCTTGTCTGGAGATCTGAATGGCGTCGAAAATGCCAGTAGTTCATCATTGCTTATGACGTTTATTTTGAACTCTATCGAGCCATGCCAGATAGTCTTTGTTGCCAAGGGTAGGCATCGACCGAAAAACCCTAGCATTTGGATCTATGAATTTTAAGTCGATGGAACCATTTTTCTCGAAGGTAGGTGGAATGGCGGAAGTGAAGCAAGGGAAAAACTCTTGTACCTTTTTGGGGTGTGTTTTTGCATTCGGATATGGCCCGTGGAAGGTCAAAAGTTTGTCATCCACCACAAAAGGGATTACCATTTGTTGTTGCCAGTTTTCCACCATGGATTTATCAATTGATGGTGGCTGAGGGATAGTTTGTAAACCCTCTTCTTCAATAAGAGTGAAAGCTAAAGGGTTGTTACCAGTAGTGGGAGTGATGGAAGCCATAGCAATGTGAAGAAATGAGAAAGAGAAAATGGTAAGTTTCTTATTTCTGAAGTTGTGGAAGAAATGAGAGCAAAGAAGATGGTGAAATTGTAGAAAAGCACGAGCGAAGAAGAAGAAGAGAAGTGAAAAGTGGTGGAAGATGTATTTATAGGCACTAAGGAGCAAACAATCATGATGGACAAGTGGCAGTCGCGGCAGCTTTATAACTGTTTCGTTCCACTATAGTGAGGAATTTAGTAGGGGTAGCTGGAAACTTGTGACCTAGGGAGTAGCCAAAATCATGATGGAGTGTTCCTTGGAAATCGTGGTGCAGAAAGTTGTCATCATTGTGCGTGACATCAGCAAAAGTGTGAACATAAAGTCGAAATTTGGCAAGAGTTAAAACGTCAGTTCTCAGTCGAAGCTGGCCTTTTAGGGGGAAATTTAATGGCTGGAAAATTTTGACCAGGAAAGATAAGCAAGTCGAAGGGAAGCTTGACATTCCAAACGAAGAGGTCGAAGAAAGTTCGACGCGAGATCCTGCAGACCATGGTCAAAGAGGTCTCGACGGACCACCCGTCAGAAGGACGTTGAAGTAGTTTTGACGGATAGCCTTCCTAATATAGGTCGACGACATGCCAAATAAGCAAATTCATAACTGACGAGAACGTCATGGGGGGACGCGTGGCAGGCTGTGGATGGTCGACAGCAGAATAAAAGTTATTTTCTATGCCTATTTAAGTAGATTTTAGTTTCAGTTTTTAGAAGGTCGCATTTTGTTACACTGAGAAGAATACACTCAAAGTATCAGCGTTGGAGAGAAACAAGTCAATTCTTCGCAAATGTATGCATGCGTCCAATTTACACTTTAAGCAATTTTTTTCATAAGTCTTGTTTTCTATTCATTTCCCTTTGCAATTTTGTCATATTTGTTTTCATTGAATTATCTCAACAATTTCTACCATTTCAAATCAAAACACTCAAGCACTCGTTGTATAACTAACACATAGTCTAGGATTCTTGTAGTCGATCCTGCACGTAAACTTTAATAAGAGGCTAGAGGTTGTTCGCCGGAAATTCAGGTGAACATCGACGCACTTGAGGAGAGGTATTGAGAATCCTCTTCTGTATAGCTTGTTCTCAATAAGAACGTAGGCGCAAGCTCGGTGTCTCGTTACGCTAGCCTCCTTCTGGTCGGGGGGAAACTCTCTTGTCATGAGGTAGTTGTAAATCGGGGTCAGAAGTGAATCGGTGGCCAGCAACACGTTGTGGTCTCCAACGTCAGGTGAGGAAAACATAGGGGGTGTACCGGCAAGGCACTCTGATGCTAAAGTTAGTTCAAAGTGAAAGAAGGCAAATACAGAAGTTAAGAAGTGAATTGAATACTTGACCCTCCTCCAAAAGAGGGTATTTATAGAGAGCCCCCAGCACAAGGCCAACAGTCTCCATTGTGGGTTGGGTGATCAGACCCATAATGGATGACTGCCAAGATTTCTACGTGGAAATGGGGATGAGCAGCTCGTACTCATCATCCTGGGTCAACTGTCCCGCATTCCTCAGAGTGGAAGACTTGCCCGTCACGAAGGGCAGAACGTTTTCGCGAGGTGAGCGGGGTTAGTTGGCTACGTGTCCTCGGGTGGTGAGCACGTGGGAAATGTGTTCTCCGGCGGCTACAATAAATTGGACCTTTGTGTTGAACCTTTTTCGACGCGGAACTGGACTGAAGTGTGTTCAACGGTGGGCCAACTCCAGACCTAGTCCAGAACATTTATATTTCAGAGTTGAAATTGTAACAAAATGGAGAACAATAAGTGCTTGTATAAATGGTTGAAAAAAGAAAATTAACCTGATTTTAAATATATAAATTGTTAAATTGGTCTCTACATTTACTAGTTTATTCGTTCTGTAAATTAGTAGTCACTAAATAGTACTTAAACTAACAAAGTCCATAAGTAAAAATTGATGATCAAACAACGTGAATAATGTAGACAAATGACATCAAGAAGTTTTTTAAATTATACTCCAAAAGTAAAATTGAACTTAAGCTGACAAAAAAAAAATCTAAGCATGTCTTCCAATTTCTTTAAATTCTTTTAAAATTTCAAAATTTTCTCTTTGAACAACATCCGTGTTTCTTTTCAATTCACTAATTTAATTTAGATTGAGTCTTTTTATTTTCATTTACATTTACATTTCAAATTCTTTATTTCTTTTATAGCTTTATAATTCTACTGGCATTTACATTTCATTTTAAATCTTTCTCTAAATTTAAGTAGATTTAAATTCACTCTCATTTTATATTCAAGCATTTACATCCTTTGGCTTCTACTAATTCCAAAACAAACTCACCTTTTTCTTTCACTTTTTTATTCATTGTGTGGGGTCCAACTTATTCCTTGTGCAACAAATAAGAAGGTTATTTTAGTCACAGTCCTCTTTTTCTTACAAATACGGTTATTATTATGTAATCATTCTAAGAATCATATCTTTTTTTTATTTTATTCTTCTCCTGCAAAATTACTATTATGCCTACTCCTAACCGTTTTTGACCCCAAACAAACCTCACTAACTATTTTTCACCTTCCTTTGCAATTCAGAAAATTGCAAAACCGTTTTGTATATAAACCATGAGTTTGTTATTAATCCATCATTTTCCGTAGTCATGGAAAACCCTTCACGTTTTTCAACAAGCATTGCTTCAGAAATGGGTAACACAAAAATGGGTGCTACTACAAAACCTGAAGAAGTTCTTAAAGTTGAACGTGAACGAAGGAAGAAAATGGCTCAAATGTTTAATCACCTTGCTTCCACTGTTCCTGCTCTCTTTCCAACAGTTAAGATCATTCATTCATTCGTTCCTTTTCTTCGTATTCTTTCGGTTTTTCAATGTTAAAGTAAATGCAAATATCTGAAATGGGTTTTTGTGTTTGTGTTTTTTAAGGCTACTAGGGAAGTGATTATTAATGAAACAATCGGGTATATTAAGGAACTTGAGAGCAAGAAGAAAATGTTAGAGGAGATTAAGGAATCGAAGGTTGAAGGGAGTTTGAATTTGTTGGTTCCGTGTCGGAACAGAAATTGCTCTGTTTCTGTTACGGTTTCTAACAATGTGGCTTTCTTTGGGATTGAATCGGTGGCTAAACCGGGTTTGGTTACTGTGATTTTGGAGGTGTTTTTTAATAATCAAACTGAGATTTTAGCGGCTAATGTTTCTGTTAATGATGGGAATTTGAGATTGGCGATTACGGCGTTGGTTCAGAATGGTCATGATCATGGAAATGCTGGTCGTGTTGAGAAGATTAAGAGAGAGATTATGAGTTTGTAAGTTGAATTGATGAGTTATTAGTTTTACATTTTGTTTGTTTAGTAACCGGTTTATGTGATTGATATTGGAAATTTAGGACCATGAATGGTGTGATGGGTTTACACCAAGTGGCATGGATCATATAGTGATATTTGGTATACATGTGTATGGATATTGATAGTGATGAATGTTTTGAGCAAACAAATTAACTGGTGTTGAAATGGTTTTTATTGATTTTATTGGTCTTGGTCCAGAATTAGGAGACCAATTTTGATTGCTTTTGATTAGACAAAGAAGAAAGACGTGCCACATTATCCCAATCATTGCATGCAGTGGGATGGGATGGGATGGACGGACCTCAATAGACATAGCCATAACATCTCATGAATGCAGAAAATTTTGGACAGGGCATATGTTTTCAAGTTTTAGGTGTGGAAATTTGAGTCATATAAAATAGTAAAGTACTATTTCCTTCTACCTATTATTCTGGCATTTCTTTTTATAGAATTTTATTCTTGCATTTCTTGGGAGGCTCTTTCGTACCAATAAGTAATATTAGGAAAATACCTTCTCAGTTAAATAATTAAAACAGAGACTAAATTATTCCTATTAATGATAGAAAACCAACCAAACTTATGGGGAAAAAGATATCTGTTTTAAAATAGATGTATTTCTCACTATTTAATTTAAAATAATATTATTTTTTCAATTTTATTCCGTAATTATAATTTGTACACTATTTTTAAAATATTAATAAAATTAATTTAATAAAAATATATTATTTTATAACAATATTATTATATTTTTTAATTTGTGTGTAAAAATTTTGAAAATATGAAATTCAATCATAAGGATATAAAGTGTGACATATTATTCCAGCCAATTATAAAATTCTCGGTCGGATTTTCCTATTGATATCACAGAAGATCACAAAACTAAAAAGTTTGACATTCTCTCTTTCAACGAGGTGTATATGTTCATTAAGTGCTTATTAGTATGTGATAGTTTTTACCTTTTAAAAATAACTAAATAATTACTTCTTTTGTCTTAAATTATAAGTCTCTTTTGCTATTAAAAAAAATTGTTATTAAATTATAAATCACTTCAATACAATATTAATAACATTTTCATTTTTAATATAATAGTAATGATACTTTTGTCTAATTTTCTCTCAAATATTTATTATTATTTATTCTTTCAACTTTTTTTTAATTTCACTTTCCTATAAAATAGTAAAAGACATTACCTTACATAATTTGTCTTTAGTGTAAAATGTCTAAATCATTCTAAAGATAATTTGAAACAGAAGGAGTACTAAATAAAGATAAACTCTAAAAGTTTTTTTTACGAGTTATAGAATTTACACTAATAATACATCACATTCATTTATAGACATGACTTTAAAAGATAACTATAATCAAAGTCAATCATCTCTTACGATTTAACAACTCTGATTGACTCAATATAAAAATTATTTATAGCGGCAGTATATATGAATTAAATCCTAACTTATAATGTTAAGTTCATGAAAATAAATTAATAAAAATTTATGTGATCGTTACATAAAGCCAACGAGGTTACAAGAACAAGATTGTACCCTCACTTGTATTGGTAGAAATGAATTGCTTGCCCCTTATAGTAGAAGGCTAGAAGCAGATGCCACATTATTTTTGTTCACACACACTGGCATCTAGATTTCAGTTCTTGAAAAACATGCTAAATGTAACCTATATGCTACCAAAACCTTGAGCACTTGGTGAGAAAAACGGAAGCAAAAAAGTAATAATCATATTCCATTTAGTAATCAACATTTGCTATGAGCAGAGACTTTGTATCTAACTAAGGATGTGCAGCATCTTTGATAAAGAGACACTCCTCAAACAAGCATAATCTAAAACCTCAAGTCATCAAATCTTGAACCCATGCTATTGTGGAATGCTCTCTCTTTGGTTTAGGTCTTCCAAACTTATGTTAGCCTCAAGTCCCGTGTCCAAATTATTAACCATGTCAAGGATATCAGATTTCAAAGAGGCTGCTAATGTCTGTCAGTAAAGAAGAAAAAACATGTTACTGTCTTTAGAGAGATGCAATAGAACTAAAATGAGAACACAGAAATTTCTTTGCAACTAAGACAGTGTACCTTTCTTTCCTCTTCTTTTTTGTACTTAAGAACTTCCAAAGGCCACTCAGATACAAGTTTCTGAAGTTCATCCTTCATGCCTGACTTTTTGGCATCAGACAAAGTCTAGTGACAATGAAATCAATAAACCAAAGAGTTAAACAAGACTATCCAGGGACGTATATGATATACTCAGTTTACTTACTAACACTCATTCGTATCATATCATTACCAAGAAAGTGTTCTAACAAATGCAATCAATGATATAGCTATAATTTCATCCTCAGCAATTGATGTGGGACTAATTCGACTCTGAACTGAAGTATCAATACAAAAAGCTATATAACTTTTGCCACAATTCCAAAATTATTCTAATATAAAAACTGATTTGTACTTTGACCAATCTTTCCAGGGTAATAACATTACAATTTCATTTAGCGCTGTTTTATTTCTATTTGAGAAGCATTTCTTTGTTTCGCTCATTAGTGAAGAAATTTATCACATAAGAGAAGAAGTAAAAAACATACACTCATACCAAATTTAGAACTTGAATGATGGCAACAGCATCACTAGGTTTACGTTCCAATAAAAGGCCCTGCAAAATCATAAAAAGGTGCTTAGACTTGCTATCAAAGTGGAACTCAGCTATAACACAATCAGCACTGGGAAGTCGAAACACATATCAGCATTGAGAACATATTTGACGCAAAATCATATTAGGTAAGGATTCTCAAATTGGGAAAACTAAAAATGTTTTTCCTTTATTTTTCTTTCAAAAAAACAATTGATCTCATTTTAAAGAACAGATTGATGAATACAAACATGTCTTAAAAGCAAAATAATTATGTATAAGATTGAGCAAAGCTGAAAGCTAACACACAATAAGCTACACACACAGGTGTGAATCGATTTGCTACCTTGGCGCAAGAAAACCCAGTTGCCAAAGTGTGCTTCTTCATTGAATCAGATCTCAACTTTTCTATTTTCCATAATGACTCAGTGTCTCCTACAAACATGGAAATGAAAGGCATACACGCTTAGTTCATCATAAGCAGAAAATATTTTTAAAAGCCCAAAAAATCATATATAGCATGGTCTTGAAATCACATGATACTACTGATGTACTATATGTATTCATTGCCATCAAATTTGTCAAGAAGTTATTAATATAGTTGAACTAACTTATTTCAAAAATGATACAGACCGAGCAAGTCAAGGCACATTAGTCACAAAGTAATCTTTCTTTTCTTAGCATGATTCCTCGGTCCAAAATGCAAGAGTGTAAAATGATCAACAGTATAACCAAATTCACAAATCTGGTTTTATTGTTTTATGTGAAATTATACTCAAAACATTGTGAATATGATTATAGTCTACCTTTTGGGGTTCTTTCAATTTTCTAAAAGCTGAGAAAACACAGCTTGCCAACATTGAGGAAGATGCAAGTTCGGAGAGAAAGAAAAACCAAAAGCCAGTAAATACTAGGCAAATTATTATCTCCATAGTTTTATGGATAATTTAGTGTTCAATTTAAGAATATGAATCCTCTTTTAACAAACTTCTGTTTAAGTTCAATAGAAGCTTATAGAATTAGGCTGATAAAAGACATCAAGTATGAGCACCTCTTTTGGCAGCAAATCTCATCCATGTTTCAAATGAGGTTTGTCGTAGTTTTACACCAGCCTTAACAAACCTTTTCGCGTACTTATTAATCAACTCCCATTCATCTGTATTGTGACAGATGCTGCAAATGATTGACCCAGGTAACAAGTCAGAAAAACATACTTAAGAGAACAAAAGCAGAATAACAAGAAAATGTGAAATTCATAATTTGTTTAGTGTTAGAAAATACTAAAATAAACCTTTAGATGCATAAAAAAAAGGCTAGATTGTTCATTCTTTTTAATCGTGATTTGCTCTACTTTAAGATTCAAAGAGTGGGTTTTTTGGGTACCGAATACATGTTACATTACAACTCATCTAAGCATTTTGCAAGCTAAGAAAATCAAGCAAACTAACTGCATTATAGGCTTGTAGCCTAACACACAAAGAGGCACCAAATTGCCTACATACAATCAAATAGAGCTTCGGGGAACTAACAACAGAGGCAGTGTTGTCAAATATCAATATCGGAAAATATCAGATCGCCAAAAAACCGATATGAGAAATATCGGATCGCATAGTAGGCAAATATTGGAAGCCGCGGAGCGGTTAAAACAGAAATGAAAACTCAAAAAGTTGAAAATTTGAAATCCAATAACTAAAACAGAAAAGCTACAAACAGAAATTTAAAAGGAATTAAAACTCAAAAAGTTAAATAGTTCAAACTAATAACTAGTAGTTCTTCTAAATCTAATTAATGATAAAAGATTTAACTATTCTCCTTTTCCCCTTCCCCAACATAATCATTATTCTCCTTTTCCCCTTCCCCAACATAATCATTATTCTCCTTTTCAGATATTGAGGATAAAAGATTTAACTATTCTCCTTCAGCTTCTTCAATTGAATCATCTGAATCAACATCCTCAAATTCTACTTTTGATTTTTCGATGACAGAATCTTCCACTTCAATCATTTGTTGCTTTCCCTTCCTAGATAGAAGAACCAGCCGACTTCTTTGTTTTAGACGAAGTGCCGACAACATTAGGGTTGGGAGTTACTTTTCTCTTTTTAGTTGTTTGCCTAGTATATCTTGTAGGCTCTCCAAAACTCCTGAAGTTCTATAAACATCATCCCAATTAAGGGCAGTCTCATCATTCTCATCCTCAAATACTCTTTCATTCCCAACAACAACTTCAAGTGTAAAAGCTTGGAGAAATGAAGAAGAGCAGCCAAAGAATTGAAGGAAGAGTCGTCGAAGAATGAATTAACAAGACGAATAAACAGGTAAGTATATATAATACTAGGCACCGACTCAGAATGAAAGAAGAGGAAGAATGAACAGGTATATAGCCCACATTTTCCTTTTTCAATGTTTCCACCTCCTTAAATTTTACTTTTCCACCTCTTTAATGTTTTTAAAAATGATTTATTATAAAAAAATAATAATAAAAATATGACTTCCAATATTCCATTCATAACCGGTATACCAGTATACCGGAAAATCGCCGATATCGCGAGCATTGCAAAACTGAATGGCTTTCGTATCCGATAGCTAAAATTCCGATACGCAATACCGGTATACCGACGATATACCGGATTTTTAACAACACCGAACAGAGCAGGATTTGAAAATGAAGCATGCTAGCCAGTGCAAAGGGAATAACAATTAAATCAACAAAAAGTTCAGCAACTGCTTTTAGAGGTAAACACCATATTCAAATCTTATTCACAGAAGACCCTTTGTACTGCAAAACAAACTAATGAAAATGCAAAAATAATAACATACCTGAAAACTATATCTGCCGTGCCCGGTTGCAATGGTAAATCATTCCTATTCAAAAGTTTCATTACTTCCACCAATAGATTAGTATCATTGTGATTCTTAGCATATGTCTACAACAAAATAACAGTAACTTACCAATTGCAAACAGGAGACAAATCAAAGAAATTAAAACATTCAAATGTCAAACAATACCAATATATGGTGGGCTGAAGCAACACTCGGCGCCAATCCATAGACATTATGCTTCCACAAAGCCTTCTTTCCTGCTCACACATTAAAATCAAATAACCTTAAAATGCCATTTCATATCTTCAAATTTCACAAATGAAACAGCATAGATTAAAAATAACAAAATGCAAACACAAACAAACCATACCAAAATCAAGGGCTCCTGCATGAACACATGCTTTTGTAACTTCCCGGCAGAGACTGCAGTTAAAGTCATCGTGTATGCGAAGATTCGACAACCTCTGCTCACACAAAACAATAATTAAACTCATCACCATAGCAAAGAGACTGAATCAATATATAGATAGAGATTCTGCAAAAGTATAGAAACTAACGAATCTGCGGAGGTTCTGCAAAACGTCAAAGAGAAGACTAATATCGTGACGGTGTTTACAATTCTCAATCATTGACCATAGCCAAGCATTTGGAGGCATGGATCGTTTAACATTTACAGACTGAAGCATTTTATCATAAAGATCCTTCACAGCTTCTACATTCAAAAATTCAAAAATACGAATCAATAAACATCACAAAATTGAAATTCGAAAAAGGCATTTACAGTTAACAAATGAATGAAGAACCTGTTGGAGTTTCTTCAACATTATCAACTCCGGAACTGTAATTGCGTTGCGCAATCCCTGAGAGAAACGGTTGTTCGGTGCTTCGAAGATGAAATGAAAGGAAAATCGGAGATTTCAAGAGCCGGGAGACTCGGCGAGAACTTGATACTGCTTGCATGGTTTAATCTGAGAAGGACCGAGTTAGAACTCAGGTGTCGCCTCCGGGTGAACTCGGTAGATTTGAGGAAGAAGGAGAAGCTTAAGCCTCGTCTCAGGGTTTACGACACATGGAGTGTGAGAGAGTGGATTCGGTGCAACACTCGTTAGCGTGGTCTTCCATTTTCTACGGCTTGGATTCTCCCTTGACAATTCATCGTTTAATTAATTAAATTTTAATTATAATGTACTAAGGCATCCCAATTCAAAGAAATTATTTTGTATCTTATTAAATTTTTTATATTTTTACACTTTCAATTATTTAAACAATTTACTAGACTATCGCACGATAAGCTTTATTAAATTATTATTATTTATAAATATTATAGTTTAGAGAAGTTTTATAAAAAACTTTTATATTTAGGGTTTTTATAAAAAGAAATAACAATGCTTTAATACTTTGTATCTTATAAAAAATAATATAGTATTACTTTGCTAAAACAACCACTAACGATTTTTTTCTTTTTATATTAATTTTCAATGTAATACTTTGCTACAATAACCTTTTAATGACATTAGAAAGAGAGAGTAGTTTTATGAATGAATTTTTTTATATATTAATGATGAGGTTATAATTTATATAGCCGAATCCTAAAAAATTAATTTAAACATAATTATCAATAACCACATCTTTATGGATAGTCATTTTTTTATTCTTCCTTATACAAATATAAATTACAAAAAAAGAATACTCATCAAATTGTGGTTTGAATTAATCAAATATAATAAGGATTATGGATAAAAACCTATAAGAGTTATTTATTTATTAAATAAACAAAGAAAAAAGTAGTTTCTATTAATGTGTTAAGGACTTAGTTGATTAGTGGGTTTGGATGAAATGTAGTTAGTGGATTTGGATGAAAATTATAATTTAAAACAGGATTTCCACTTCTTGTAATATTTATTAAAACAAAAATAGATAGTTATTATGATAAATAATAATAACTAAATATATAGGATCTACATTTTTTAAATATTTATGCCATTTTGAAAGGATTCATTAAATTCATTTTATATCTCACAAATAAATTAGTTTATTTTTTTATCTAAAATGAAAAATAATGTTTCGGTAGTAAAAAATTAGCAATTTTTATAATCGTGCTTTAATCTTCAATTACCCATTTAATCTTGACGTTGAAGTTCATAGAAAAGGGAAGAAACAGTACAAAAGCACGGATAATGATGCTCTAATACTGTAAAAAAATATCTTTTGAAAGTCTAAATATTATAAAAATATAAATTTCGTCAAAATATACAACATCAAACTCGTATAAACCCTAACGTCAAATACTCTTTCTATGTCAATACATTCTATTAAGATGAATTCATATGTAAATTGGATAGATTTAAGTTTGAAATAGAAGACAATAATCTTAATAAAATGTGGAACAAACCCTAATATAATGTGAAACACGTTCTATTAAGATGAATTTATATTCTAATGTATAGATTCAAGTTCGAAATAGAAGACAATAATCTTACTAAAATGTGGAAGAAACCCTAATATAATGTGAAATGAGAGAATGTATACATCAATATGCATTGTTTGATATATGTAACTTTTTGTTCTCTTGTTTTAAATCAAGTGGTGTAGTTTTGGGTTGTTGATATGAATGTGAGTATACGATTATATCGTGTCTTATAAAAAGATTCATCTCATACAGACTTTGCATTTGTTTTATTAGTGCAATGATTTATGGATAATTAGAAATGTTTATTGGTTTGAATTATAGTGATAATCCTATATATATAAAATGTTAAGTCATTGGTAGGAATTTAGGCACTGAAGTTAAAGTTATTTTAATCATTTTTTATATTTATTTTATTTTACTTTATTTGTTATTTAATTAAATTAAAAAAACTAATTTTCTCCGACTAACTTATTATATTTTTTTTTTAAAATTAATTTTTAAAAACTAACTTTCCTACTAATTTATTATATTTAGTAAAAACTAATTTAAACCACTTTAAATGTAATTATTTAGTAAAAATTAACTTAAACCACTTTAAAATTGGGGTGTATATGAGTTGGATCAACTCATAAAACCTGATCACATGTTTACTAATTTTGTATATGTTTACTAAATTTTGTTCACATGTTTACTAATTTTTTTTATTTGTTTTAACCACAAAACCAATTTGGATTTATTAAATGTGCTGTTTCTCATGCATGATTTGGGCCTTAATGTAGGTTGAGCCCTCTTCCATCTAAACTTCCATTTCACCCTCATTTTTCATAAGCAATAGGGTATGAGCAATACAATTTTGTTACGATTAATGCATTATATTCTAACAATGACCTTTTTAGCTTCTTTATCAGAATAAAATGAGCCAACTTAGTTAGTCTATTCATAAAAACCTAAACTTAATCACTTTCTTTCGTAGTCCTTGGCAAACCCACCACAAAATCCATAGAGATATTATCCCACTTCCACTCAAGGATGCTCAAAGGATGCATCAGTCCAAATGGCTTATGATGCTTGATCTTCAACTTCTGACAAGTCGAACAAGAATACGCAAACTGGGATGAATACTCAAACAACTCTTGTTGCTTTCTTCAAGAATTATCTTTTTAAGCTCTAGAAAGTCCATCCTAAAATTTCATAATTTCATTCTCATATACTTTGAAATTCGCCTCTTTACCTTGATTGGTTAGCATCAATTGGTCAATCAATCCCAAGTCCAACTTCTGACCTTCATTGATCTCTTCGAGCACACTACTAATCAACTTTAGCATACCCAACTTCACACTACTTAGAATAATCTCACATGTCAAGCTAAGATCTCTAAACTGCTCGATCAAATATGTTTTTCTAACCATAAGCACCTACATATGCAAAGACTTTCTACTCGATACATCTGTTACCACGTTATCTTTACCAGGATGGTAACTCAACCCAAAAACATAGTTATTCAGAAATTCTAACCATCTACGATGCCTCATATTCATATCATACTCATTAAACATGTACTTCAAACTTTTATGATCACTGAACACTTCAAACCTCGAACCATACAAATAATGTATACACACTTTAAGCATAAAAACTACCAATGCCAACTTCAAATCATGGGTAGGATCGTTTATATCATTAATCATAAGTTGTCTCAAAGCATGTGCTACAACTTGACCATTTTTCATAAGCACGCCACCTAACCCCATCTTACATGCATCACAATATACAACAAAAGATTCCTTCACATCTGGTAATATCGAATTTGGCATCGTCATCAACCTCTTCTCCAGCTCTTTGAAACTTTCTTCACAAAACACTCCACACATAAGCTTGCCCTTTTCGGGTCAACTGAGTCAAAGGAAAAGAAACTTTCGAAAAGCCTTCTATAAACCTTCTATAGTGACGACTTCTTGGTAAGTGTACCAATAATGTCGCAACAATAACAAGATCGAATTTACAACAACTTTTATTTAACAAGACAATATTGTGCAATGCATAGAAAATACTAAATTGGAGGGGGGGTCTGAGTTTTGCTTGCGAAAACCAAACAAAGTGTTTTGATGATAATACAAAAGACGTCAGGTTGTGTATAGAATCCCCTATTTCTCTACCGTTGATGTTTGATGCATTACATGAATGATACAGTCACTATAATCCCACGATGAATTAATAAAACTGTTATACCCAATCCCTTGGTGTATAACTCATTAATCTATACTTTGAGTTTTCTATCCCTAGTCCACCAACGTAAAGAAGATTAGGAAAAGCAATAGAATGTTAATTCCTAAGCTACTACTCGGAGTTCCCTATCCCTAACCCACCAGCGTAAGCACAACAATTGCCATAGGTCCAACAAATAGACTAATGGTAAGTATTTCATGTGTGCCCAAAATCACATCAAAATAGTATCTCACATAAAAAGCATTAAGAACAATGTGCAATTGAATATAATTATAAATCAAATTATTCATGCAATATCAAATCAAACATATATCTCAACAGTATTAAAATAGGTTTATCAAACACAACCTAACCTAAAGAGAATTAGCTACCCATAGTGCAAATTACAATACCAAATACAAATAAGATCGTTGCATAAGAAATCCCTTGAAGAATTGACCTCCAATGACTTAAAATGCTATCCAAATATGCCATTTGGTGCTGTAAATCCTTCGTTCACGTGTAAAGTTTCAGAACCCTTGAAAAAATACCAAATTTCCCCTTCTAAAGCCTTCAGAATAAATCAAAACACATCAGAAAAATCCCAGAAAAGGCATCATTTCGCGCGTGATAACTTGCATCGCGCACACGGTGTTGACTTTATCTTTCCTATTGTGTGCTCAATGTTGCGCGTGATTATTTCAGTAGTTGCGCGCTTTTACTTCCTTTTTCACCTGATTTTCACTAGGTCCTTATTTTTCATACTTAGTCAAGTAACTTGAATCGTTGCTTGTCCTCATGTAACTTGTCTGCACTGTCAATTCCAAACAGAAAACAAGTTGCACAATAACAATTGAACATCATTGTATAAATTTTTCTTTACCTAATCATCATTATAGCTTCCAACTTCTATCCATCAAATTCAAAAAACATCTTCATACTTTGACAAGTACTCAACATGCCTTTCATCTCACATTGACTCACTTAATTGACAGGATAGTTTCTCAAACAACATGCAAAATACTTTATATTGAGTTTGATCATGTTCTAATATAATTTATCAAAGAAATCAAAACACACATTTTAGGGCTTTTTCCGTTGTATCTTGCCTTATGTCTGAGTAGGATATTTTTGAGAAAAATAGGTTTAAACCTTTGGAGTTAGGTGCCTAATTCTCTTTCTTTTATAATACCCACTTGTTCATTCTTCGTGGTACTAGAGATATTTACTATTGTGGTCCTTATTATGCATTTTCCATTCTCTTAATCTCTTTTTTTTAAAGAAGTTCATTTTTCCAACTTCTTATTTTCTCATCATTTTGAAATTTTAACCATTTTTTTCTAGTACCTCAACCCTAAATTTAAAACTTTGCTCACTTTCAAGAGCAACCCCAAACTTAATCTTTTTTTCATACAATTTAAGAACTAAATTTCTACCTAATTCTAAAGAGAGGGTGGAAAGATAAAATCTTTCAAATCACTTGGCTAAAAATTTAAATATGAATCAATATAGAATAAATATCATTTACTCACCTCACTGAACCATAAAGGTCTAGCAACATGATGTTCATACTTTACTAGAAGAGACATATTATACGACCCTCTTGGAAAGCCAATTGGTTGTGGTGCGGATGTAGATGCATCAATAACCTCTTCCTCGCCTACCAATGTCGATGGAGCAATCCGTCATAAACCACGCTCTGAAATCTTACTGTCTCTACCTCGTGTTCGCGCCATTGTCAAACTGTCAACAACAAAAAACACATCAATTTTTTTAAAAATTAAACTGAAACACGTTTTGAAAGAGTTCAAGTGCATTAACTTTTCAAAAAGCCGAAACAATTTGTAAAAGACTTCCGGTGAAGATTTCACCAAACTACAAGACATTGAAAATGAGTTATGATATGTAAAATAAAAATAGAAAGACTTACCCTAAGAGTTTAGGTGAAATTATAATCCATCCTTCCACAATTTATTTAAATGTGTGAGTTAGAAAATCTTATAAAAAAAACCAATATGTCCTTTTTTTTTAAGTCATTTTCAATCAATTAATTAATTTTAATGGGTGAGTTAGGAAATTTTATAAAAAGAAAATAAAATAAATAATGTTTAATAAAAAAAAAGTTTGCTAGTAGCGGTTTCATAAAATGTAGAGTTAAAATAATTAATAATAAAAATAATAAGTATTATTTTGGTGATAACGATTAAAATTTACTTTTATATGCAAAATTATTAGTTAGTGGGATAATTATCAAGGAAATAATAGTTTAATAATTAAATGAGATAGTGGAATAATAATAATAATAATAATAATAATAATAATAATAATAATAATAATAATAATAATAATAATAATAATAATAATAATAATAATAATAATAAAATTGGAGACAGTGGAATAATAATAAAATTGGGTCGAGACCTGCCCCTCAGCCGGGCAGGCCCAACCCAATGTTGTGTTGGGGAGATCCAGCAAGGCTCAATCCTCTCATGTCGGGCACACCTCTATACAAGGCCTCTCAGTCGAGCAGACCAAATTGGCACGAGGGGAGCCTACGCGTTTTTTCACGTTCTCCACGTGTTCCCCGCGTGGGGACACACCATCAAACAACTACCCACCTCCGAAAGAGATGATCAACCCATCTTCTGAAGATCACGGCACAGTTGATCCAAGGCAAATAACACGTGTTGTTATTCTCTACGCCACGTAAGCCTTGACAGTTACTTGTGTTGGGTTTGGCGATTTGGCACAATACAATGTAACTTTTGGCCCTACGCTGGGGCACATTATAAATACCATCTTTCACTAGAGGGTCAGATATTTATTCTCTACACCTATTCTCTCTATACTTACTCTTTCTAAAACTCCGTTACTCACTTACGCATTGGAGTACCTTGTAGGTACATTCTCTCCTCCTTTACAACACCGGTGAACGCAGCAGCTCACGACACGTGACAGACTACTGATTCCTTTCTGATACGATGAGATTAAATAATAATAATAATAATAATAATAATAATAATAATAAAATTGGAGATAATGATTAAAAATTATTTTTTATATGAAAAATTATTAGTTAATAGGATAAATATCAAAGAAATAATAATTTAACAATTGAATAAAATAATAGGATAAATAATAATAAATAAGTAAATAAATAAATGAATATAGAATAGAAAATTATAAAAATATCTTCTGGCTCCAAAAATTATAAGTGGCTTAACAAATTTTATATATAAGGTTAAATTGGAGATAATGATTAAAAATTATTTTTTATATATAAGATTATTAGTTAGTAGGATAAATATCAAAGAAATAATAATAACTTAACAATTAAATGAGATAATGAGATAAATAATAATAAATAAGCAAATAAATAAATAAATATAAAATTGAAAGACAAAAATATCCTTTATTTTAGCGCTAAAAATTACTAAATGATTAATAACTTTCATCCTTCTTTAACTCTTATTTTTGAGAATGCATACATATAAATATTATGTTGAAGTATATTTCTATTAAAAAAAACATTTTTATTTTAAAGCAAAAATTATAGGTTTTCATATTTAAATATATTTTTGTGAATAATAATATATTTTTAAAGTATACTTTCTATTAATATAAATATTTTATGTTGATATATAGTATAACAAAGTATAATAAATTGAGTAATATTATTTGATGATTTTTTTATATATAAAATAAATAACCAAAAGAACATTAAATCATATCGTAGACGACTTTAATATGGCCCTAAGATATTTCGCCTAATTTACTTTTAATTCGTCCTTATTTGTAAACTAAATTACTATATTTGACAAAACTATTATACTAATATTTATACTTTTCTAGAACGTTTGGAAATTAATTTAAAAATTAATTATATGGAAATTTTATAAATTAGAAAAGGATTTATATTTACCAAAAATTAAAAAATTTCCATTTTTATTAAATTATTCAAAATAGGTCTTTTAAATTTATTAACAACATAGTATGATTTGACTGCTATTTTTCTTCCATGGTTCATTAGAAACAGTTGGAGATATCTTAATACAAAAAATATTTAGATAGCTACAAACATAACACCAAATTCTAAATACAATCAATCAAAAAATTTATTATTTAAAAAATAAAATAAAAATAAAAATTTCTTTCTCATTCATTATTACAATTCAAACTTGATATTCATGTAAATATTAGTAACTATCAAATTGATGCAATTCAAACATTTGACTAATTTTTTTGACCATTATAACAAAAGTGGTATATCAAAAGTTGATGCATTCTGTGTATAGATCAACTTTTCAGACATGTTTTATTTATATTTCATTTTAAGGGAAATAAGTATTATTTATTTATTTATTTTCAGACACTTAATTTGTAACGACAAAAGTCCAACCAACCGTCCATATTAAAAAAATAGAAAAGTTTAGTATAAAACAAACAAACGTGTTTTGTCTATTTATTACTAATCCTTTGGTATTTCGATGATCACAAGTATACAAAACAACGTAAAAGACGCACTCTTCCTTTTCATTCCACCCGTCTCCTGTTGCAGGCCTTACCTCTACCGCTAAAACCATAACAGCACAAACCATTCCTCTCCTCTCCCTCCCATTCATATACTTCATTCTCCACGCATTCATACAAACACATTTCATCTTTCAATCTCTCTCTTTTTCTCTTCTCTTTGTGCGCGTGTTTTCTATCATTCATTTATTCATATTCAAACACGCGCACAAATGGGTTGTGGAAAATCTAAACTCGACGACGTTGCTCCCGGAAACACCATCCCCAAGAGCCAGAAACCAATTGTCGATGATTCCAAGGTTGTCAAGGAAAATGGTGCGGAAACGGAAACTGTTCAGAAGAAAGCCGTAGACAACAACAATGTTGACAATGAGAATGTTGAAAAGGTTGTTGCTGATAAATCAGATGTTGTTGCTGTGGATTCTAATGAGACGACAAAAGTTCAGCAAGAAGACAATGGATTGGAGAAGAAGAATGAAGCTGTTGTTGTCGAAAATAAGACACCGGAAATTGTTGCTGCAGATGAGAAAGATGAAGAAAAATCCACCACAGAGAACCAAAAAGGTGAGAAATTAATTTTTTTTGTTACCATGATGTTTCTTTTTAATTGTTCATTTTAAAATTTAATTTGATATGTGTATGTGTATAGAGGTAGAGGCTTTGGTGAATGAGGTTGAAGAAGAAACAAAAGCTAAGAAACAGGAAGAAACATTGGTCAAGGAAGATGAAAAAGAAACAAAAGCTACACAACAGGAAGAAACTTTGGTCAAGGAAGATGAAAAAGAAACAAAAGCTACAGAACAGGAAGAAACTTTGGTCAAGGAAGTTGAAGAAGAAACCAAAGACACAAACCAGGAGGATAATTTGACCAAGAAGGAAGAAACCAAGGAAACTGTTAAGGAAGAGAGTGTGGCCAATGAAGAAAAACCAAATGAGACAAATGCTTCCACCTCTGAAGTTGAAGAAAAAGATGTCAAAGTTGACGAGAAGGTATGTTAGGGTTTAAAAGATCTTCAATAAATGAATGGTAATTTCACATAGTATTAATTATAAGCCAGGTTCTGAACAAGTTCAATGCAAACATGTTTATGGTGCAGGAACAATGAAGAATTGAAACCGGATGAAGATGATTCGTAATTGGATTGTAACAAGTTCACAAGTTGGGGATGTTTTTCTGTTTGATAATGTCTATGTTGATTGAGTGTTGAAAATGCACTTGTATGTTCCTTATTCTTTGAGTCCTCTTACAAGAGTTATTCAAATTAAATAAATATAATAATCAACTTTGATTCATCTATGGTTATGTGAAAACTCTTCAATCTTGTAACTCTTATGCTAATTGAATGCTTTATGATGAAACCATTGTTTAAAATGACGAGATCCTATGAAATGAAATAAAATGAAATAAAACGGTGTTGTTATAATAATATTCTATTGTTTGAATTTGTAAATAATAAATGGTGCAAAATAAAACATGATAAACTTCATTCTATCTTATTTCATCTATTAATCCTTCAATTTTCATTTCTTTTATTTGTTGTGTATGAAATAGAATAAAATAATTTGTTCTATTTCATTATGTCACAATATAAAAAATACACAAACAATATAATGAGAATTTTGTTCTATTTCGCTCTGTACCACTTTATTCCATCATGTTTCATTATGTTTTGTTCTAATCCATCAATCAAATATAGTCTTAAAGTTAAGACTTTTCATTATATTTAAAAAATAATTAAAATTTGTTGTTCTAAAATTTTCAATTTAGATGAGAAGAAATGAACGAATGTGGTTGAAATTGTCTGATATGATTTTTAATGTGATTTTAATTCACACCATAATTGTGGTTTGATGTTGTTGTTGTTTTTAATATCAGACAATTTAGATGAGAAGAAATGATCGAACTGCCATTTTTAATTTGAATCTTGTTGTGAATTACGACAGAATTTAATATCAATTTGTGAGGTAAAGAACAATAACAACTAAAATAAATTGTCTTTAGCAATAATAATCCGTATACAGATAATATAACAGAATAAGAAAAGAAAAAACCGAAGGTTTTTTTACCTAGTTCGATTAAACGATCTACTCTGGAGAAGAGAGCAGCTTTCCAATTCACTATGCTCAAAACATTGTTAAAAAGTTGTTAAAGAGATTACATATGAGTTATAAGAAAATAGCATTTGCCTTCAAATTTTTAAGAACAATCCTATTTTCTACCAAGTGTTTCCCAACCTCTCAAACTCTCAATATATGAATCACTCAAACTCAATGTGTAATCCAAGGTTTTCTTTGTGCATAGCTGAAATTTTATGCTACACCTTTAAACTCTTGCTCTCCCTTGTTGGTGTAAACTCAAAGATTATTGTTGGTGCAAAGATAGAATAAATGATGAAAATAGGGAAATATTCTATTAAAGGGAATAACGGCAGAAGAAACATGATTAAGAGTTACAATGATTGTCACCCTATTTATAGGCTAAAACTAGGGTTACTAGAATAAGATAAAATACTGAAATGCCCTCTAACAAACTTATGGGCTTAAGAAAATAATATAATAAAATATGAATTATTACTAATACCATCCCTTAATTCATATTCCATCAAAACTTGTAACACCAATTCCATCCCTTAATCTGAGAAATTGATCAGTCTTGATAGCTTTCGTCAGAACATCTGCCAACTGCTTCTGAGTGCTGCAGTGTACAACTTCTAACACTCCACTCTGAACTTGATGTCTCAGAAAATGATACTTGGTCTCAATATGCTTGCTTCTCCCATGCAGCACTGGGTTTCTAGCAAGGTTGATTGCAGACTTGTTGTCAATCATCAACTTCAGAGGTTTGTCTACCTTAATCTTCAGATCCTGCAACAGATTCAGAATCCACACAGCTTGGCATGTAGTAACAGCACCTGCAATGTATTCAGCTTCACAGGTTGACAACGCCACAACAGGTTGTTTCTTGGAACACCAAGAAATGGGACCTCCCAGAAATTTGAACAAGTACCCAGATGTACTTCTTCTGTCAACTCTGTCTCCACACCAATCCGAGTCTGAATAACTCAGAAGTTCTGACTCATTATTTCCTCCAGAGGGAAATAACACTCCATACTTCAGAGTTCCTTTGATATACCTCAGAATTCTGACAGCAGCTTGGTAATGGGACCACTTAGGTTTACTCATGAACCTACTAACCATCCCAACTGAGTAGCAAATATCAGGTCTGGTATTGCACAGATACCTCAGAGAACCAACCAACTATTTGAAGGTTGTAGCATCCACATCCTTTCCTTCAGAGTCTGAATCCAGTTTCTGATTTGTATCAGAAGGTGTGACAGCCATCTTACAATTCTTCAGATCAAATCTCTTCAGAAGTTCTAATTCATACTTGAGCTGATGCAAAATGATACCTTTCTCAGAATATCTGAACTCCATCCCTAGAAAGTATGTCATTTTGCCTAGATCAGTCATTTCAAATTCATTCATTAGAACCTTCTTGAACTTGGCTATCTCCTGTTCAGAACATCCAGTCAGCAGTATATCATCAACATATAAACATACCAGAGTCATATTGCCTTCAGGAGTATGCTGAACATAGACACCGTACTCCATCTCACATTTCTGAAAGCCTTGCTTCTTGAAAAATGAATCAATCTTCTGATTCCAAACTCTGGGCGCTTGTTTCAGTCCATATAGAGCTTTGTATAATTTGTACACCATCCCTTCCTGATTCTTTTTCACAAATCCAGGGGGTTGTGACACATAAACTTCTTCTTCTAATGGACCATTCAGAAATGCAGATTTTACATCTAAATGCATCAGAGGCCAATTCCTGTTAGCAGCTATTGCAATCACCATTCTGATTGTTTCATGTCTTGCTACAGGTGCAAACACTTCAGAATAATCCAGCCCAGGTTTCTGTAGAAATCCTCTGGCTACCAACCTTGCTTTATGTTTGCCAATTGAGCCATCTGGCTTTAACTTCTGCTTGAAAACCCATCTGACGCTGATGGCTTTCTTGTCTTTTGGAAGTTCTGTCAGCTTCCAAGTCTTGTTTCTCTCTATAGCATCAAGTTCTTCTTTCATGGCCTTCAGCCAGAGCTTCTGCTTAAGAGCCTCCTCTGTACTTATAGGTTCAGAGTCTACTAACATGGCACACTGAATAACTTCTCCTTCAGAGTCTACTTCAGTGTCTTGCAGCATGTCAAATTCTGCAAATCTTCTGGGAACGCTTCTGATTCTTTGTGGTCTCTGAACTTGTTCAGAGTCTTGAGCTTCAGAGTTTCTAGCTTCAGATGATTGACCTCCAGAGCTTTGACCATCTTCAGAGTCTGGCATATTTCCAGAGTCTGAATTGCCACCAAGATCTGGATTGCCATCAGAGTCTGAATCATCAGAGTCTGGGTCATCTGGGTCACCTTCATCTTCTGAGTCTTCTTCAGAGTTTGAATCAGTATCAGAGTCAGAGTCAATATCAGGGTTTACTTCAACTTCAGAAATTCTTAACTCTGGCCTTTCTTCAGAGGTTCTAACATCAGAATCAGATTGAGACTTATCCCAATTCCAAACTTCTGATTCCTTCACAATCACATCTCTGCTGAATTCAATTTTATTGGTTTCTGGACAATAGAGCTTGTATGCACCTGTACTGTGGTACCCTATCAGAATCATCACTTTGCTTCTATCATCCAGCTTCTGTCTTCTGACTTCTGGAACATGTTTATAGCAAACAGAACCAAATACCTTCAGATGACTAACACTTTGCTTGTCTCCAGTCCACTTCTGCATAGGAACTATTTCCTTCAACTTCTTCGTAGGACATCTGTTGAGTACATACGTTGCAGTGGCAACAGCTTCTCCCTAGAGCTTCTGAGGAAGCTTCTTCTCCTTTAGCATGCTTCTCACCATATCAAGCAAAGTACGGTTTCTTCTTTCAGCAAGACCATTGTGTTGAGGGGTATAAGGAGCAGTAACCTCATGCTCAATTCCATTCTCCTCACAGAACTTCTGGAACTCTTTGGAGTTATACTCACCTCCACCATCAGTTCTAAGAATCTTCAACTTCTGACCACTCTGATTCTCAGCCTTCATTCTGAACTTCTTGAATTCATCAAACACCTCGTGTTTGAACTTAATAAGGGATACCCATGTCATTCTTGTGAATTCATCAACAAACAACACAAAGTATTTATTCCCTCCAATTGATGCTACTGGAAATGGACCACACACATCAGAGTGTACAACTCCCAAGGCATGTTTTGCTCTTGGAGCAACTTCTGATGCAAATGGCAATCTTGGTTGTTTTCCTTCCATGCAAACTTTGCATGACTTTTCAGGCTTCTTAATTGCAGGAATTCCATGTACCAATTTCTTTGAATTCAGATGTTGTAAGCTTCTGAAATTCAAATGACCAAATCTTCTGTGCCACAGCTCACTCTCCTTCTCAGTACTTATTGCACTAAGACACTCTGAGTCTGCAGTTCTGACATTCACCTTGAATGTTCTATTCCTTCCCTGTTCTGACTCCATAATCAACTTCTGATTACAGTCATACAGCTTCAGAAGATTGTCCTTCATGGTAACTGAGAAACCTTTCTCAATTAATTGTCCCACACTCATCAGATTGCTTCTGATGCCAGGTACATACCACACATTCTGAATCAATGCTATTTTTCCATTGTTCAGAGTCACTCTGACATTTCCCATACCTTCTGCATTAAGATATTTGTCATCAGCACATCTGATCTTTGTTCTCTTTTCAGAGTCAAAGTCAACCAGCCATTTCTTGTTTCCAGTAAGATGATTTGAACAGCCAGTGTCCATATACCACCAGTCTGTCAGATCATCAGATTTAGAGGCCATCAATAGCACAGATTCGTCATCAGAACTTCTGGCTATATTTGCTTCTTCTGATTTCTTCTCCTTGTTTGACCAACAATCTCTAGCAAAGTGACCAAACTTCTTACAACAGTAACATTGGATCTTCTTCTTGTCATACTTCTCTTTTCCCTTCTGAGCATTCTTTTCTCTATCAGAGGTTGAGGTTTCTGACTTCTGACCACCATCAGATCTTCTCTTGGCTTCTGACTGCTTCTGATACCTCCTATCAGAAATTGCTTTCAGAGCCTGCTGCTCTACTTCCCTTTCAAAAGTTCTCTCAGTCAAACGCAACTCTTGCGCTTCTAAACTGCTCTGCAGCTCTTCAATTCTCATTGTGCTCAGATCTTTGGAATGTTCTATTGCTACCACAATGTAATCAAATTGAGGAGTAAGGGATCTCAATACTTTCTCCATGATTGTTTCTTCAGAAAGAGTTTCTCCACATGCCTTCATCTCATTAGTGATCAGAATCACTCTGGAGATATATTCAGAAACTTTCTCATTATTCTTCATGTTGAGATTCTCATATTGCTTTCTCAAGGACTGAAGCTTCACCTTCTTCACTGATGCGTCACCACCATAACATCTCACCAGAGTGTCCCATGCAGCCTTTGCTGTTGTAGAGTCTGCAATCTTCTCAAACACGTTTACATCCACACATTGATGAATGAAGAACAATGCTTTCTGATCCTTCTTCCTTACTTCCTTCTGCGCGTTTTTCTGTTCATCGGTTGCATCTGCTGCTACTGGAACATAACCATCAGTGACAAGATCTAGAACATCTTGAGCACCAAATAGTACACGCATTTGGATCATCCAACGATTCCAGTTTTTACCATCAAATACTGGAAGTTTGGTGTTCATGTTGCCGTTTTCGTTCATCTTCTACTTTGCACAATACACTCAGATTTCTCACACAGTGTTTCCCAACTCACAGAATAAAATTCTGATCAGATTTTGTTCAAGATTCAACACGAATCTAAGAATCAAACTCAAACACACAAGACCTCACGTTCACTCGTGTTTCCCAATGAATCTGAACCGGAGCTCTGATACCAATTGTTGGTGCAAAGATAGAATAAATGATGAAAATAGGGAAATATTCTATTAAAGAGAATAACGGCAGAAGAAACAGGATTAAGAGTTACAATGATTGTCACCCTATTTATAGGCTAAAACTAGGGTTACTAGAATAAGATAAAATACTGAAATGCCCTCTAACAAACTTATGGGCTTAAGAAAATAATATAATAAAATATGAATTATTACTAATAATTATCACACACCAAACATATAAGAGATACATATTTAAAATAGCAAATATTCAATAAACAGTGCCCAAAATCACATGGATCTATGGACTGAATCGAAAAAAGTCCGAAAACTCAAAAGCATTATTCAGCGTACGGACAACACTATTCACCGTACGGATAGCACTATTCATCGTACAGACGCAACTATTTCACCGACCGATTTTTTCTCTCGACTTTTCGTCTGATTTTCGCGGTAAATGCAATCTTCAAAATATATTTTCTTTCTCTTCATCAACAAAGGTTTTAAGACACATTTACAACAATTGCGAAGGCGAATAGACCAGCAATATGCAATTGTGATTGTGTACCGTAATTTAAAGTTAATTATCGTAATTTAAAGTTAACTATTAGGTGTGAGTGGATGAGCTATTTGTTGTTGGAAATGGAATGACTAATAGGGAATGGGAAAAGATTGTTGGCTTTAAGTTGACAATAAATAACATAAGTGAGAGCTAGTGTGTGTAAAGGTGAATTTAAAAAAGTTCATTAAAGTTTCACATTGGAGGAATATCATATTTTAATAGTTCTTATATATGGAAGGTTTGACTCTTGCGCGTGCCCCAATGGTTATGCAATTTTGTGAAAGGGTGAGGACGCACCATCATGAACCATTGAGCGAACATGTCGTTGTTCGTTCGTCTAGCTCGGTTCAAGCTTATGCTTGGATGATCCAATATATTTTGGTACCAAAAATAGTGACTATTTAATATTAATTAATTTTTTTGTTGTATATTAATTAATTAATGTGTTGTCACTAATGGTAACTCAAATTTTATCGACTTTGCCTTGCCTTCAACATTAACCCTAATTGTTGATCGTTTTTGCCTTGCTTTACATGTTTTCACTTTTCCTTGTTGATCAAGTTCTATAAAGGCTAGTTTTGGGCCAGACCCACTTAATTACAACCCCAGTTTTCTTTCATTCGAGTTAGATTTTCACCTATAAATAGAGGCATTCTCATCTCATTTTTTTCACTCCAGATTTTCCCATTCCAAGATCTTTTTCCTCTCTTTCGTCTTCGCTTCATCTAAAAAGTTCTTTTATCTTTTCTAGTGGTTTTTTCATGACACCTACGAATGGTATAAAAACCAGATACTAAGAGTGGTATTATACCATATTCGACTAGTCACAATACCATCAGAGAGTGTAATTCTAGACTGAATGATTGCCATACAAGTAGTAATTTTACAGTATAGAGATGAGTTGTTTTATTCTGGATGCTTCGTGGTTGAGTGATTATTTTGTGCAACTTTGAGTAGTATCGCGAAATGCCTTAAAGATAGCGACTTAATTTGTGATTTGACCTAGTAATTTCTTCAGTGACAATTGATCAAAATAATAAAACAAAAAAATTGAGACATTTTGAACTGCCATGGCTAATGAAGAATTATTGGTACTTCCCCGACGATTGTCTTTGACAAACAATTCAAGTTTGAGGGAAGTCACTTCAAAAGTTAGCAACAAAAGATGAATTTTTTCTTAATGTTGAAAAAGGTTACCAACATTCTTACCGAGGACATTCCTGTTGCTCCTTATGTATCAACCAAACAGACTAATAACAAGAAATCTATTAATTCATATGGAACTATTAATTTAATTGGATTAGATTCCACTATTGCACAAACTATAGCGAATGATTTACATCTCAAGAAAGAAATCTCCTTGTGGAAAGAGAATTACTATCTCTACAAAAATCACATTTTGCATTGGACTTGTTGATGATATGTATGATAATTACAATAACTATGTGACTACAAAACAAGTTTGGAAAGCTTTGAAAAATAAGTATGACACGGAAAAAACTAGAGCAAAGAAGTATGATGTTAGCCACTACCTCAAGTATCAAATGGTAAATGAAAGACACATGGAAGCTCAATGTCACTAACTTCAAGATATAGCTAATGATATCATCATTGAAGTTATACTCTAGATGAATAATTTCATATTACTACTATTATTGACAAATTGCCCTCTAGTTAGAAAGATTTTAAAAACTTGTTTCGCCATAAAACAAAAGAATTTTCAATTGAGTCTAATTACTCACCTTGAATTGAATAAGAATCTCAGAGAAAAGATTATAAAGATGAAGTCTTGGTTTTTTATAATAACAAAAATAAATTTGGTGTGATTCTGAAACCATTTGGCAAACTATTAAAAAATCAGAACCACGATGTTGTGAGCCGAATTAAAAATGGGAACCCTTATAAAGCCAATTTGCTTTAATTGCTAGGCAGCATCCACCACCTCAAAAAAAAACATCGCTCATTTTTTCACTTGCTTTAACAGTGGAAAACCGATTCATATGGCTAATATATATAAGAGGAGACTTAAACTTGTTCTTGACTCTAGTGCACGAGTTAACTTGACTAATGACCAATTATTGCTATGATAATTGAAATTAACATGGTTGATGAATGTGATGGTTGGCGGATAGACACTGACATCTCTCTTCATTTCTGTTATGATCGTATTATGTTCATAACATACATGAACGTAGAAGATAAGAAAGTGTTGTTGGGAGATGCTCACATCACTAATGTTGCTTGAATTTGAGACATGGAGCTGGATTTCACCTCTAAAAAGTCTTTAATCATAAAGGATGGCATGCATATAATATTATTTATAGGTTGTTTCTAAATAAAGCATGGGTTTAGTCAGTCTATATGGGTGGATGTGTATACCATCTCTAAGAATGACATTTTTGTTGGAAAATGGTACACTACTGATGGCATGTTTAAGTTGAAGAATTGAATAAAATTTCTCCTTTTATTTACTCCTTGTGTGATTCTAATATTTGATATTCTAGCCTTTTCCATGTTAATAAGGGCATTATTTTCCAAAATTAAATGCTAATGAGTAAGATAAATGTGAATATTGCAGTCAAGCTAAAATAATCAAGACTTTGCATAAATCAGTAATTAGAGATTATGATCCCTTTGATCTTATACACTATGATATATGTGAATTAGATAACACTTTAACTAGAAATAGTAAATATTATTTTATCACTTTTATTAATGATTGTTCTGACTATACTTATTCATACTCAATAAAGAATAAAAGTGAAGTACTATACATGTTTAAGATTTATGTAAATGAAAATTGAAAATAGATTTAGTAAGAAAATTAAGGGACTTCGTAGTGACAGGGGAACTATATACGATTATAGTTTATTTAATTTATTTAATATACAACATGTAATTGTACATGAAACGATTGCACCATATTTTCTTGAAACAAAATGTAAAACAAAAATACATAATAGAACTTTTACTCAACTAGTCGTTGCTATTATGTTAAATTATGGTGTTTCATCTCACTAGTGGAGGGAAAATTTATTGGTTGTTTGCTTTATTTTGAATAGAGTTCTTGATGTTAGAATTAATTTAATAATAATTATACAAACATGCTCAATGATAAAGATTAAAACTATAATCTTTAGTGCGGAAATCATATGAGCATATATATATATAAACTAGGATCTACAACATGTTAATTCATCAAGGATTGATACTAGGAATACCTGGATAATCAAATCATTGATATGAAAACTTTATACTTTCCTAAAACACAAAGTATTGTGGTTCTTCCTCAACCGGTACTCCTAATGCCTTGAATTCTCTTCAAATGGGGAGAAAAGATAAATTGTTTATGTATGGTATATAAGGGACCATAGCCTATATATAGTGTGATGGCCAATTAGGACTCCCGTTATTCCCAAATGGGCCATCTTGACATCCACTCATATTTGAGTCCATACCCAATTATTTATTTATTTAATTAATTAAATAATTCCCAAATAAAATCTAAATAGTCTTTTAACATTATTTGATCACATAATTATTTAAGGCAATCTATTTGATAAAATAGCTAATATGATTAAATAATATATATGGCCACATAATTATTGGGATATAAATATATTACAAAATTATTAAAATATCCCAACAATCTCCCACTTGACCAATATATTTTAATAATTATATCATTATTCTTTAGGCGTGCATCCGAATGCTATTTATCTTTAGATTTCAACTTTACAATTTGGTTCACCTCATACATAAATAATGGGATCACCGCGACTGTCAATATATTTGATGGCATAGATCGATATGGATGAGTGGCATGAAAATTTTATGTAATGTGATATCTGAATCATGCCTATTTTCAACTGGTCCATCTGAATTATTTATTGAGATCAAACAGAAGTTTGCAAATTTTCAATATTTGCACAAAAATAAGGAAATGGTTATAACAATAATAACCTTATAAGCTTTATTCCTGCCGATAGTCTTAACTTAAAATTTGTACCGATATCAAAACAATATTATAAAATATAAAGAATGAGTGACTTCCACTAATATTGGACATCCTTAGTGACAACAATCATATGAAATACCTTATATGTCAAGTCTTAATTAGTAAGTCAGCTAACATAAAATTTCTATCTATATGTTTTATTATTCAACAACAACTTATAAGTTAATAAACTTTATAAAACAGTTATTGAAATATTATCTGACTGACTTATGTCACAATATAGCTTGAGTTGTCTTTTAAAACCTTTTACTATATGCAACCAAGTGACATAAATACTTATAGTCATTTCTTGAGTTAATATGCCCATTATATATAGACATCCAAAAGGATCAGAGTCGAACATCCTGATGATCTCCAAATCATTTGATCTCTAACATGTGAGCACACACCTTTTTTCATTCTCTATAACAATCCTTATGGTTGTCTCATTTCAACAATTCAAATTTTAAATTTTCATATCTACCAAATGATCTCATTATATATATGCGCTTATTCCCGATGCATATACATAAAATTCCCCAAAACCAAAAAAGTATAAAAAACTTAATTTTCTAAAGTTTCTAGATTCTTTTATTTTGGATAATGACTGAGACTTAATAGTATCCCTTGATAATTGAGATATACCCTAGTTTATTGTCTTTCATGTCAATTTTATTTTCAACTTTATTAATATATACCTAAATCTTTTGTTCTAACCGGATGATACCTTGAGAATAATCTCTAAGTATCTAAATACCTAATACAAAAGAGATGTGTGAAAGATCTTTCATCACTAAACTTTTGTTTGAGATTTCTTGGTTTCATACAACAATTTTATATCATTGCTGACTAAATAAAATAAGATCGACACATTAAACTAGGAACATAAACTTAATCCTACTGAACTTGTAAAACTCAATAATTTTTCATAATAGACATCTCAAAACCAAACGAGACAATTACCTTATGAAATATTGTGGTGTCACTAATTAGAAAATTTCATTAACTCATAAGTAGATTTTATCCGTTCACAAACCATAAACTTTGTATCCATTGACACAAAATTTTCTCTCACCATATTGTATTTCTTAATGTCGCCATTAAGAAACACTAACTTGATATCCATCTTATGAATCTCCAAAATTATATTCTCTCGTTGCACCACATTGTATTTCTTAATGTCGCCATTAAGAAACACTAACTTAATATCCATCTTATGAATCTCCAAAATTATAACAAGTTACAAGTGTCACAACTATCATAATAGAGTCTTTCGATCATACCGAATATAATTTTTCTTTTCAGTCAATTCTTTATGACACTTGATACTTTAGTTCTCGAGGATGTTGAGTTTGATCTTCAAGAATTAATTTCTTAATTTAATTGAGAGAAAGAACAATAATATTCGTATGAGAGTTCAAATTTGCTATATAAATAAAACAGTATTAATTGAGCCAAAACCAATTCTTTCCCACTCAATTTTGTTCTTTGACCATATCTCTCCCCCAAACTCAATATTCTCAAGACACATTACAAAATTTGTCTCAAAATATTCTTTAATTTGGGACTAAAATTTATATTTCTCAAAATTTTCAACAATTCTAGATTGTCACAAGTCATGACTTAATTAACTAGAATAATATTTGAATTTAAAAGACAAATTGAATTCATCATTAAAAAAAAAGTTATCATATTAAAACAAAAACTTTATTCATTCACCAAATTATCTTTTAAATACAAATTTAAGCTTATAATGACAATCTATAATAAATTAAAATAAATATCAATCTTTACCAAATATGTGTCATTGAATATTTGTCAGTTCAAATCATATTTTTTCTTTATTTTCCCTTATCCTTTGAGGTATTTATCTAATGAGTACTATTTTATTTTCTCTTGCTTCAATCTTTTATTTATTGCACGCTTTATGAAATTATTCTAATAAAGAATAATTTTTAACTTTAATAGTTATAAACTTAATTGTGCACAAAGAATATCATATACTAAATTTTCGACAAAGTCACATAATTGACGAAACTATAGTGCTTTAGCAAGATTAAATAATTTCATAATGCGCTTCAAATATTTTTTTGCTTAATAATCTTAATGAAAAGTTATCGCTTTAATAAGAGTTTGACTTTCGCTTTATTGCTTTAGAAGCACTCGAATTTAAGCAAAAATAATATGAAAAAATTTATGTCATCTTAAATAACATCTCTAATGTCTCTGGATTGCAATACTTTAAGATCATAGACCTGTATAATCACTACGCCAAAAATGATTTTTGGAAGCGCAGAAAAGACAACGCTTTTTGTAAAAGCGCTGCTAAAGAGTAAGGAAAAAAAGGGAAAAAAAAGTTGACTTTAGACAGCGCTTTTAGAAAAGTGTTGCTAAAGGTGGAAGTTTTGGCTTACAATAGAAAGCACTTTATAAAAAGCGCTACTAAATGGGGGCCCTACGAAAGTGCTTTGAGAAAGCACTGCTATAGGGGTAACATACGAAAGCACTTTCTAAAAGCGTTGCTATAGGGGTAACCTACGAAAGCACTTTCTAAAAGCGCTGCTAAAGGTGGCAGTAAAAGAAAGCGTTTTTTGTAAAGCGTTGCTAAATGGGGTACAAAAGAAAGCGCTTTTATAAAAGCGTTGTTTTAGGTCCTGCCTAAGGCAGACCTTAGAGAGCGCTTTTATAAAGCGCTACTAAAGGTCCATGCAAAAACGCTGCTATATGTTTAAGTATCATAAATTTAATAAAACTCAGAATTTTTCAGAAACAGAACAGTCGTGTTTAAACCTTCGTTCCCACTCGCGATAAACCCTACTCCCTCCGTCGACCACTTTCATCCGTTGTCTTCGTCCGTACCGCCTCAGTCCGTCTCCGTCCGTCCGTCGTGTTCTTCTTCTTCCACCTCCTCCATTCGGCCATTCCACCATTTTTAAGGTATTGAAGTTTTTTTAAAATGTTGTTGATGGAAACAAATGATGTTGATGTTGTTGTTGTTGTTGTTGTTAGTGTTGATGTTAATGTTGTTGTTGATGGAAACAAATGATGTTATTGTTAGTGTTGTTGTTGATGTTAAAATGATAATGTTGATGGAAACAAATGATGTTAATGTTGTTGTTGTTAGTGTTGATGTTAATGTTGTTGTTGACGTTGTTGATGGAAACAAATGATGTTGTTATTAGTATTGAAGTTTTTTTAAAATATTGTTGATGGAAACAAATGATGTTGACGTTGTTGTTGTTACTGTTGATGTTAATATTGTTGTTGATGTTGTTTATGGAAACAAATAATGTTGTTGTTAGTGTTGTTGTTGATATTAAAATGATAATGTTGATGGAAACAAATGATGTTAAAATGATAATATTGTTAATGTTGTTGTTGATGTTGTTAGTGTTGATATTAATGATGTTGATGTTGTTGATGAAAGTAAATGAATTATTTATGTCTGTTAATTTTGTATATACGTTAATGTTGTTGTTGATGAATACTTGAATTAATTGTTGAATGTTGTTGATGTTTGAATATATATTGTCGATGTTTGAATATTCGCGAATTACTTGTTGAATATTGTGATTTTGTTGAGTAGTTTTTTGAACTTAAGTGATAAAGTGGTTATATATTAGGTACAACTACTAACTTAGTGAATTTGTTATAAGGGTTATTTGTGAAGAGCAAGATTGTGATCGTTTCAAAGAATCCTACTGTGTAGTTCTAGAAGTTGGTGATTTCTCTACAGGTGCTACAGGTATTCGATGTTTTTGTTTAACTTTCTTAGTTTAGTTTATCCTACTTAATTAGTATGGATAGAAAATGGATGTCTTCTAATTGATTGTCAAAAGAGTATGAGAATGGGGTATCAAAATTCATTAAGTTTGATGTTGAACACGCCAAAGACCCCAGTAGGATCACATGTCCTTGCTTAGGTTGATGTTATGGGCGTCAGATTGACGCAGTTCAGTTGGAATCTCATTTAAAGAGGCATGGAATTAATCGAAGTTATACATGTTGGACATTACATGGTGAGATAAATAACGAGAATGTCAAACCGGGGGATAATATGACATATACTTCAAATGACAATGGCGGGGATACATATGAGTGTGATTGAGTCGAAGAGATTGTAGAAGTACTTGAAGAAGATCTTCAGGATTGTCCCAATATGTTTGAGAGGTTGGTAAGCGATGCAGAGAAACCGTTGTATAAAGGTTGCACTACTTTCACAAGATTGTCTGCGGTATTAAAGTTGTACAACTTAAAGGCGGGTAATGGATGGTTAGATAAAAGTTTCACGGAGTTATTAACCCTTATGAAAGAGATGCTTCCGGAGGATAATGTTCTTCCCAATCGAACATATGAAGCTAAAAAAAATGTTGTGCTATATTGGCATGAGCTATGATAAGATACATGTTTGTCCAAATGATTGCATTTTGTTTCAAAATGAATATGCATCATTAAACGAGTGTCCTAAATGCGGTGTATCTCGGTATAAGAAAAAGTTGTCACCAGCAAAAGTCTTATGGTATTTTCCTATAATTTCGAGATTTAGACGCGTGTTTCATAGTGAAACAGTTGCAAAACACTTGACTTGGCATGCAGATGATAGAATTATAGATGGAAAGTATCGACATCCAGCAGATTCACCACAGTGGATGAAAATTGATAATGAGTATCCTGATTTTGGAGAAAAAGCTAGAAACCTTCGCTTGGCATTACCAACTGATGGAATGAATCTGCATGGTCTACAAAGTATCTCACATTCCACATGGCCTGTAATTATTATGATTTATAACCTACCTTCATGGCTATGCATGAAGCGTAAGTACATGATGTTATCTATGTTAATTTCTGGCTCTAAACAACCAGGGAATGACATAGATGTAACACCCCAAATTTAATTGGAATATTTTAATTTATTTATTTAATTGAGAATATTCGTATTTTGGTGGTTTTCGGTGGTTTTGTGGATTATTGGGAATTATGTATTTTTGGATTATTTATTTAATTAATAGTATACAATATGGAAATATTAGTATTATTATTAGTTAAAATAAATATAAGTGAAATAAGGGTAATTTGGGCATTAAGAGGAGTTAGTAAGGGTGTTATGGGAAAAACCCAATTGTGTGGCCCTAGACTAGATTTGACAAAAAGAAATTCTGAAGGAAATTAGGATTCCTTTTGTTAACCGTGAAAAGTATTGAGGCTAGAGCTCTGAGGAGAAGATTGGAGGCAGAAGCTTCGAGAGATTCCCTGAAAGATTGAGAAGACTTTGATCGACAACTAAGGTATGGGGAGTATAGCCTTTCATAATTTTCCATGTGTAACTTTCAGTATATTTAATGTTGATTTAAGGGTTTAAGAGTTTTTAGGCGAATAATGAGAAAAAGGGATTTTTGGCCTTTGTGGCCTAAATTGATTATTGAGAATTTTAACCGTGGGGATTTATTTGGGAAAAAGGGAAACTAGGCCTTTATGGCAAAAAAACTATGATTTGACTCTAACCCTGTAGGGAAATTTGATAGTGAGAACCCTAATGGTTGTGGTGTAGTGGTAAGTATTCCTGACTGTTAGAGTATAGATATGAGAATTAGTGATCTTTGGCCTTCATGGCCTAAACCTATTAGTTTGAATCTAACCTGGAATCCGTTGGGGAAAAGGGAAAGGTAGGCCTTTGTGGCTAAAACCTTGAATTGTTATATGTCTAACCCTGAAGGGATAGGAATATTTGATAGTGAGTAACTCTGATGCCTTAGGGTGTAATTGAAGGAAAAGTTGTGATTTAGGGTGTGAATATGTTACGGGATTGGCCTAGTAAACCGTAGGTTTAATTCCTTTATCACCGTAAGACCTTAGGGATGATTTAGAGATGTTTTAGGGGCATTGGAGAAGTGAATCGTGTGGACTTTTGGGTTTATTTAGGTTCTGGAGCGTAACAGCGTTTTGCTGTCCGTCACGACTGTTCATGTTTTCGGTCGAAATCATTTTGGGCGTAACTTTTGATCCGTAAGTCTGTTTTGGCCCTCGTTTGAAGTGTTGGAAAGCTAATGAACAGGGTTATAACATAGTATAGATACGGGGATTGGTTTCCCAATATTTTGTATATCTAATTATGTTTGAGAAGTCAATTGTGTATATGTTATATTAATGAATCATATTCTGGTTCAGTGATGTCTTGATGTTTTGATGCTGCAATTTTCCTCATGAATTACCATGAGGGTAATTGTGATAATATGTGATAATATGATGAACTAACATGAGTAGGATTGTGAATTTATGTGATTAATAGGCAATAGTATGAGAACTACTGCGAGTATAATTATAAATTAATATGTGATAATATGTGATAATATGATGACTTAATATGAGTATGACTGTGAGTGCTATGTGATTTGTATATGATTATATGATAATTTCTATGATGTATGATGATGATTATTATAATTATATGATGACATGATGTATGATGATGATTATTATGATGAGCTATGATGACATGACGTATGATGATGATTATGATAATGAGCTATGATGTTTGATGATGATGAATATGATGAATGATGATGCACCTATGATGTTGTTATAAGGATGATTTATGACGTGTGCATCATGCATTCATGTGCATTCGTACTTCGGTTCAGGATCTCGATTACTTTGGCTTCAATCCCATTGTGTGGATGTGAAGTGTTTTGATTTGCTCCAGTTCTCAAGTAGAATCGATCCTATTGATAGGGATCTATGGAGGGTTGATGACCCAGTGTCCATCGTGCGGTAATCATTGGTACCACATGCATTGTGTAACACCCCGAATTTAATCGGAATATTTTAATTAATTTATTTAATTAAGAATATTCGTATTTTAGGTGTTTTGTTTGTTTTCGATGGTTTTGGGAATTATTGGGGAATTACGCATATTTGGAGTATTTATTTTGGAATAATAGTATGTAATATGGATTTATTAATATTATTATGAATTAAAATAAATATAAGTGAAATAAGGGTAATTTGGGCATTTGGAGGAGTTAGTAGGGGTAATGAAGGAAAAGCCAAATTGGGAGGCCCAAGACTAAGCTGGACAAAATAGAATTCTGAAGAGATCTAGAATTCATTTGTTAACTGTGAAAAGAATGAGGCCAGAGCTCTGATGGAGGGAGAAGTGGAGGCAAAAGCTTCGGAAGATCCTGAAGTTAATCGTGAAAGCTGCGAATCGGCTAAGGTATGGGGAGTATTGCATTTCATGATTTTCTATGTATGCCTTTCGGTGTGTTTATGGTGGGGTTATGATTTAGGGTATGTGGGGTTGATTTGGGAGAATTAGGGAAATTGATGAATATACTTTGAGGTTATGATTGATAGTATGTTTCCCTGAATATTGACATGAATTTAGGAAACCTTATCAGACTGTTTGATGTGTAACATGAGTTTGAAAACCAAAACCTTGGATTGTGATATGTTTGACCCTGTAGGAATAGGAATATTCAAATGTGAGTAACTCTAATGCACTCAGAGCAATTGCAGGAAAATAATGTTTTAGGCAGTGCAAATGTTGCTAGATTGGCCTAATAAACCATAGATTTGGTGTCGTGATCGTTGTATGACATTGGGGATGTTTTAATGATGTTTTCGGGGCATTGGGTAAGTAAATCGCATGAGTATTTGGACATGAATCAGTTTTGGTACGTAACAGAAGTTGCTGTCATCGCACTGTTCTCCTAGCGAGCAAGCCAGCGAGGGGTTCGCTACAAGACTCGCCTAGCGAGCAAGCCAACAAGGATTCACCAGAGGCTCACCTAGAGAGCAAGCCAGCGAAGGCTCGCTACCAACTCGCCTAGCGAGCGAGCCAACGAACGTACCAGAGTTTGCGAATATTGATCGTGTGCAGCGATGTCGTGATGTTTGATTCTGGGATTCCTGCGATGAGTTACTATGAGTATGAAAGTGGGGTTGCATGAGTAATAAGTGATAGTATGAGGATTACCGCGAGTGGAATTATGATGAATTAGTACGAGGCAATGTGAGATGATATTAGGGATTAATATGTGAATACTATATGATGATATGACGAATTAACATGAGTTGAACTGTGAAGTTATGTGATTGATAGGCGATAGTGTGAGGATTACTGTGAATATAATTTGATAAATTAATATGAGATGATATGGGGATAGTAGTATGAATTAATATGAGATAATATGGGATAATATGACTATGAGCTAATATGTGATTTATACGTGATTATATGATGACATGATGTGTGAGAATGATTAATATAATGAATTATGATGATATGTTGTGTGATGATTAATATGATGAATTATGATGATATGTTGTATGATGATTAATATGATGAATTATGATGATATGTTGCATGATGAGTAATATGATGAATTATGATGATATGTTGTATTGATGATTAATATGATAAGTTATGACGTATGACGAATATGATGAATGATGATGCACCATATGTTGTTATTATGAGGATTATTGTGACGCGTGCATCATGCATTCATGTGCATCCGAACTTCGGTTCAGGACCTCGATTACTTTGGCTTCAATCCCACTATGTGGATGTGAAGTATTTTGCTGTGCTCTGATCCTATTGATGGGGATCTATGGAGGGTTGATGGCCCAGTGTCCATCGCGCTATGATGATTGGTACCACATGCATTGAGTTGTGTCGCATTGCATCTATGAGTCTTTTTGTATGAATTATGACGTTATGGCCTTTGAGGCATATTTGAAGGATACCAATGTGTTGAATGTAATTATGAGTAATATGTCGTTTATGCATTAATTGTTATACATTGATTATTATGAGTTGTCTTACTCACCCTGCCTGTTAGAATGTTACCTCCACGTGGGTAACGTGCAGATGAGAAAGTTTAGCCGTGGACACCGTCGAAGAGTATTTTGAAGTTTTAGAGTCGTTAGCCTTTATGGTTAATTTATAGGGTCTTGCTCTGATATGTAACATCGGGTTGGGTTCTTTGAGTTGATTGTATATCATTGGGTTATTTTACTGATGTTCCCTTATGAGGAAAACATTGAGTTATGTTTTGAGTTCCGCTGTATATGATGTTTTGATGTATTTTGAGAAAACCCGTGTGTTACGGAGTATTGACCAATTTTGTTGACTTTGAGAAATTTACGCCCTTTTGTGGCTTTTCAATGAAAGTTAATATTTTACTCTGAAATCCGTGTTATTTTGCCGTAATATTTGTGGGGTAGAATAAGGGTGTTACACATTGAGCCTTGTTGCATTTGCATTTATGGGTCCTTTTGTATGAATTATGACGTTATGGCCTTTGAGGCATATTGAAGGATATGAATGTGTTGAATATGATTATGATGCCATTTATATGTTGATTTTTATACATTGATTATTATGAATTGTTTTACTCACCCTGCTTGTTTGAATGTTACCTCCACGTGGGTAACATGCAGATGATCAGGTTTAGCCGTGGACGTCGTTGAGGATTTTTGAAGTCTTTGAGTTGTTAGCCTTTTGGTTAACTTAGAAGGTCTTGCTCTGATATGTAACATCGGGTTGGGTTCTTTTGAGTTAAACTATATACTGTTGAGTTATTTTGCTTATCTTTCCGTATGAGGAAAACCTTGATTTATACCTTTTGAGTTCTGCTGCTTTGTGCAATTTGATGTATTTTGAGAAAACCCGTTGTACACGGAGCATTGACTTATTTTGAGCTATTGAGGAATATACACCCTTTTAGGTGATTTTTATTGAGTTAAATAATTTACTCTGATATCTGTGTTATTTTGCCTTAATAATTATGGGGTGAAAAAGGGTGTTACATTAGTGGTATCAAAGCCTGGTTGGTCCGTTCGGCCAAGTTGTCTAATGTTAATTGTCCCCTGCTATGCGACATGTGCATAAAAACACTGTCAGTACACGTTTGTTTTCTAACCTTTGTCTGCAAAAGTGGGAATGAATCAAGTGGGGGAGAAGCTTGTGCTTTTATAGGATGCTGCAAGTGTGGAGTGATGGCTCAGTGTGTCGATGAACTCTCTTATAGTTTGGTAAAGATGGTTTATACCCCATCATGATTTTCGGCTGTCTATTGACAACTTGAGGGACTGATCACCCTTAATCTCTTGTTGATGGTGGGCGGAGTCATGTTGGATGGGATAGACGTGTATTGCAAGCTTAGACGGCGTGAGCAGTGAATTGCTTTGAGTTAAGCTAAGTGCTTGCAGATTGTTTTGATAAGTCGGTGCAGGATGGTGCTGAGATGTTTATTTTTATGGAAACTTTGAGTGTTAATGAAAGTGGGGAAGTTGGTGGTTTGCCAATTAATTATTATTGTCCAGAGGTTTTTCCTGATGAGATAAGTGATTTACCGCCAGAATGCGAAGTGGAGTTGCGATCGACTTAGTTCCTGGAACTAGTCTGATATTGATGGCTCCATATCGTATGCATGCATTGGGATTGAAAGAGTTGAAGAGGCAACTTGAAGATTTGCTTGAGAAGTGTCGCTACTGCGAAAATCGGCGCCGACTGAACAGAAGAGTCGCCACCATGCGTTATTTATCCCACGGGAGGGAAAGGAAACGCTCAGAGTAAACCTCGCACAACACGGGAAAGGTATGGTCGTCGCAACCAAAACCTGGATTCGGGAGTCGGTTACGCAAGGGGAAGGTATTAGCACCCCTCACGTCCGTCGTACTCGACGGGATCCACGCTTGTTTTCGGGTATGGATTGTTATTCTGTCTAAACTATAGGTCAGGGGTTAAAAGGAAAATAAAATGAAAATAAGATGACTCGGCAAAGTATCGCACTTTATGCCTACGTATTCCCGTCTGGAACGAGAAATCAGAGTCAACGTAGTTCGCCTACCTACGGGAAAGGAAGGGAAGGTTGCTCGCTAGGATATCGCATCCTATGCCTACGTACTTCCACACAGCATGGAAGATCAGAGCAAACGTAGTTCGGGCCACGTACGACACAAGCTTGTCTTGATTGATTTTATTCCTTCTGAAAAAGGTTTTTCTGATTAGCAGTCCAAGCGGACAAAAAATGACGTCTTGATGAGTTCACATTCTTTTACGAAAGAAGTGTCTTTTATTGTGTTTTGAAATCTTATTGTGTTTTTCTGTTTGTTTTGAGGAAGAAGAGACAGAACTCTAACCTACGGTTGCGAAGGGAATCAAACTGACCTAATGTTATCATGCATGGGTTAAGACCTAGTGTCTATCATGCTCCTCTCTTGCACAGAGAGAAACAGAGATCCTAAGGGAATTGACAGAAACAGAAACAATAGCAGATATATACAGGAAAGCAGTAAAATGCATGAATGCAGCAATACAAGCAAGGCAAGGGAGTCCCACTCAACCTCGAACCTAGAAAACAATAGGCAAAAGTGAACAGGATTCACTTTCAACCCAACAGATTAAACAGCAAACAATACAGTCAGGAAAACCAATCAATACATCAGGAAATGAAATACAGCAAAATAAACAGCCACAGCAGCTCTGCATCAATATCCATCTTCAAGTCATCTCCAATCAGCTACAAGCTTCAACAAGCATCAGTCTCTATCTTCACAGTCTTCAAGCAAGGCTTTAGTTGTCAATCTTCAGTCTACAATGGCTTTTCTTCAAGTCTTATCCTCCAAGCTGAGGGATCAATCACCAGAGTGGATTGGGTGTTAAGCAATTAGTTGACTACCAATGGTGGTAAACCAACTGCTACTAACACATAAGACATTTTCTCTCAAGAGTTCTATCTCCCAGACAATAGCACCAAGCCTTCCAAAGGAAGGGGGTGAGTGTCTCAAAGAGACTCTGTATCACAGAGAGGAATGGAGGCAGTCAAAACCTTCCATGTTTGAGAATCAAGCTTTCTAATCTAGAGCTCTGCCTAGTTCCTAAACCCTAATCTCCTCAACAGCTGATGGCAACAATCTCCTCTCCAACTCTGGAAGTTGGTCTTCAGTCTCTGGATCTCCAACGACTTCATCATCTTCAGCCTTCAGCTTCCCCAATTCCCAGACAATCCCAATACCCACACAGACAAATCAATAATCCCCAGAGGGCACACCACACTAATCAATCAAATATAGACAGTAATATACTAATAGCAGTAGGGGAATCCTGGTGATTTCTAAGGGGATCTAATAACTACCCATAGTCCCTATAGTCCCATAGCTAAACTATTTAATCCCTAAGTCCTAAGGGAAATGAACTAATTCACCTAAGTTATCACTTAAAACCCTAATTTGTTCATGTTGTTCACACCTAAACTAAACACCTAGAATTAAGTCTTAAAAATGGTAACTAAATTGTATCTACAAGTTTAATATCTAAACTAAACAACCTAAAAAGAATGGACAAAAAATATTAAAGCAACTAATAGAACAAAAATTAACAAAATCATGTATGAAATGAAACTATTTAAAATGCTATTTATTTGGAAAATATGGGAAAAATATCAAATAAAAAATAAAATATAATTTTTATTTTTTATGATTTTCTAGACTCTTTAAAGAAAATTATGCAAAAAGAATCATCAAAAAATAATGCTTTTTCAATTTTATGTGATTTTTATAAAATGCATGAAAAAATGAAAAGAAAATGAAAAAAAGAAATATGAAGAAATAAAGAGAGGGGTGAGAATAGCACACACGCTCAGTGGTTTTATCCATGTGGGCTGAGAAGTGGGGGTGCGAACATAATTGAGCAAGGCCCATACGCGCTTCAGAATTCCAACAAAAAAAACAAAAATCCAAAACGGTGTAAATAGCAACATTCCTAGTTAAAACACAATGGGCCTGCACTAGGAGGGGTGCTATTAGCAATGAATCACAAAGCCCACTCAGAGACTTAAGTGAAACAGAGCGTTTCACTCCCAAGTCTTCCCTCCGTTATCAACTTTGAATTTGGACCTTTGGATGGGCATAAAATGTCAAATAAATTGCACGATCGGACGACCAGGGGATCGTCTTCCCCAATCAACCCTAGGGTTTGCAGACTAAACCCTGCACACGAGTTTGACTCAGCCAACTTCCAGCTCTCATATCTCCTTCGTCTCTCCATGAAAAGCCACGATATAAACACCAAAATTGCTCTCCTTCTCACGCAGAACACCACTATATCCATAGTTTTCCATATAACAGCCTAGATTTTCAAACCCGATAAGTATCACAGTTCTGATCCGCCATTGTCACCTGTGATTGATCACTCCAATTCTCCTTAAATCTTGCCCTAAACAAATCTATATCTTGCACTAATCATCACACACTATTCATTCAAGATTATCATGCAATATACTAATAGCTATAAGTCTCAACAGTTTGTACACTCCATAACCAATCCTCATAAAACATCTTCAAACCTTGTGGAACTCATCATCTAACCTAACTTAACCATTCTAAGCTATCAAAACCCTATCATGCTAACCAAAAACATACAATTCGAAGAGAGATCCAACCTGGTTTAAGATGGAGATACAGCTATGGAAATCCCTGAATCAGTGCTTGCAAGTACTTGAAACTGATCCACACACCACCACTTTGATTCTGTATGCAATGATCTAGGCTCAAACTTCTTGAATCTTGGGATTCCAACTTCTTTCACCTTGGATGAGGACACTTGTATGATACTATCCTTGATTGATTCAGCCAAATGAATATGTGAATTGTAATCTATGGATGATGGTGATGAAGTTCAGATCAAGAAGTGTGAGAATTGAGGGAGATTTGAGAGAGTTTGTGAAGCTTATGCAAAATGGATAAAGTGAATGAAACTTGGGGTTTTGAACAAATGAAGTCACCAACCATGGCATGAACTATCTCTTATCAATATATAGGTGAGGTTAGAACCTCCTAGAAACTTGGAGAAGTTTCCCTTGCATTCTTTCCCTTGAATTTGGTTTATGTACCTTCCATTACAAGCAACCATGAATAACTCACAAAATATGAACTATGCTCAAGATTCTACTTTAGCCAATGTCTTTAAAATGATCTTTCCATTCAAAATGACCTATAATTTTGCTTCATTTGGCCAAGATATGAAAAATCTCATTTTTAAGGCCATTTTTATTCATTAAATCCAACAATTTTGAAACCTTGTGCTATGAATCTTTCCAATCTCTCATAGTCACTTTTCTAGACTCAAAATGTCATTTGGAACAATTTTGATGTTGTAAAGTTTTCCATTTGAAGCTTCCTTGTATGAGTTTTGGGCATAGGTTGAAATGACCTGTAATTCACAAATGACCAAAATACCCTTTGCTTGCCAAGACCATAAGTAGAGTTCCACACATCATATGAAGGCATACCATACCATTATAGAAAGCTAAGACAATAAGGAACAATTCTTATGTTGACCAGAAATTCATTTGAAATCTCCTTGAGGGGTAAAAATAGCTTGGAAGTCAAGTCACTTTCACAGACAAAATTTCAGATACCTCAGATGACTTGTAACTTGCAAGGACCATAACTTGAGTTCTATAAATCTACTTGATGTCTTCCACAACTCAAATTAAAGGTCTTGAGATCCTCTACAAGTTTCATGTTGGCCAAGGATCCATTTGAAGCTTGCACTTTGACTTATATTGCTTGGAAATTTGACCTAAATTAGGGGATTTTACACAGAAACCCTAATTTAGAACCTCCTCTTCTCCTTGATTTCTCTTGAATTCTTCTTAGCATAACAACATATCCTTATTCTCCATGTCAAATTATGAATCCCACATTTCTTCAATAGCCCCTAATGCCTTTCAAACAATCCTTTGACCTAGGGTTGACCCAGGGTTGACCCAGATGAAACCCTAGTTGACTGTCTTCCTCCACAACTCTTGTGACTACACCAATGACTTGTATCCATCTCCAAATGACTTTCTAAGTCCTCCAAGATGTCTAGATACTCTCCATGCCTTCAATTCACAACTCACAACTCCCTTGTTGATCCTCAGATGCCCTCAGATAGGAGATAGACTCAAAGCTTGATCTATTGAACTCTCTGCTTTCAAATTCTTTTCTGATGACTTGAATGAGATTGAATTAGGATAATAACCTCTGGATAGGCCTCTAGAGATAAGAATAATGATTGGTACCCTGTTGAATGACTTGCTATGCTTATGCTATGCAGATGAGTAACCTATGTACATGACTCTTTATGCAAACGCTAATGATATTGAAACATAAACCAAGTGGATAAGGTTGAGCAAATTTTAGGGTGCAACAACTGCCCCTATTCAAGCCACTTGGACCCGATTGGGTGAAGAGCCCGGAGCCTTCAGACATTCGCGGTACGAGACGGTTGAATACTAAGAAAACCCAGAAATTTGCCAACCGCAGAAATAAACTGCGCCCCCGCTTGGGGAACGACATTCATCAGCTGAATCTGACTGTTACGGTAACCCACTGATCTCGTAGCGACCGTGCTGGGGATTATTTTCATCGTTCTGAAAAAGATTCTATCACACCAGAGATAAAATTTTGTTTGTCCACGTTAGGACTCCAACCGGATATGTCCACGTAAGGACTCCAATCTCTCCACGTGAGGAATGTCATCTTTCCACGTAAGGAATGACTTGTCCACGTTAGGACTGCATCGTCCACGTTAGGACCCCCCTTTCCACGTTAGGAATCACTCCCTTCTCAATCTGTCCACGTCAGGACTAAACTTTCCACGTAAGGAATCAATCTCTTTCCACGTTAGGAATCAAACTTTTTCCACGTTAGGAATCAAACTTTCCACGTTAGGAATCAACTTCTTTTCCATGTAAGGAAACCATTTTGATTTGAATCTGTCCATGTCAGGACTAAACTTCTGCATGCCAGTAATACATCGTCCACGTTAGGGCTCACCTTTCCACGTAAGGAATCCATCTTCTTCTTCCACGTTAGGAATAACTTCTTTGATCTGTCCGCGTCAGGACTAAACTTTTCCACGTAAGGAATAAACTCGTCTTTCCACGTAAGGAAACCATTTTTCTTCCACGTAAGGAATGCTCTTGGTATGTCCACATAAGGACTCAATCTTTCCACGTAAGGAATAAACTCGTCTTTCCACGTAAGGAATGACCCTGTCCACGTCAGGACTCACGTTTCGTCTTGATTTGTCCACGTAAGGACTCACCTCTTGACTTGCTGAGGAAATAAATTTTGTCCACGTTAGGACCCATGCACCTTTGACCCATTGGGGAAGTGAGACTTGTCCACGTCAGGACTCATACCTCAACCCGCTGAAGTAATAGAACCTGTCCACGTTAGGACTTACGCGTCTTCGACTTGCTGGGAAAATAAACCCCGTCCACGTCAGGACACACACTTTGCCAGTAGCACGAAGAAGGATAAAATTGTCCACGTCAGGACTCTCGTACCTTGTCATCACGAAGAGCTATAAACTTGTCCACGTCAGGACGCACATCTCACCATTACAAATAGAGATATCTGCTGGAAATAAATTGTCCACGTCAGGACACCAACACGAGGAGTAACCAACTTTGTCCACGTCAGGACTCCACACTCCATCAATACCGAGAACTCGAACCTGTCCACGTTAGGACTAACACATATCGTCAACTTGAGGAAATGTCCACGTTAGGACTCCTCATTCCAACAATCTTCTCTAGCACAAAGAAATCTCGTCAATAAAATTGTCCACGTTAGGACTCATCCTTCCATTGGTCCGCAAACTTCTTATCACTGACGTTACAGCAACTTTGAGGCTGACTCTACTAGGGACATTTGGAAACCAAACTTCCGGACGCCTGTTCTGATGACCGGCGGCAACCTCTGAAATTCTGATTCATGAATCCTTTGATGACCAATAGCTCTGCTTGGGGATAAGGAGAAACTTATCCTGCTGACTCTGTGGGGAGTAGCGCCAAAGCTGTTTTTTTTTTCTTTCACTTGAGCAAGGGCTCTTTCTACCTGCAAGAGAAACAATACCTGAAACAAAAGGTTAGCCAGCCTAGTTTATGTTTCAAAAATGCATGCGTTCGGCAACGATGCAATGCTCCATTCGACATGGAAATGCTACGCTTTTATTTGGTGGCTGCAAGTATGACATTATATGCTGATGCAAATGCAGACTTGAACTGCTGGGTACAGCAACTGCTTCAGCAAAATCAATGCTGAAGATAATGCCAACTCCGCTGGAGATAGCTAGACGCTACGGAACCATTCCAGCAAAATAAACGCTGGGAGAGTGAAGTCGACTCAGCTGGGAAATTGGGAACTTGAACCAAACACCTCGTTGAAGTAATACCCTGCTGGGAATACAACTTTACTGGAGAATAACAGATGCGCCTGGTATGATCGGACTTATGCTGGAAAGTGAACGGATATCACACGGCATTCTGACAAAATAAGTGCCAGGACTCATACCAACTCCGCCGGGGAGAGTCTTAATCTTCGAGTTCCACTGGGAGGAATACTTGCTGAGAAGAGAATTCCGCTGGGGAGAGTAGATGACCCTGCGGGGAAAGGTAAACTGCCTGCATACAGCTCACAAATATTAATCTTCTGCTTGAGGGTCGAGTCTTTTGCCACTGCGGTTTCTTGGTCCTCTTCCTCGTACGGCTATGAAACCTGCAACGACACAAACAAGACAAGACAAGTCTATACAACCAAATCGATTCAGGTTAGTGACGTTATTTTCAGTTAATTCAAAGCTTTAGCAATTGTTGGCAAGGGCCAGTGACGTTATACACATGCTAGTTTCAATAAACTCAGGCGTTTTATCATGCACAAAACAGTAAAGAACCAGCATCAAGTACTGAATAACATATTTTATTGATTGGACCCCTGAATGGGCGGAGTTTTGCACACGGGATGTAACTCCTGAAATGAGGAAGCTACGCAAAGCAGATATACAAGTATGCACAACAAGCATAAATACTTTGGCAAATTAAATTTGTACACATGTCGGCAACGGGATGCAGACGAACACCACGAACTGATCCTCCTATGACTCGCCTGACTCCAATACTTTCCCGGTATCCATACTTCCGAAGAGATTGTATCTGATAATCGACCCCTCAGGTATTCTCCCGCACTGATGCTCACTGCCATATCAAATTCGGACCGCAGTCATTTGCTTTTCAAATCCCTAACTTTTGCGTGAACCGCCCTTTACGGGTTTTCAGTTCACCGGGATACCCCTTTTTGCCGAAGCCGCCCAGTGTAGGTTTTCAACTTCGCGGGTGTACATTTTTTTCAATCTTATCCCTAACTTTTGCCCGAACCTTTCATTCTGTTTTTGGTTCGCCAGGATGCCCCATTTTTGCCTGGACTCTCTTTTTTCTGTCCAGCGGGTCAATTTTAAGCAAAGTATTTTTTGACTGCGTCCGAATTTACAGGTGACGTAAAGTCTTCACCGTCCATGGTGGACAAAAATAAAGCCCCTCCTGAAAAGACTTTCCTGACAACGTATGGCCCTTCGTAGTTGGGGGTCCACTTGCCCCTATGATCTGCTTGCGGTGGGAGAATCCTTTTCAGCACCAGGTCGCCCGTCTGAAAGCTTCGCGGATGTATCTTCTTATCATACGCTTTCTTCATTCGGCTCTGGTACAAACGACCATATGCTAGAGAAGCGAGCCTCTTCTCGTCCATCAAACTCAATTGGTTCAACCTGTCTTTCACCCATTCTGCCTCATCTAGCTGAACGTCTCGCAATACCCTCAGAGAAGGGATCTCCACTTCCAACGGTAATACCGCTTCCATTCCGTATACTAACGAGAACGGGGTTGCCCCGGTTGATGTGCGTACCGTCGTACGATAACCGTGCAAAGCGAAAGGCAGCATCTCATGCCAATCTTTATAGGTCACCACCATTTTCTGAACGATCTTCTTTATATTCTTATTGGCCGCTTCAACAGCGCCATTCATCTTGGGTCGGTAAGGGGAGGAGTTGTGATGTTAGATCTTGAAATTCTGACAGAGCTCCTTCATCATTTTGTTGTTCAGGTTCGAACCGTTGTCCGTGATTATCCGCTCGGGGATCCCATATCGGCAAATGATATCTCTCTTGATGAATCTGGCCACCACTTGCTTCGTTACATTTGCATAAGACGCCGCTTCCACCCACTTGGTGAAATAATCGATTGCTACTAGGATGAAACGATGCCCATTAGAAGCCGTCGGCTCGATCTTTCCAATCATATCAATTCCCCACATCGAGAATGGCCACGGCGATGACATTACATTCAGAGGACTTGGAGGCACATGGATCTTATCAGCATAGATTTGGCATTTGTGGCACTTCCTCGCAAACTTGAAACAATCAGTTTCCATTGTCAGCCAAAAGTAACCTGCCCTCAGCAGCTTTCTCGTCATAGCATGCCCACCAGCATGCGTACCAAAGGTACCTTCGTGTATTTCCTCCATGAGCAGTTTCGCCTCTCTTTCGTCTACACAACGCAACAGCACCAAATCGTGGTTTCTTCTGTATAAGACGCCATCCGGATTCAAATAGAAATTACCCGCTAATCTCCTGAGAGTCTTCTGATCTTGACTGGATGCCCCAGCCGGATACTCTTTATTTTTCAGGAAGTTAAGGATATCAAAATACCACGGTTTGTCATCGGACGCCTCATCAATAGCAAATACGTACGCTGGCCTGTCAAGCTGAGAGATAACGATTCGGGGAGCCTCATTCCAGAAGTTGACTTTGTACATGGAAGACAAAGTGGCCAGGGCGTCAGCCATTTGATTCTCTGCCCGCGGTACGTGATGCAATTCCACCTTGTCGAAGAAAGGCAACAATCTCCTTGCATAATTCATGTAATGTATCAGATTGGGCTGACGTGTCTCCCATTCCCCTTTGATCTGATTCACCACTAGAGCTGAGTCTCCGTATACGTCTAAATTCTTGATTCGCAAATCAATGGCTTCTTCAAGCCCCATTATACAAGCTTCGTATTCGGCCTCATTATTGGTAACGGCAAAGGTCAATCGGGCAGTAAACGGGATGTGCGACCCGTGTGGCGTAGTGATGATTGCCCCTATTCCGCTACCGTAAGCATTCACAGCTCCGTCAAATATCATCTTCCACTTGGAACCCAACTCTGGTCCTTCGTCTGGCAGCGGTTCTTCACAATCTTTCATCTTTAGGTACATGATATCCTCGTCAGGAAAATCAAACCTCATAGATTGGTAATCTTCAATAGGCTGCTCCGCCAGATACTCAGACAACACACTCCCCTTTATAGCCTTTTGCGAGACATATTGGATGTTATATTCAGTCAAGACCATCTGCCACCGGGCAATTCTTCCTGACAACGCCTGCTTTTCAAATACATATTTGATAGGATCCATCTTCGAGATGAGCATGGTTGTATGATTCAGCATGTATTGCCTCAAACGCTTGGCTGCCCAGGCTAGCGCGCAACAAGTTTTTTCAAGCATTGAATATCGAGATTCACAGTCTGTAAATTTCTTACTCAAGTAATAGATCGCATGCTCTTTTCTTCCTGTCTCGTCGTGTTGACCGAGAACACAACCCATGCTTCCCTCAAGAACCGTCAAATACATGATCAAGGGTCTCCCTGCCACTGGGGGTATCAAGATAGGAGGCTCCTGCAAATACTGCTTTATTTTGTCGAACGCCTTTTGACAATTTTCATTCCACGTTACAACTTGATCTTTCTTCAACAGCTTAAACAATGGTTCACACGTAGCAGTTAGGTGAGATATGAACCGAGCGATGTAGTTCAACCTCCCTAAAAACCCGCGCACCTCTTTCTCTGTTTTAGGCGTCGGCATTTCTTGGATCGCTTTTATTTTAGCAGGATCGACCTCTATTCCTCTTTCACTTACGATAAACCCCAGCAGTTTACCCGATCTCACCCTGAAGGTGCATTTGTTAGGGTTCAGCCTCAGCCTGAACTTCCTGAGCCTTTTAAATAACTTCAGCAGATTCACCAGATGCTCTTCCTCCGTCTGGGATTTGGCAATCATATCGTCAACATAAACTTCGATCTATTTATGCATCATGTCATGAAAAAGAGTCGTCATCGCACGCTGATATGTTGCCCCAGCATTTTTCAAACCAAAGGGCATCACTTTGTAGCAAAATGTTCCCCAAGGCGTTATGAAAGTGGTCTTCTCCATATCCTCTGGCGCCATTTTAATCTGATTATAGCCCGAGAAGCCATCCATGAAGGAGAATACGGAGTATTGAGCAGTATTGTCAACTAGCACGTCAATATGAGGAAGTGGAAAATCGTCTTTTGGGCTTGCTTTATTCAAATCTCTATAATCCACGCACATTCGGACCTTGCCGTCTTTCTTTGGCACTGGTACGATGTTAGCAACCCATGAGGGATATTTTGTCACAGCAAGGAAACCAGCGTCCCACTGTTTTTGAACTTCCTCTTTGATCCTCACTGCCATATCTGGTCGAGTTCTGCGAAGCTTTTGCTTGACCGGCGGGCAATCTTCCTTCAGTGGCAGGCGGTGCACAACCATATCTGTATCGAGCTCTGGCATATCTTCATACGACCAAGCTAATACATCACTATACTCTCGGAGCATTTCAACCAGTCTTCGCTTGATATCACCCTGCAGTGCGGCTCCGATACGAATATTCTTCTCAACCCCTTCCGACCCCAAGTTGATAATTTCGATGACCTCGTCGTGAGGCAGAATGGCTTTTTCCTCTTGCTTCACCAACCAAGACAGTTCTTCAGGAACGTCACTATCTTCGACAACTTCTTCTTCGGCCTGAAATATCGGGTGCTCAAAGTCGGGACGAGTCATAGGTGGTTCAAGGATGTCATCTGAAAATGTTATCCTGCAAAAGGAATGGTTAAGTGCTTCAAAATGCGTATAAAGCGAATAACCACGTTGCCATTTTATTGAAAAATATAAAGCAAGAAAGACAGAGATTACAGTATTTGCACATGAAAAAACGCCATTTATTTAAAGATTAACACGCAATGTTCATAACAACACAGCCCTAAGCAAATCCTGATGCCCCGGGCAAGACATCAGATTATTCAACAATTAATAAAGCAAAGCATTACTGTTTAAGAGTCACAGGAACAAGCTCCTGAATGGACCAGTTGCACAGTCCCTGTCCTGGCGAGCTTGGCCGAATCCAGGCATCCATATCACAGTCGCTGTCTCCTTCGTCAGGCTCCGAAGCAGCGTTGGCGGCTTCATGACATACTCCACTGGCAGAGATAGTGATTGGCCCTCTGAAACGGGGTGCCCCCACGGAAGGAGTTGACGACGACGATTGGTATCCCAGCCCGAACCGGTCCATTTTCACAGGAATATCCAGCACTTTGCCCCAGCCCTTGGCTTCTCCTGCCTCCACTAGAGCTTGAGCTTCTTTGTACGATGAGACGGCTATCTCTGGCACTTTGCTCGGCCCGGGACCTTTGTCCTTGATACGCAACCCTTCGAATGCCTGTCAAGGTGTTTCGTGGATCTCTCCGTCGACCTCCACATATTTGAATGACGATAGATGGCTGACCAGGATGTCTTCTTCTCCGCATATGGTGACTACACTGTCTCCGACCATATATTTTAACTTCTGATGCAGGGTAGACGTGACTGCCCCAGCCCCGTGAATCCAAGGTCTTCCAAGCAAGCAGCTGTACGCAGGTTGTATATCCATGATATAAAACTCAGTGGCAAACACCTCCGGCCCCACCTGTAGAGGCAATGTGATCGATCCAAAGACTGTTCTGCGCGTGCCGTCAAACGCTCTGACTACCAAGTCACTGGGCGTGCACAAGATTCCTCTAACATCCAGTTTCATCATCGCCTTCTTGGGCAGCACATTCAAAGACGATCCGGTGTCAACCAATACATGCGACATTACTGATCCTCTACACTCAACAGATATGTGCAGCGCCATATTATGATCTCTCCCTTTAGGGGTCAAGTCGAAGTCGGTAAAGCCCAAGTTGTGGCCTGCATTCACATGTGCCAACACTCCTTCCAGCTGATTTACAGAGACGTCTTGGGGTACAAAGGAAGTATCCAGGACTTTCAACAAAGCATTTCGGTGAGCTTCCGAACACAAGAGCAACGACAAGATGGATATTTTGGACGGCGTCTGTTGCAGATGCTCCACAATCTTATAATCGCTTTTTCGAATCAAGCGCATGAACTCTTCTACATCTTTCGATGCCGCTTCTTTTTCGCTTGCTTGCACTGGGACATTCTCAACCATCTTCCCTTTTCCTTTTGCTAATCTTTCGGCCTCCACTTCAGGCGATATAAAGATCCTACCACTCCTTGTCATACCTCCTGAACCAACAACGTTATCGATAGTCTCAGCCGGCTGCTTGTTAACATCGATCTTTATTCCGTCACAATACACCTCCAACCCATATGACCATGGGACTGCCTTCGTGTTCTCGTACGGGATCGGGTCGGCCTTAGTTATGGTGATCGGTGGTCGCTGAGCTGGTGCCGCAATAGTGATTGTCTTTCGAGGAATTGTTACAGTGGCCACATCACTCTGATCATCTGCTACTGCCCCTGCGGGCTCTTCAGTTGCTGCTCGGTCAAACTGCAATGTGCCTCCATCAATTAAAGCCTGAATGCCTTTCTTCAAATCATCACACCCCCCAGCCAGGGTCCAGCATTCTAAACAATACTCGCCACATCCTGGAAAAACACCCCCTTGCAACAGTCTGCTTTTTATTTCGCCCAGCGGCGTCTTCAAATCGTCGACATTCATAATCAGATTCAACCCTTCCTCAGTCAGAATGGCGTTTGCCCCATGATTAGGCATGGGTTTCTGCACTATATTCGGACCCGCCGTTCCGAAATTGATAGTCTTATTGTCCAAAAGATCCTGCACAACATGCTTAAAAGCATGGCAACCCTCTATATCGTGGCCCGGAGCCCCAGAATGAAACTCACAGTGCCTGCTCGCATCATAACCATACGGGGGAGTCCCCATTATCGGTGCAAGAGTTCTCTTCTCTACCAGGTTCAAACCCAACAATGTCTGCAACAAATCTGCATAGGTTGAGGGAGGCTTCTCAAACACTCTTCTTGGTTTACCACCCTGGAATCTTCGCTAAGCCTGCGGCGCCCCCTGCTGAGACTGCTGCGGCTGCTGCTGTTGTTGCTGCATCGGCTGCTGCTGAAACGGTTGTTGTTGTTGAGGCGGTTGTTGCTGATATGGGATAGTAACACTCGCCACCTGCTGCGGCTGATGATACTGGTTCCGACCTCTGCCTCGGCCTCGGCCTCCAAACACTGCGCTTGCTTCGCCCTGACGGCGCCCACCAAAAGCCTTCCTATTACTGCCAGATGCAGTTGATTCCTCAACCTGGAATTTTCCTTGCTTAATGTTACGCTCAATTTTTTCTCCCATCAGAATTAGGTCTGAAAAACTGGCCAGAGATGTATGAAACAACATGTCATGAAACAATCCTGTGAATGTGCCGACGAACATGTCATTCATTTCCTTATCTTCTACAGGAGGACGGACCCTGACAGCCATATCGCGCCACCTTTGCGCGTACTCTTTAAAGCTCTCCCCCTTCTTCTGCGACAGCCCTGCCAATTGGACCCGATTGGGCGCCAAGTCACTGTTATACTTGTAGTGAGCTACAAATGCCTCTGCCAATTGCTTCCATGTCTTGATATTGGTTGGCTCCAACCCCATATACCACTCTAGGGAAGGGCCCGACAGACTATCCTGAAAGAAATGCATTAGCATTCTTTCATCAGTTGAGTATGCAGACATCTTTCTGTAATAGGCTCGCACATGCACTTTCGGACATGTGTCCCCTTTATACTTATCGAACGTAGGAGCTTTGAATTTGATTGGCACCCTCAAGCCAGGTACCAGACCCATTGTTGCCATGTCCAAGCCCACATCACTTTGGTTCAGGACCCCCCTCATCTGCTCTTCTAGCATTCTGATCTTCTGGGAGTCATCCATCGGCCCTTCGAAACCTCCGCCGGAGAAAGCGTCCTCCTGCTGATCTTCTTGCCACATACCATTCCCAGCTCCATACCCATCATATCCATTATTTCGGCCAGCCCTGAACTGATTCATCACCGGACCTCGGCCTCTATTGCCGTACCCTTGAACACCTCCAGCAGGCCCAAAAGCCATAAACCCAGCGCCGTTTCCATTTCCGAAACCTCCGTAACCCTGATTGGTCACACCATAACCATCTTGCCCAAAGCCTTGAGCATTGAAACCATATTTCCCAGCATTATCGAATCCCTGATCGTTGAATCCGAATCCAGCATTGACAAAGCCGTTGCCTCCCATATTATCACCCAAGTTGACGTCCCCAAGCCCAACGTTATGGACAGCAGTCTCATTCCCAACTCCGACGTTACCATTCACAGCAGCGGTAGCGTTGTTGACATTAGCAGCAGGTATATTGACTATAGGTGGCGCCACTGGCATGGGAGTGTCATCTCCATGAACAGTATCGACCCGTACGGACTGATGATCCTCATTACTGTGACCAGCATTTCGGGCCAACAGCGGCTGGACCATGGCCTGCAAATTCTCCTGACCTTTTGCAATAGCTTCCATGGTCTGCATAAAGAGAGCGAGCTTCTCGCGCACATCTTGCATCTCGTTCTGCATTTGATCCATGATTCTTCGACAGTTGGTGCGGGTAGAATAGCGGTGCGGGTGCTGATCTGCAATCCTGAAAAGTACCTGGTACAGAGTAGGAAATAAGATAACATCCAATGATTACCTGTAATGCAATATGAGTATGAATGCAATGCAGTATGTGTCTGTGCATTAGGGAAATTCATCCCCCGATTCTGGTGAGAAGGTGCCGGTGCAGTGACAGTGCTATCAATATAAAGATCAGAGCTGAATCACAGAAAGCCTCATATATTGCTGAGAAATCAATAAACCCGGAATACAATGTTACTGAGAGTACAAAGAGAAGGCATGACCTCAACCAACAATCCTGGTGATGGTCAGCACTAAGCAAATAAAGCACACAAGTTACTACATGAAATGATCAAATCCTCCCATAAGTCTGATATTCTTCTAGCAACTTCTTGGTCTCCGGATGACTGGGTCGAGCAAGCAGCCCTTCAACAAGTTGGTTCCTTTTCTTAAGAACACGGCGTACGTCTTCAGCAGTTTCTTCCCAGGCCCCCTCTCCGAAGCGATCTTCTAGTTTACGCTTCTGAGACACAGCTTCATCTCTGCCTTTGATGGCCTTGTTTAGTGCATTCTGGAGACTGTACCGGGTCATCACTTCTTCCTCACACTTCTTGATGCTGGACTTTAATTGCTCTTCAAGGTCGGAGATTTGCTGTTTCAACTTATCCTCCCCCTTCTTGTTGTTAGTGAGCGTGGCATTCCAAGTCTTATTGCAAGAAGAGATCTCTCGGTGAGCGATGTCAAGTGCTTTCTTTTTAGATTCAAGCATGTCATGGGAGCTTCTGAACTCTTGCCCCAGACGTTCGCGCTTCTTCCTCTCCTCAGTCAACTCAGCCCTTAGTCTGTTCATTAGCTCAATCTGCTGTTGGAAAGCATACACGGCCTTGTTTTTCTCGCTGCGTATCTGGGCTAGCTCCTGCTCCAACCCTTCGTTGATCTTCAACAAGGCTTCTTTTTCTCTCACAACCTGCTCATAGGCTTCCCTAGAAACAGTAGTTGGCTCCGCTACCGGAATAGGGACAAGAACTGGTGCATCTGGAAATGGCATCCTCAACTGACTGGCTCTCTCCTGAATCCAAACTCTATAAGGTGCATAGGCCTGACAGTCATTCTTTCCTAACAACGGCTTCCCTCTTCGGTTAATTCGCGTCCAGGCATGTTGCAACTTGGCTAATAACTCCCCCTTCACGTTTCCGGTGAAGTACAGAGATTCCTGTACTTCTTCTTCCTTTGGCGGGTTCTTCAGCGTATATCCGAACTGACGGACGAACAGAGAAGGGTTGTAATTGATACACCCCTTTCTTCCTATCAGCGGAACATTAGGGTACCCAGAACAACTGAATATAAGCTCGGATCCCAGCAGATCTCTATCAAACCAATCAACGTCTTCAGAAGTTAACCTCATCATATGCTCTGGCCAGTCGGGTGTGATTGCATTATCCATGAAAGGTCCTCTCGATGGAAAATGGCTCTTGAACCACATATACAGCAAAGGTACGCAACAGGAGACGTTCTTGCCTCTCCTGTTTTCATTCCTATAGTGCATCGAATGGTAAAAGTCCCCGATCAGTGTTGGTACTGGGTTACCGGCAGCAAATAGATGAAATGCATCCATGTCCACGAAGTTCGGGAAATTAGGGAACAACACTATCCCATAAATGCAGAGGGCCAAAATAGCGTTAAAGACCACCCAACACCCATTCTTGGCGTACTCTTGAGCCTTGCCAACCAGAAACTGAAGAGAAAAACCCGGAACCCCTCGCCATGCAGTCATCAACAAGTCAGAAGCATTCATATGCAGGGCTTTGGCTAAGTCCTCCAGATTGGGCTCAGCGGCTGAGTGAATAAAAGGAACTGCATTCTGAACTGGCAGCTCAGTGAACTCTACATACTCCTCCATGGTGGGCCCCAAGATAAAGTCCGCAAACGTGAAACATCTCAGAGCCGGGTCATAGAATTGCATTAAGGTGTACAACCCATTCAATTCATCATCAGTAGACCTGCGCACTAAACCCAACAATCGTCCGTAACTCTGCCTGAAGCTTCTACGGACATCCTCATCTGCAAGAGAAATCAGACCCAGGAGTGGAGTAACATCGGGGATAGGTAGCTTATACGCGACGGTCATCCTCAAACCAGCCATGATCAAATACTCAGAAGTCTGGGCACTAGAATCGGAGGATATGCAAATGCACCTGCAGCACAGACACACGTTAATGGGATGCAATGATAATGGGTATGCAAGCAATGCAATGCAAGTGACATGCAACAGGGACCAACTGCCATAGCTGAAAAGCCTGAACCATAACAAGAAGTCTCAGATAGACCCTCTAGAAGTCCTCAAACCCTGGTCTCGGATAGACCTATAATAAATCTCCAACAACGGTCTCTGACAGACCTCAAACCATAACTCAGACTGGTCTCTGGTAGACCTCAAATCATATCTCCAACTGGTCTCTGGCAGACCTTATAACACATCTCCAACTGGTATCTGACAGACCTCATAACATATCTCCAGATGGTCTCTGACAGACCTCATAACTCTCCATAAATACCCAGGATCTCTGATCAAGAAATAACCGGTAGTCTGAGAGTCTAGTTACCTGCATAACCCCAAACCCTCTCACAGGTGGATGTCCTAGTAACTGACAAAGGTATGGCATCCTATGCGGTCGTCGGCGTCACAGACTTTCAGGGTTGATGATACGATTCCCAGAAGGAGTGGCATCATCAAATCCTGAAGAGGTCTCACTTAGCCAACTTCCAAATGATCGGTCCCCAGAGTCGACAATCCAACTAACCAGCAACCCAAGCCACCCAAAGGGCAGGACAGGAGGCCAACCAGAAGAACCTCGTCTGAGCGTAGATTTCGCGGGACACTAGGACATGCAAAGCATGTGCGCGCCCACTAATCTCTACTCTAAGTCTAAGGTGCACTCAAGCCCAGGTCCGGCTTCTCACTCAATATCAGAACACCCGTCACACCCCAATACAGCAATAATAATCAATATATATAATGCTGAAAATAAAGGTCAGAAATATAAATCCATACAAAATCCTCGACGGGAAGACAAGCGTTAGGATTGACTCTCTTAAGGGACGTTGGATCCCAAATGCATAAGAACCATCGCAGTCCTTAGCAGCCAGGGGACGTTGGATCCCCAACAGAGTCGCCAGCTGTCGCTACTGCGAAAATCGGCGCCGACTGAACAGAAGAGTCGCCACCATGCGTTATTTATCCCACGGGAGGGAAAGGAAACGCTCAGAGTAAACCTCGCACAACACGGGAAAGGTATGGTCGTCGCAACCAAAACCTGGATTCGGGAGTCGGTTACGCAAGGGGAAGGTATTAGCACCCCTCACGTCCGTCGTACTCGACGGGATCCACGCTTGTTTTCGGGTATGGATTGTTATTCTGTCTAAACTATAGGTCAGGGGTTAAAAGGAAAATAAAATGAAAATAAGATGACTCGGCAAAGTATCGCACTTTATGCCTACGTATTCCCGTCTGGAACGAGAAATCAGAGTCAACGTAGTTCGCCTACCTACGGGAAAGGAATGGAAGGTTGCTCGCTAGGATATCGCATCCTATGCCTACGTACTTCCACACAGCATGGAAGATCAGAGCAAACGTAGTTCGGGCCACGTACGACACAAGCTTGTCTTGATTGATTTTATTCCTTCTGAAAAAGGTTTTTCTGATTAGCAGTCCAAGCGGACAAAAAATGACGTCTTGATGAGTTCACATTCTTTTACGAAAGAAGTGTCTTTTATTGTGTTTTGAAATCTTATTGTGTTTTTCTGTTTGTTTTGAGGAAGAAGAGACAGAACTCTAACCTACGGTTGCGAAGGGAATCAAACTGACCTAATGTTATCATGCATGGGTTAAGACCTAGTGTCTATCATGCTCCTCTCTTGCACAGAGAGAAACAGAGATCCTAAGGGAATTGACAGAAACAGAAACAATAGCAGATATATACAGGAAAGCAGTAAAATGCATGAATGCAGCAATACAAGCAAGGCAAGGGAGTCTCACTCAACCTCGAACCTAGAAAACAATAGGCAAAAGTGAACAGGATTCACTTTCAACCCAACAGATTAAACAGCAAACAATACAGTCAGGAAAACCAATCAATACATCAGGAAATGAAATACAGCAAAATAAACAGCCACAGCAGCTCTGCATCAATATCCATCTTCAAGTCATCTCCAATCAGCTACAAGCTTCAACAAGCATCAGTCTCTATCTTCACAGTCTTCAAGCAAGGCTTTAGTTGTCAATCTTCAGTCTACAATGGCTTTTCTTCAAGTCTTATCCTCCAAGCTGAGGGATCAATCACCAGAGTGGATTGGGTGTTAAGCAATTAGTTGACTACCAATGGTGGTAAACCAACTGCTACTAACACATAAGACATTTTCTCTCAAGAGTTCTATCTCCCAGACAATAGCACCAAGCCTTCCAAAGGAAGGGGGTGAGTGTCTCAGAGAGACTCTGTATCACAGAGAGGAATGGAGGCAGTCAAAACCTTCCATGTTTGAGAATCAAGCTTTCTAATCTAGAGCTCTGCCTAGTTCCTAAACCCTAATCTCCTCAACAGCTGATGGCAACAATCTCCTCTCCAACTCTGGAATTTGGTCTTCAGTCTCTGGATCTCCAACGGCTTCATCATCTTCAGCCTTCAGCTTCCCCAATTCCCAGACAATCCCAATACCCACACAGACAAATCAATAATCCCCAGAGGGCACACCACACCAATCAATCAAATATAGACATTAATATACTAATAGCAGTAGGGGAATCCTGGTGATTTCTAAGGGGATCTAATAACTACCCATAGTCCCTATAGTCCCATAGCTAAACTATTTAATCCCTAAGTCCTAAGGGAAATGAACTAATTCACCTAAGTTATCACTTAAAACCCTAATTTGTTCATGTTGTTCACACCTAAACTAAACACCTAAAATTAAGTCTTAAAAATGGGAACTAAATTGTATCTACAAGTTTAATATCTAAACTAAACAACCTAAAAAGAATGGACAAAAAATATTAAAGCAACTAATAGAACAAAAATTAACAAAATCATGTATGAAATGAAACTATTTAAAATGCTATTTATTTGGAAAATATGGGAAAAATATCAAATAAAAAATAAAATGTAATTTTTATTTTTTATGATTTTCTAGACTCTTTAAAGAAAATTATGCAAAAAGAATCATCAAAAAATAATGCTTTTTCAATTTTATGTGATTTTTATAAAATGCATGAAAAAATGAAAAGAAAATGAAAAAAAGAAATATGAAGAAATAAAGAGAGGGGTGAGAATAGCACACACGCTCAGTGGTTTTATCCATGTGGGCTGAGAAGTGGGGGTGCGAACATCAATTGAGCAAGGCCCATACGCGCTTCAGAATTCCAACAAAAATCCAAAACGGTGTAAATAGCAACATTCCTAGTTAAAACACAATGGGCCTGCGCTGGGAGGGGTGCTATTAGCAATGAATCACAAAGCCCACTCAGAGACTTAAGTGAAACGGAGCGTTTCACTCCCAAGTCTTCCCTCCGTTATCAACTTTGAATTTGGACCTTTGGATGGGCATAAAATGTCAAATAAATTGCACGATCGGACGGCCAGGGGATCGTCTTCCCCAATCAACCCTAGGGTTTGCAGACTAAACCCTGCACACGAGTTTGACTCAGCCAACTTCCAGCTCTCATATCTCCTTCGTCTCTCCATGAAAAGCCACGTTATAAACACCAAAATTGCTCTCCTTCTCACGCAGAACACCACTATATCCATAGTTTTCCATATAACAACCTAGATTTTCAAACCCGATAAGTATCACAGTTCTGATCCGCCATTGTCACCTGTGATTGATCACTCCAATTCTCCTTAAATCTTGCCCTAAACTAATCTATATCTTGCACTGATCATCACACACTATTCATTCAAGATTATCATGCAATATACTAATAGCTATAAGTCTCAACAGTTATTACACTCCATAACCAATCCTCATAAAACATCTCCAAACCTTGTGGAACTCATCATCTAACCTAACTTAACCATTCTAAGCTATCAAAACCCTATCATGCTAACCAAAAACATACAATTCGAAGAGAGATCCAACCTGGTTTAAGATGGAGATACAACTATGGAAATCCCTGAATCAGTGCTTGCAAGTACTTGAAACTGATCCACACACCACCACTTTGATTCTGTATGCAATGATCTAGGCTCAAACTTCTTGAATCTTGGGATTCCAACTTCTTGCACCTTGGATGAGGACACTTGTATGACACTATCCTTGATTGATTCAGCCAAATGAATATGTGAATTGTAATCTATGGATGATGGTGATGAAGTTCAGATCAAGAAGTGTGAGAATTTAGGGAGATTTGAGAGAGTTTGTGAAGCTTATGCAAAATGGATAAAGTGAATGAAACTTGGGGTTTTGAACAAATGAATTCACCAACCATGGCATGAACTATCTCTTATCAATATATAGGTGAGGTTAGAACCTCCTAGAAACTTGGAGAAGTTTCCCTTGCATTCTTTCCCTTGAATTTGGTTTATGTACCTTCCATTACAAGCAACCATGAATAACTCACAAAATATGAACTATGCTCAAAATTCTACTTTAGCCAATGTCTTTAAAATGATCTTTCCATTCAAAATGACCTATAATTTTGCTTCATTTGGCCAAGATATGAAAAATCTCATTTTTAAGGCCATTTTTATTCATTAAATCCAACAATTTTGAAACCTTGTGCTATGAATCTTTCCAATCTCTCATGGTCACTTTTCTAGACTCAAAATGTCATTTGGAACAAGTTTTATGTTGTAAAGTTTTCCATTTGAAGCTTCCTTGTATGAGTTTTGGGCATAGGTTGAAATGACCTGTAATTCACAAATGACCAAAATACCCTTTGCTTGCCAAGACCATAAGTAGAGTTCCACACATCATATGAAGGCATACCATACCATTATAGAAAGCTAAGACAATAAGGAACAATTCTTATGTTGACCAGAAATTCATTTGAAATCTCCTTGAGGGGTAAAAATAGCTTGGAAGTCAAGTCACTTTCATAGACAAAATTTCAGATACCTCAGATGACTTGTAACTTGCAAGGACCATAACTTGAGTTCTGTAAATCTCCTTGATGTCTTCCACCACTCAAATTAAAGGTATTGAGATCCTCTACAAGTTTCATGTTGGCCAAGGATCCATTTGAAGCTTGCACTTTGACTTATCTTGCTTGGAAATTTGACCTAAATTAGGGGATTTTACACAGAAACCCTAATTTAGAACCTCCTCTTCTCCTTGATTTCTCTTGAATTCTTCTTAGCATAACAACATATCCTTATTCTCCATGTCAAATGATGAACCCCACATTTCTTCAATAGCCCCTAATGCCTTTCAAACAATCCTTTGACCTAGGGTTGACCCAGGGTTGACCCAGATAAAACCCTAGTTGACTGTCTTCCTCCACAACTCTTGTGACTACACCAATGACTTGTCTCCATCTCCAAATGACTTTATAAGTCCTCCAAGATGTCTAGATACTCTCCATGCCTTCAATTCACAACTCACAACTCCCTTGTTGATCCTCAGATGCCCTCAGATAGGAGATAGACTCAAAGCTTGATCTATTGAACTCTCTGCTTTCAAATTCTTTTCTGATGACTTGAATGAGATTGAATTAGGATAATAACCTCTAGATAGGCCTCTAGAGATAAGAATAATGATTGGTACCCTGTTTAATGACTTGCTATGCTTATGTTATGCAGATGAGTAACCTATGTACATGACTCTTTATGCAAACGCTAATGATATTGAAACATAAACCAAGTGGATAAGGTTGAGCAAATTTTAGGGTGCAACAAGAAGGTTTTGTGAGGCTCTGGGTGGATTATGGATACGTGAACAAGGTGACTATCGAGAATAAGTGTTCACTTCCAAGGATTGATGATTTGATGGATCAGTTGGTTGTTGCAAGTGTGTCCAGTAAGATAGATTTGAGAACTGGGTATCATCAGATTTGTGTGAAGGCTGAAGATATTTAGGAACTGCTTTTAAAACAAGGCATGGACATCATGAGTATTTTGTGATGCCATTTGGTGTGACTAATGCGCCATATGGGTTTGTAGAGTATGGAAAAGATTTTCCATACTTATTTGGGCAAGTTTGTGGTTGATATGGCGAAGGTTGGAGCTGTATAGCAATGGGAAGCTCCAAAAACCTGTTTTTGAGATTAGAAGTTTTCTTGGGTTGGCATATTGTTATTCATTGAAGGATTTTTCCAAGTTATCTTTGCCATTGACACAGTGGACTAGGAAGGTTCAAGCTTTTGCTTTGGGATGCAAAGTATGAAGAAAAGTTGCAAGAGCTTTTGAGAAGACTGACAACAGCTCAGGTTTGATTTTGCCGAATCCGACATAACCATTATGGTACATTGTGATGCTTCATTGATGGGATTGGGAGGTGTGTTAATGCAATATCAGCAAGTTTAGCTTATGCTTTAAAGTAACTTAAAGGTCATAAGAGGAATTAGTTGGCACATGATTTAGAATTGGTTGTTGTTGTGGGTGTGTCGAAGCTTTGGAAGCTTTATTTGTTTGGTTCGAGAATTGATATGTGTAGTAATCGTAAGAGTTTGAATTACTTCTTTGATCAGAATGAGTTGACTGTGAGGAAGAAGAGATGATTGAGACTTCTGAAGGACGATGGTTTTGGGTTGAATTACCATTCGGGTAAAACAGACGTGGTAGCTGATGCATTGATTTGGAAATCTTGCATATACTGATGACGATGGTAAAAGAGTTAGAACTGATTGAGCAATTTTGTGATATGAGCTTGATTTGTAAAAATACTTCTTATGGAGTTAAGCTTAGTATGTTGGACCTTACTAGTGGTATTCTTAATGAGATTCGATGAGGTCAGAAATCTGATTTGGGTTGGTAGATCGGTTGAATTTGATGAATCAAAGTCGAAGGACTGATTTTCGGATTAATGGAAATGGTATCATGAGATGTTGCGATAGAGTTTGTGTTTCATATATTGTTGAGTTTAAGAAGAGTATTCTTGAGGAAGGACATTTAAGTGGATTAAGTATCCATCATGGTGTTATGAAGAGGTACTCGGATTTGAGGAAATTGTTTTGGTGGCCAGGGATAAAGAAAGAAGTGGTTGAGTTTGTATATGCTGGTTAGACTTGCCAGAGGTCGAAGATTGAACATCAGAGACCGTTGGGTCTGACGCAACCGTTGAATATTCCAGAGTGGAAATGGGATAGTATTTCCATGGATTTTGTGTCGGGTTTTCCGAAGACTGTGAGAGGGATATGATTCAATTTGGGTGATTTTGGATAGATTAACTAGATCAACTCATTTTATACCAATGAGGATTAATCATTCTATGTTGAAGCTAGTTGAGATATATATTGAGGAAGTTGTGAAGTTGTATGAGATATCGTCGAATATTGTGTCAGATGGAAATCTGAGATTTGCATCGAGATTTTGGGAGAGTTTGCAGACGTTTTGGGTACCATGTTGAAGTTGAACTCTGCCTATCATCCGCGGACGGATGGATAGATAGAGAGAATTATCCAATCTTTAGAGGATTTGTTGAGAGATTGTGTGTTGGATCAAGGTGGATCGGGGGATAGTTATTTGTCGTTGGTTGAGTTTACCTACGATAACAGTTATCATTCTAGTATCAGAATGACACCGTATGAGGCTTTGTATGGTAGGAGGTGTAGGACTCTTTTGTATTGGTATGTGTCAGGCGAGAGTGTTGTGCTTGGACCTGAGATTGTGCAAGAGACGATTGAGAAGATCAAGAGGATCCAAGAAAAGATGGATGTTTTGCAGGGTCGTCAGAAGAGTTACCATGATAAGAGAAGGGAAACACTTGAATTTCAAGGGGGAGATCGTGTGTTTTGAGAGTTACGCCAATAACTGGTGTTGGTCGAGCTTTGAAGTCTCGGAAGCTCACACCGTGTTTTGTTGGTCGAGCTTTCATGTGTCCGTGTATGAATTTACTTTATCTGCCTTTACTTTACTGCAATTTATCTTTACCCGCTATTTATCTTTACTACATTACATTATTGCATTGCGTCCAAAGGAAGAACCTGCACATAACTTAAACAATTGTGCGTATGCATCTCATTTACATCATATTCCCCTATGATCCTTGATCCCATTCAAGTCGATCTTCTAAGTTAGATCCTACCCCATAGGAAGGACCTTTATCTTTACAACTTAGAATAAACAATCTTTATTCAATCAATTCAAACTATTACTCAAACACCTTAGAGAATAAGATGTTAATCATCTTAAGTGGGATAAAAATCCTACCCCATAACAATCTAATCAGTATGTAGGGACTTTGCCTTAAGAGAGATAGTGGCATACTTGTCGATTAAATTCCGAGTGCTTGAGCCCTTCTCTTAAGACGATGCAAAGACTATTTTCCTATAAAGTTGTGGTGGTTAAATCAAGTAATCTCCCTTAAAATGACAACTCATATTTTCTCCTAAAATCAATCAATCAACTACCTTTATCCCGTAGGAACTTTGACCACAGTCAAAGAACTCCTCAAACCCTTTAGGGGAACTACGGATACTCTGATTCCACTCCCGTAAGGATATGTAGGCATAAGATGCGATATCTTATCGAGTATACTTAGAAATAAACCCCTAGGTCTTTCATCTTTAAGAAGATAAACCCTTAGCAATAAACAACATAAAACAAGAGGTTCCTGTAGAGTACTACAGAAACTTAGGATGCTAGCACCTTCCCTAAGTTTAACCAACCCCCGAACCTATAACTCTCTAGCTTGCATTTGCATTGCATTGTGGGAATTTCGATCTTTATCCCTTCCTTTGGACAAATCAAAGTTCGATTGCAAATGAATAAGATTCAAGCTCATCAATAGCTTGGTATCCAAATTTCACCGCGACAGTATGATGTGCATTGGAATGAAACAGATTAATTAATTGAGCCTAACGGTACGATGCTGACAAGTTACATTGGAGCACTTGTGCGTTCGCAAATTCCAATCACTTGCGATAATTGGAGAATTCCTTCGTTACAACCGGCTAAAGACAAAATTTGGAGCGAGATATATGTACTATATTTGATATTTTATAATTATTTCGACGGTTATGTCTTTAAATTATTTATACTAACATAATATATGTATGTTTATTTGTTTGCAAAGATCTTTTAATATTGATGACGACCGGAAAAAATATTGTCTTCAATTGGCTGGAAAACGACTAAGAAGATTTAGAATGTTTTTAACGAACAAGTTTCTTAAAGATTCTGATGGAAAATTTGTCGAATCAGAGCGTCCAAAGAAGTATGCTGATCTGATTTCAGATGAAGAATGGGAAACATTTGTTGCCACGCGAAGAACCAAAGAATTCCATGTAATTCTAACTTATCATGAACAATGTATAATATATATACTTCTTCCACATGAATTCTAATATGACTTAAACTTGTTTTTTCAGGTTGTGAGTGACGTAAATCGGCAACGAGCATCAAAACCCGCATATCCATACAAAAAACGGCGTTTGGGATATGCACGCTTACAACAAAAAATAGTAAGTATATATAAATGCTTTAATATGATATAGTTACAAAAAATAGTAAGTATATATAATGGGATATGTATGCTTTATTATCTGCCTTAATGTGTAGTTAGAAGAGGAGAAAAGTGATGCAACATCTCTTCCGGACCATGTTTTGTGGAAGGCTCCCCGTGTGGGAAGAGATGGAGTCGTTCAGGAAGAAGTTCAACAAGTATTTGAGCAATGTGTAAATACAACATTAGTTATGTCATAAACTCAAAAGTGTATAATATATTTATGCTTTTATCTATATTTCAGGAGAGTTTATCCCAGACTATAACTGCAGTCGAGTGTTAAATATTTCTTAGTGTTATGGGCGTGTGAGGGGTAAGGGATTTGGTGTCACTCCAACAAAATTGTATAAGCGGCCAAAGAACAAAAATCCAAGCAATAAATAAGTGATGAAGACGTTGGAGGAATTGAAATCTCAAATTTGTGAACTGCAAAAGGACAAAGAGAGATACATGTCAGAAAGACGCGGTCTAGAGTGTAAAGATACTAGTGACAAAGATAGTATCAATTGTAATTTTTTTCAGAAGCTTCTAAAGGTAATTATATATATTACATTGAAATTAATTTAGCATAATTTTCTTAATGACACATTAATCATATTCATTATTTGTTTAGGGCATTTCACCTTGTCAGCTATATTTATCGTCACCGACTTACTGCATGGTTGGCAAGGGAAAAGTGCATAACACTTTGGGAGACTTACTTCACCATAAATCTCTCCCTGCTAGATTTTTAAAAGTATCGGTTGGTATTGCTTTAGATGGGGGTGCATTGTTGCCTATACCAGATGATGTTTCAGATGCAACAATGGTGGGAGACGCAATATGATTGTATGTTGCATGGCCATCAAATCTCATTTTCATAGATGATGAGGTAGGTTGAACACCATTATGAACCTTGTAGTATTCAAATTTTTTACGACCCATACATGAAAGTTATTCTTACAGTTACGTATCATTTATTTACATGATGATCTTAGACTCCTACGGCCAAATCAAAAGATAAGGGAATTATGCGGGAAACCGAGTCAGCTGCATCAAAAAAACAGGTACTACTACAGTTACATGATGATCTTATACATTAATTACTTAACTTATATGACTTTTAGGTTCATGCTCAACAATTGCAACAAGTCAGCAAGGGTAAGATGCCTGAATCTAGCAAGGTGTCCAACAAAAAAAGGCCGAGCCAAAAAAAGCATTTGTTCCTTGTCACACCCTTATTTTCACCATAACCTTTCATATCCTACGTTCTTCATATTATACATCGTTCTATTGCATATCGAGCATGTGGATTCACAAGTTAAGGATTAAGTCGGTTCGTTGTTTTCCATTCCAAATAAGATAAATTTCCTATCATGGGCTACATGGAAGAAAAGGTTCATCACTAAGGTTCCTTCAAGGAGATTCCTTCAAGGAGATTCCTTCAAGGAGAAGTTACTTGAAAAATATTAGGATATTCAAGATCAATATTCCTGATGAACATGAAGTGTAAGGCTTAATTCAAGATTTCTTCATCCAACTTTGTTTCAAATTCTATGTTCAAGTGGAGTTCAAAAGATCACAAGTTCACAATTCAAGACTTCATCCCTTTCAAATTCAACGGCATAAGGGAGATACATCATTCCAAATTTAAGATTCATGAATTCAAGATTAGATTCAAGAATATTACAAAGGTAAATTTCATGACATTTCAAGAATGTCACATTTGTTACAAAGTTTCTAACTCTAAGTAATGCTTAGAAAATTAAGCTATTTATAATCTTAATTCAAGTCTCTAATCAACTTCATGCTATGGTACCCTTCATTCCCCATCAAGTCCACATGTTCCTCATTATGCCTACAAACATCCAAGGAAAATAATTAAGATTCAACTTAAGATCAAGACTATGCATGTTTAGTCATGGGCATTTTTAATGTGATCCAAAATAGTCCCATGCAAGAAATGACCAACTGTTTAGCGCATGCCCTTTAGGCGATATGCGACGCATTCGCTCTCAAGTCATAGTCTTTAGTGCAACATGAGTTACAAATCTAACTCAATTCACTTCTTGTTTAAAAAACACCAAAACAAAAACATCAAACCTTTTTATCCTTCGGGATTAATTGAAAACCATTTTCAGAAAGAGTATGTTAACTCTTGGTTCTACCGCAAATAGGTAACGCCTAAGTCTCCAATGGCCGAGCAGCAATACACCTAACTGCTAGAACGCTACTCGAAAAAATGCAACAACGGAGAGGCAAAAAGAAAGACAGAAGAGTCGCCATCGAACTTTATTTATCCCATGATGGGAAGGGAAAACATCGAGAAAACCATAAGGAAGAAACGGACAAGATGGTCTCGCGACCAAGAACAGGTTCGGAAGCCGGTTATGTGAGAGAAAGGTATTAGCACCCCTCGCATCCATCGTACTCGATGGGAACCATTTTTTTATCGACGTGTGAAGGTATTTTATAAAAGGTTATTGCTTTAAAGAGTGTTTCTAGGGAGAGAGATTTAGAAATAGAGAAAGGAGGATAACGGGGAAGAAAGGACTCGGTAGGACTTTGCGGTCCTATGCCTACGTATTCTCAATGGATATGAGAATGTCAAAGTCGACGTAGTTCGGGGAACTACAGATAATGGGGGGATGTGCTCGCTAAGACATCGTCGTCTTATGCCTACGTATCCTCGTCTGGTATGAGAAATCAGAGCAAACGTAGTTCGGGCTACTACAGATATAGAGGGGGATGTGTTCGCCAAGACATCGTCGTCTTGTGCCTACGTATTCTCATCTGGCATGAGAAATCAGAGCAAACATAGTTTGGGAACTACGGAACAAAAGAAAAAGGTTGCTTGCCAAGACACCGCGATCTTGTACCTATGTATTCTCATCTGGTATGAGAAATCAGAGCAAACGTAGTTCGTGCTATAGGTAACCGGTGTTTTGTGGATGATGTTATCATGCACATTCTAGCAGTTTAGGTGTATTTTTGCTTGCTCGCTGGAGACTTAGGCGTTACCTGTTTGCGGTAGACCGCACGTAACATATCCTTTTTGAAAAGATAGCTTTTGCCATCGAGGTAAAATGTCACATTTGATTTGTGGGAGTTATTTTTAGGGGTGACATAGGTCCTCGGATAGTAACCCCTTACGGGTAGTACCCAATTCGTTATCTCAAAGTTTTGTTGTGAAAAGGTGTGGCGAATATAGTTACGTTTTCATATTGAAATACGAGTATTGAGACCACACATACTACAGTGAGTATTCTGACACTCGGAGAGGAAGAAGTCTACATTCAATCCTCTCTCTTTAATTCAATATAAAGAGAACTTCATTCTCTTATTAAAGATATTTTTTATCTTGAATGGTAAGTGATTTGCGACAGTGAACCCTACGGTAAATGTCAAGCACTCGGGATAGGAGAAGGCCTACGCCTAACCACTCCACGACCAATCAAGTTTTGTTGTAAAAAGTGGTTTGAAAATGCACTCAGAACAGGAGCGAGGTTTTTTAGGATAAAAGGTGTGGAGAATACAAACGTCTTCATATTGAAAGTCGAGTATCGAGACCACACACACTATGGTGATTATCCCAACACTTGGAGAGGAAGAAGTCTACACTCAATCCTCTCTATTTAATTCAATACAAAGAAAAACTCGATTCCTTTATTGTGAGATTTTGAAAATGCACTCAAAACGGGACCTAGGTTTTAGGAGAAAAGGTATGGCAAACACAAGCGTCTTCGTATTGAAAAATGAGTATCAAGACCACACACACTACAATGAGTATCCCGACACTCGGAGAGGAAAAAGTCTACACTCAATTCTCTCTCTTTAATTCAATACAAAGAGAAACTTCAATCTCTTGTTAAAGATGGTTAGACAGCATTGATGAATCGAATCGGGACACAATGTGACGCTAAACTATCATAGCTCGACTTATGAGGGAAGTCAAACTATAGGAGGTCGCATACTTGATATTCGTGCTATGGACAAGATAGAGAAATGATATTGAGGATCATTCTCCAATTGAATCGTGTCGCACAGACCAAAAACAGTGGGATCTCGTCTTAATCGCAAACATAATGTCGATTAATCGAAGGTAGCCTATCGCAATCCCAAAGTAAAGAAAATGACCCAAATGGTCATTTTCCATAGATTTGAAATCGGGAAGGTTATCAACTCCGATAAATCTGACGCTTACGGATATAAGACTTCATCGATCCAAGAAAGTCATAATAAAATCGGAAATAAGAAGAAATGAGGAGAGAAAAAAGGTGGTCTCGGATCCAACATTATCCATCAATAATTTGATTAATAACGACTTACGGAAGTCTCGTCATCGACCCAAAACGACCAAAATGAAATAAGAATCGAAATAAAGTCGAACATGAAAACGAGAGAGAAAGTAGTCTCGGATCCATCGTTTTTCATCAACAATTTGACAGAAAAAACAATGGTGGTCTCGTCATCGACCAAAATAGATGCAAATGGGAAAAATGCCCAATAACAAATGGGAAATGAAATTTTAACCTTTAAAATATATAAAATGCTCAAAATCTAAAAAGGGAGACTACTAAAACTTCTAAAAGAAAAAATAAATAAAAATCTAAAAGAAATAAATATAAAATTCTAAAACAAATGAATATAAAAAAAGTTAAAATATAATATATGTACTAAATGACAATCTTTTTTATCAAATATTTACAAAAAAACTAAATAATAATATATAAACATAAAAATAGGAAGGGGTAATAACAGAAAATGGAGGGTGCTGATTGATCTGTGGATCATTTGGGCAAGGCCCATCACCATTCTCATAACCCAAAATATACAAAACAATTTTACATAAAAAACAAATTTGTTAAAACTAAGAAAGAGGTGTTGTTTAATCGTGAAAACAATGATGCGAAAAACTCCAGCTTTCAAAACCGAAAGCCAGTAGTCGCGAAGTTCAAATCAAACATGGTGACGGCGGAGGGGGTCAACAACTCACTTCGTTCCTTCAACGAAATCCCATCCTCTGTTGTGTGTTCCTCCTTTTCCTTTTCAATCTCTTCGTTTCATTTATTTTTTCATTTTGATTCAAAGATTTGGTTTTGGTTTGTTTATTGATCTCTGAGAATGGTTTGGGTTTGAATGATGAAGGGTGTTGTATGGGTTTAATGGAGTTTTTAAGGGAGATCGAAGGAGGTTGGGGTTGCGAAATGTGGGTCGGATGAGTTTTAACGAGTATGGGCTTCTGATGTTGGGAATGGAGGTTGAAGTCCTCGAATGGGTTTGTTTGAAGATCTAGAAATGGATTGAAGAAAAGTGAAGGTGTTTGAAAGTTCTAACTTCTGGTTTTTTACAGTGAAGGGTTGTTGATGATGAAGTTTGGAGGGTTTGTGGTGAGATTGTTGAAACTAGGTTGGTGGAAGAACGAAGACGGGTCGCGGTGGCTTTGAAGGTCTGAGAACAGAGGGTTTCGAGAATGGGTTGAGGGGTTAATGGAATGGGTTGCGTCTCTGGGTCGTTTAAGAAGATGGAGGTGGAATGTTGTGTGTGGTTGCGTGGATTATGGTGATTCGAGCTGGGTTGGAAGTTGGAGTTGAAGATGATGGTGAAGGTAAGGAGAACGACTAAGGTTTCTGGGAGTCTGAGGTCGAAGAAGGTGAATAGGGACTCGCCCTATATAGTGCCACCACGTGGCATTTATTTGTTTTTTATTTTGTTTATTTAAAAAAACATGTACTGAAAATTGATTTGGTTAATGAACATGAAATAATACTTAATCTAACTACTAAACTAATCTTAAATAAAATTCTAATTAAATAATGAACTAATAACTAGTTAACTATAATTAAAACTACTAATTAATCCTAAATTCTAAACCTGTTTAATAAAATTCTAAAAACTATTCCATTCTAAAAAAAAATTAAACTATATTAAAACTTATTTAAATTATTTCCTAAATAATCAAATATAAAGCAAAAAGGGCAATAAAATGAAAAAAGCCATGGAAATAGAAATGAAAAAAACGGGCGAATATCGAAATGCGCCAAATTATCAGCACAGACTGAATCATCAAAAAGAGGGCGACTCTCGCTCGATTTCGACATGGAACATATCAATTGAACTGGTTTAAGTCGTCTAAAATGTGAGCAAAGCAATTATAATCCCGATAAATTCAATCTGGCTGATAACATGAACAGTATGCGAGAAATGAATGACCTAGATGATATGCAGATGCAAATGCTAAATGATATTAAACATAAGCCAAGTTAGAAAGAGAAGGTTGGTCAAATTTTGGGGTACAACAACTGCCCTTATTCAAACGACTTAGACCTGAAGGGACGAAAAGAGGACGACTTTCAAACATTCAAGGTGAAAGACGGTTGAATACAAAAGGACCCAAAAATTTGTCAACCGCAGCAATAGCAAATTATAGAATTGATCCACCAAAGTGGAAGTAGAATCGGTGGAGAAAATTGTATCTGATAGTTGCAAGGATAATGAGCTAACTCATTATTAATTAGAAAACATTGACACGTAGTCGGAAGAAACATCTGCTAACACGCAAGCAACGACACTAAGTCAGTAAGAACATCTAATTTCACCATCAAACATCTGTTATCGAACCCGAAGGTCGGCTCAACACAAAGTTGAGAAGAACATCTGACCTCGCTGTCAGGCATCTGTTAAATAAAAACAAGCATCCATTAATCCGAACAGGCATCCGTTTGACAAACAGGCATCTGTTTAATAAAACAGGCATCCGTTAATCCGAACAAGCATCCGCCAATTAAAGCAGACATCCGTTTAACAAAACAGGCATCCGCTAATTAAAGCAGGCAATGATATTAAGTCGGTAAGAAAGTCCAATGGTAACATCTGCTATCCCAAGCAGGCATCCGTTAATCCGAACAGGCATCTATTAATCCGAACAAGCATCCTCTAATTAAAGCAGGAATCCTCTAATCAAAGCAGGCATCCGTTAATCCGAACATGCATCCGCTAATCCAAGCAGGCATCCTCTAATCAAAGCAGGCATCCTCTAATTCGAACAGACATCCGTTATTCCAAGCAGGCATCCGCTAATCCGAATAGGCATCTGCTAATTAAAGCAGGCATCCGTTTTAACAAAACAGACATCAAACCCGAAGGCCGGCTCAACACGAAGCTAAGAAGAACATCTGACCTCGTTGTCAGTCATCTGTTTAAACAAAACAGGCATCGAACCCGAAGGTTGGTGCAACACGCAGCTGAGAAGAAAATCTGACCTCGTCGTCAGTCATATGTTTAAACAAAACAAGCATCAAACCCGAAAGTCGGCTCAACACGCAGCTGAGAAGAAAATCTGACCTCGTCGTCAGTCATCTGTTTAAACAAAACAAGCATCGAATCCGAAGGCCGGCTCAACACGCGGCTGAGAAGAAAATCTGACCTCGTTGTCAGTCATTTGTTTAAACAAAACAGGCATCGAACCCGAAGGCCGGGCCAACACGAAGCTGAGAAGAAAATCTAACCTCGTCGTCAATCATCTATTTAAACAAAACAGGCATCGGACCCGAAGGTCGGCTCAACACGTAGCTGAGAAGAAAATTTGACCTCGCCACCAGTCATCTATTTAAACAAAACAGGCATCGAACCCGAAGGCCGACTCAACATGCAGCTGAGAAGAAAATATGACCTCGCCGTTAGTCATCTGTTTAAACAAAACAGACATTGAACCCGAAGGTCGGCTCAACATGCAGCTAAGAAGAAATTATGACCTCACCGTCAATCATCTGTTTAAACAAAACAAGCATCGAACCCGAATGTCAGCTCAACACGCAGTTGAGAAGAAAATCTGACATCGTCGTTAGTCATCTGTTTAAACAAAACAGGCATCCAACCCGAACGCCAGCTCAACACGCAGCTGAGAAGAAAATTTGATCTCGCTGTCAATCATCTGTTTAAATAAAACAGGCATCAAACCTGAAGGCTGCTCAACACACAACTGAGAAGAAAATTTGTCGATTCACCATCTGGGTGAAGAAATCCGTTGGGAAAATATGAACTTGAATAAATAAACTCTGTTGGGGAGAATGATAAGAAGAACACATCTGTCAATGATCTTGCTGGCGGTCTAGATACCACACAGGCTCAAGAAAAACACCAATACTTGCCAGGGATTGGGTACCGCATGGGCTTAAGAAAATACACTATTGTCTACTGAAGATGCAACCGAAAACAAGAGGTAACAACTTGGCTTATGTTTCAAATCCACATGTTTGAATATTGCGTAATGCTCCATACGAAATGGAAATGCTACGCGTTTGGGAGGATGCTATGCGCGATGAAAATGCAAAGGAACCGCTCCAGCAAAATAGATGCTAAAGAGATAAACCTAACTCCGTCAGGGATGACCGGGTGCCAAGTACAATTGGACTTTTACTGGGAGAAACAAGCCCTGGATGGCTTCCTGAAAGAGAAACTGAAGGTAGGAAAACACTTAGAAGGGGGGTTGAATAAGGGGTTTTCAAAAACAATTATGACAATAGAAAATAACAAGTTATTTTTATCCTGGTTCGTTTGAACTCAAACTACTCCAGTCCACCCGGCCAAGGTGATTTCGCCTCTCTCAAACGAGGACTTAATCCACTAAATCAAAACTTGATTATAGTGATTTCCACTAAGACAACTGTCTTAGTCTTCTCAAGATTCCTGACCACAACTTGGTCTCTCAAGGAACTTTTACAAGAGTAAATTACAAATGTGTTTAAGGTGCTTCTAAAAAGCTATTATCACAACTGTGATTTACACAAAATGAAGAACAAATAAAACTTAGTGTTTTATATAGAACGTTGTTTGAATGTTTTCTTTGATTGCTTATTTGAATTCTTTCTTTCAAAAATGTTGTAGCAAATTGTTTTGTTTGAAGTGTTGATGAAGACTTCGTTATATACACCATTTTCTCAATAGTGTGTAGAAGAAAGTACTGTAGGATGTAGACATAAAGGACAAATACTTTTCGTCTTAATTTGACATTCCCTTTTTGCCTGAAATCCTGTGTCATGCACGAATGAGAAATAGTACCGTTGGTAGACCTTGGGTTTAGCAACGTCTCTTTCTTGAACACTTCCTTTTCAAATGAACATATATGAAAAATAATATTTGCATCAGATCCTCTGATGTTGTTCCTTGTTCTTCTTATCAGAGTCACTCAATCCAGAGTTTTGCAGCAAAGTGCTTAGCGTGAATGTATCAGAGTTGACTTGATTCAGAGCCTCTGTACTTGCAGCGTTAAGTTCTCAGAGTCTTCTGAATATTCTGAGTCTTTATACTTTGTGCTCAGAGTCTTCTGTAGGTAGTGCTTTAGAGTCTTCTTCAGCAAGCACTTCAAAGTCTTCTGTGCTGCGCTTCAGAGTCTTTTGCAGCGTTTCAGAGTCTTCTGCATTTGCACTTCCTTCGCTCAGAGCTTAGCGTTATATTGTTCAAAGCTTTGCTTTAAATCATGTTTAGAGGAATTCTTTTTGTCTTCAGATGAATATTTTATTTGATATCTGAAACAAAAACACTTGAACAATATTAGAGTATATATTTTCTTATACAAAATTTCATTAATGTTATCATCAAAACATTGAGATATATTTAGAACCAATCTGTGTTCTAACAGAAACCTCTTGGGTAAACTGTTCTGCTTAGAATAAGATCTGCTCCGCTAGGGATCACAAAATCAACTCAGCTGAGGAAAGTGGCCCTGGATGGCCTACCAGAACACAACTCTTCTGGGGAACAAACAACTTGGCTGGGGAGAACAAATCCGCTCTATTGGGGGAAATCAGCCATGGATGGCCTTTCAGAATATGACTCTACCGGGGAAGTAAAGTAAATTGCGGGGACTTACTCCACTCTGCCGGAGATTCCGCTCTGCTGGAAATTTGAATTCACCCCGCTAGGGATAATGAAGAAGATTTACTGGGGAGATATCCCAAAAATTCTCTGCTGAGAATGGAGATTAACAATTTTCTGGGTCAATCCCATTATATGTGGAAGAAAATAATCCGCTAATTTCCCTAGGGATCTGCAGGGGATGAAAATTAACTGGGGAAATATCCAGAAGGAAAACTCACTCTGACGAATACCAATGACCAACTGGATTCTGCTACAGACAACAACTCCGCTGGGGATCACCCAATGAGGGAATCAATATCTACCTTTGCTTAGGGAAAATGAGAATAAAACTCAACAACAACAACCTCTGCTTAGAGAGATAAGATTCATTAACGTCGACCTCTGCTTAGGGAATTGAGTCTTAGACTCTGTGGGGAAACAACACTGAACTTGTCCCACTGTCGGGGAAAACACTTCCATATCTTCCTGTCAAGGGATAGGTGCACAACACTATTGGGAAACCTCAGTTTCAACCTGCTGGGGATAAGTTCACAATATCACCGGTGAGATACTTCTTATCTAACATCATCACCCTGGGGAGATAGAGGCATGGCAGTTTCATTGGGGATAACCGGATGTGCGAAGTATAATTGGCCTTTGGGTTTCCTGTGAAGGGTCAGGTACAACTGACGTTGGGCAATGTCATGTCTGGATATAGAGTTGGAGAGGGGCTCGTCTGGACAAAAGGTTGACTGAAGGGTCAGGGAACAATTGACATGAACTCCCGACATTCGTCTTGAAATTGAAGGTTAACTGAACCTATTTGAAATACTCTGAGAAGCTCTGAAGATACAGAGAGGAACAGTTCCTTTATTTCCAATTTTTCCCCAGCCTGTGGGATTTCTGTAAAACCTTCCTCGAAAGGAAACCCAAAATTGATGTACCCTGATGGTTTGATATGAACTGCTTCAGCATTTTGAACCTTGAAGAGGTGCTTCAAGTTAATTGTCTGCTGGATGAGGAGGGCTTTCGTGCTCTTGGGGTGGCTTGCTACAGCCTTGCAATGATTTTGCCCCTGCCTGGATGATTTGGAGAAATGTCTCTGACTTCGAGAGATTTATCGAATCTTGACCTGATTGCCCCAAATTAACGGATCTTAGGAAGTAACGTCTTTGACGGGCCTTCGAGAGATTTGATGAATCTCGGCCTGGTTGTCTCTGATTAACTGAATCTTGGAATAGCTGACTCCCTTTACGTGATCATTTGGCACGCCCCTGCTCGACGGAGCTCACAGGCGCTTTGCATCTTATCTCGACCAAAGTTTCCATTGTAGAAACTCTCCTGATGTCAAGTGCTTACTCGCAAGTAAAACAAATTGTTTTGCAAAAGATAATATTAATGCAATGCATATAACAGTTTTGAAGTCCAAGTTTGTTCATTGGAAAAAAGTTGTGACATTTAGTGAGCGCATCACTTATCAGAATGTTAATATCAATACCAACCTGGTAAGAAGAATCCTTTTAGGAGTCAGTTTCGACGCGATCTTTACCGAAGTATGCTTTCGAAACAAACTTGCTTCAATTAAGACTTTTGAAGGTGATAACTTGGTCAGGTTCACGATTTGAAAGAAACGATATAAGGCTCAAAGTTCTGTTTAACCCACCCACTCTCCTTGATATTCTTCAATCCTATATTCAGCTAATTCGACACAAGCACTCACCTCTCAAAGGTTGAATGACAGGAGTGATGGTTCAGGAAACCACAAGGTTTTGAAGTGACAGTCACTCGCTTTCGTCTTTGGTGTCTGAACCACACGACTTGTTTTTTTTCTTTCATTTTTTCTGGTTTCCCTATTTTGCCTGGACTGAATCTTCTGAGTAGATCTTTTTGGTTTCACAGTCCAGCGGGATGCCCTAATTTTTGCCTAAGCCATTTGTTTTCAAGTTATCGACTTAGCGGGCTTCTTTCTTTTTCCCTTTTTTTTGGAACAAATCGTGTGACACTGGCTTGTCCAACTTGTTTGACAGGGTTGCGACTGTCTCACTCCTTGGTCGGTAAGGGGTAACCCCTGTGGTTCTTTAGGTACGACCTCTACAGGTGTGATTGATCTTTGAATGGGAACACTCCTTTTGCAATTAGGATGCTTGGTCAAATTAACTGACACCTACCCTGCCCTAGGTTAAGATTGAGGTTTTTTTCGTTTTCAAAAAGAAACTCCTACTACTAGGCTCAAAGGGGTTGGCAAGGGATTATCATCCTTATATCTCCGGTGTTTAGGAATTTGAAACAATGCCTGTACATCATCAGCGGAGGTTTTATTCAAAAGCATACTATTGGAAGTTCTGCATCTTTCTATTTCACCATCCTCCCTCAGATTCCGCTTAAACAAGCGTTAGACATAAAAAAAAAGCATTGAGTAAACTCGAATGGATTTAATCAAAACATGCATATTCATTTCATTATCATTGTCAATTGAAAACACACACGTTTTACAAATGAAATTTGCACTTAAACAGAAAATAAACTACAAATGCAAACAAATGACATGATAAGAAGATTGCCAGTTTCTGGGAACCGGGCTTTCAAATCTAGATTTACTGTTTGATCAACCATCTTCAAGATTGCTCGTCGAAGTCAGTCTGATACTCTTCTGAACAATTTCTCTTGGTGAATTCGTCCTTAACATGAACTGATGGACCCGCATGACTGAATGAAGGAGGATTGTTGATCTGAATACCCTGAGGCGTGACTGAGAACATGTTGGAGTCAAGCAAAGTCTGAATTTTACTCTTAAGCACCTTGCAGTCTTTGGTTAAATGCCCTTGTGCCCCAACATGGTGCTTACAGCCGATGTTGACATCAAAACTTGGCGGATATGGAGTTATCACTGGATTAATCTCATTCGACGCTTTCAACCCACCTTTGATCAGATCTGGCAATATTTGACTGTACGACATCAGCAGTTGAGTGAAATGCCTCACTGGCTTCTTTGGTCTTTGTCGAGCGTGTTGAGGCGGCTGATGACGGTACGACCACTGACTCTGGAGGGGAACAAATATCTGATATACAGACCCAACAGATTGCTGATTTTAAACAATTAAAATGTCTGAAGACTGAATCTGAGGTATCGGGGACTCCCTTTGTTCAGGTACTTTCATCCTCAGGCTTGGCCCAGGAACAAGCAATAGATGTGGGCACGAATATTCTGAAACCAAAGATTGTAAGATATACTTCTGACCTGATGCCTTTAGGGGAGAGAATAAGAATGTCAACTTCTTTCACAGCAACTGGAATAAGACCACCTGGTACGCTCATACCGCTTGGCGTGAACTCAAATGCTTTTGAATTGATCAAGTCCAGAACTTTGTGCTTAAAAGTCGTGCATCTCTCCATATTATACCCTGGTGCACCATAATGGAAATCACGATAGGCACTTGCATCATAGCCTGGTGGTGGCTTACCAGTAAACGGAGCCAGAGTCCGAAGTTCAACCAATTGAAGTTGAAGCAAGAGTTGCAATAACTAAGTATAAGTCATAGGGATCCAGTCGAAGATTCAGTCGGGCCGCCTCGGTCTCTGTGTATTCCCCTTAATCTTAGGATTGTCTTGGGAAACAAGAGGTAGCTGCTGACGGGGAAATTCTGGAACCCCAAGTTGTGCAAAAGATCTTTGAGGCACACCGTGCTCTGGGAGAGATTCCACAGGCATGGGTAGAACAACCATTTCTGCTGCGGCTTCAGGCATAGGATTGCCTTCCTTTCTTGACACACTTCTCATGACTTCCATAATCAGGCCTATCTGAGTCTTTAGTTGATGAACTTCTTCCCTGAGCGTTTTCTGATCCTGACACAAAACTTGCATGTCCACCATGAATTGTCCCATCTGGCTTCGGACTTCCCTCAACTCTGCTTGAATCTGCTCCATGGTCGACTTCTGTTTTCTTTGAAGAGTTAATATCTGAAATTCCGAAGAAAAACAGATCAGGATAACAAAACCAGCCTCGAACACCTACTATGCAAATGAAATGCAAATGCCATGCAATGCAATATGAAATGCAACAGACAGAGGATCAAGGTCACACATCTTGCAAAACAACACAACAAGATATCTTTCACCTTTGATGGGTAATCTACTGGTTTATAAGAGGGTGTCCCAAAGGCTTTTAACCAAAGTCCTATGCACTAACCCTAAAAAATTTTCCATCATAACGACGATTCGTAAGAGGATAACCCCTTCAAAGGATGAACACAAAGTTATGTTTTAGTAAACCTTCAGAATAAGGTTCTACAAAAGGTCCTCGGAGTCACAGACTCCCAAGTCGGAAATAAAGATGCCATTACGACTACACATAAGACATAATCATCCCAAAGGGGCCTCATCTGAGTGGTGGAATTCAAACCAACTCAATGAGTCCTAAGTCTCACAAATCAGAAAGAAACCACCTTTTAATCTTAGTGTATACTAAAAAGCTCGGGTAGATATCCTTACAAACCATCCCAATAAAACCCAACAGGTAAAGGAACACAACACAATAAAATGATGAAAACAAATAAAGCACAAATGCGACAAACAAACTAGGCTTGGCTTACTAGTAAGTCCCCAGCAGAGTCGCCAGCTGTCGCTACTCGAAAAAATGCAACGACGGATAAGCGAAAAGAAAGACAGCAGAGTCGCCATCAAACTTTATTTATCCCATGAGGGGAAGGGAAAACATCGAGAAAACCCTAAGGAAGAAACGGATAAGATGGTCTCACAACCAAGAACGGGTTCGGAAGTCGGTTATGCGAGGGGAAGGTATTAGCACCCCTCGCATCCATCATACTCGATGGGAACCATTTGTTTGTCGACGTATGAAGATATTTCCTAAAAGGTTATTGCTTTAAAGAGTGTTCCTAGGGAGAGAGAGAGAGAGAGAGAGAGAGAGAGAGAGAGAGAGAGAGAGAGAGAGAGAGAGAGAGAGAGAGAGAGAGAGAGAGAGAGAGAGAGAGAGAGATTTAAAAATAGATAAAGGAGGATAACGGGGAAGAAAGGACTCGGTAGGACTTCGCGGTCCTAGGCCTACGTATTCTCAACGGATATGAGAAAGTCAGAGTCGACGTAGTTCGGGGAACTATGGATAATGGGGGAATATGATCGCCAAGACATCGTCGTCTTGTGCCTACGTATCCTCATCTGGTATGAGAAATCAGAGCAAACGTAGTTCGGGCTACTACAGATATAGGGGGCATGTGCTCGCCAAGACATCGTTGTCTTGTGCCTACGTATTCTCATATGGTATAAGAAATCAGAGCAAACATAGTTCGGGAAACTACGAAACAAAAGAAAAAAGTGAGCTCGCCCAGACATCGTCGTCTTGTGCCTACGTATTCTCATCTAGCATGAGAAATCAGAGCAAACGTAGTTTGGGAAACTACGGAACAAAAGAAAAAGGGTGCTCACCAAGACATTGTCATCTTGTGCCTACGTATTCTCATCTGGTATGATAAATCAGAGCAAACGTAATTCGTGCTACGGGTAACCAGTGTTTTTGTGGATGATGCTATCGTGCGCATTCTAGCAGTTTAGGTGTATTTCTGCTCGCTCATTGGAGACTTAGGCGTTACCTGTTTGCGGTAGACCGGGCGTAACATATCCTTTTTGAAAAGATAGTTTTCACCATCGAGGCAAAATGTCACATTTGATTTGTAGGAGTTTTTTTAGGGGTGAAATAGGTCCTCAGATAGTAACCCCTTGCGGGTAGTACCCAATTCGTTATCTCAAAGTTTTGTTGTGAAAAGGTGTGGCGAATATAGTTACGTTTTCATATTGAAAGTCGAGTATTAAGACCACACACACTACAGTGAGTATCCTGACACTCGGAGAGGAAGAAGTCTACACTTAATTCTATCTCTTTAATTCAACACAAAGAGAACTTCATTCTCTTATTAAAGATATTTTTGATCTTGAATGGTAAGTGCTTTACGGCAGTGAACCCTATGGTAAATGTCAAGCACTCGAGATAGGAGAAGGCCTACGCCTAACCACTCCACGACCATTCAAGTTTTGTTGTAAAAAGATGTTTGAAAATGCACTCGGCACGGGACCGGGGTTTTTTAGGATAAAAGGTGTGGAGAATACAAGTGTCTTCGTATTTAAAGACGAGTATCGAGACCACACACACTACGGTAAGTATCCCAACACTCGGAGAGGAAGAAGTCTACACTCAATTCTCTCTTTTTAATTTAATACAAAGAGAAACTCGATTCTTTTATTGTGAGATTTTGAAAATGCACTCGGTACGGGACCGAGGTTTTAGGAGAAAAGGTGTGGTAAACACAAGCGTCTTCATATTGAAAGACGAGTATCAAGACGACACACACTACAGTGAGTATCCCGACACTCGGAGAGGAAGAAGTCTACACTTCAATCTTCTCTCTTTAATTCAATACAGAGAGAAACTTCAATCTCGTGCTATGGACAAGATAGAGAAATGATATTGAGGATCATTCTCCAATTGAATCGTGTCGCACAGACCAAAAACAGTGGGATATCCTCTTAATCACAAATATAATGTAGATTAATCGAAGGTAGCCTGTCGCAATCCCAAAGTAAAGAAAATGACCCAAATGGTCATTTTCCATAGATTTGAAATCGGGAAGGTTATCAACTCCGATAAATCTGACGCTTACGGATATAAGACTTCATCGATCCAAGAAAGTCAGAATAAAATCGGAAAGAAGAAGAAATGAGGAAAGAAAAAAGGTGGTATCGGATCCAACATTATCCATCAATAATTTGATTAATAACGACTTACGGAAGTCTCATCATCGACCCAAAATGACCAAAATGAAATAAGAATTGAAATAAAGTCGAAAATGAAAACGAGAGAGAAAGTGGTCTCAGATCCACGTTTTTCATCAATAATTTGACAGAAAAAACAATGGTGGTCTCGTCATCGACCAAAATAGATGCAAATGGGAAAAATGCCCAATAACAAATGAAAAATAAAATTTTAACCTTTAAAATATATAAAATGCTCAAAATCTAAAAAGGGAGACTACTAAAACTTCTAAAATCTAAAATAAATAAATATAAAATTCTAAAACAAACGAATATAAAAAAGTTAAAATATAATATATGTACTAAATGACAATCTTTTTTATCAAATATTTACAAAAAAACTAAATAATAATATATAAACATAAAAATAAGAAGGGTAATAACAGAAAATGGAGGGTGTTGATTGATCTGTGGATCATTTGAGCAAGGCCAATCACCATTCTCATAACCCAAAATATACAAAACAATTTTACATAAAAAACAAATTTGTTAAAACTAAGAAAGAGGTGTTGTTTAATCGTGAAAACAAGGATGCAAAAAACTCTAGCTTTCAAAACTGAAAGCCAACAGTGTTGCGAAGTTCAAATCAAACATGGTAACGGCGGAGAGGGTCAACAACTCACTTCGTCTCCTTCAACGAAATCTCGTCCTCTGTTGCGTGTTCCTCCTTTTCCTTTTCATTCTCTCTGTTTCATTTATTTTTTCATTTTGATTCAAAGATTTGGTTTTGGTATGTTCGTTGATCTCCGAGAATGTTTTAGGTTTGAATGATGAAGGGTGTTGTATGAGTTTAATGGAGTTTTTAAGGGAGATCGAAGGAGGTTGGGGTTGCGAAATGTGGGTCGGATGAGTTTTAACGAGTATGGGTTTCCGATGTTGGGAATGGAGGTTGAAGTCCTCGAATGGGTTTGTTTGAAGATCTTGAAATGGATTGAAGAAAAGTGAAGGTGTTTGAAAGTTTTAACTTCCGGGTTTTTACGGTGAAGGGTTATTGAGGATGAAGTTTGGAGGGTTTGTGTTGAGATTGTTGAAACTAGGTTGGTGGAAGAACGAAGACATGTCGCGGTGGCTTTGAAGGTCTGAGAATGGAGGGTTTCGAGAATGGGTTGAGGGGTTAATGGAGTGGGTTGCGTCTCTGGGTTGTTTAAGAAGATAGAGGTGGAATGTTGTGTGTGGTTGTGTGGGTTATGGTGATTCGAGCTGGGTTGGAAGTTGGAGTTGAAGATGATGGTGAAGGTAAGGAGAACAACTAGGGTTTCTGGGAGTCTGAGGTCGAAGAAGGTGAATAGGGACTCGCCCTATATAGTGCCGCCATGTGGCATTTATTTGTTTTTTTTATTTTGTTTATTTAAAAAACCTGTACTGAAAATTGATTTGGTTAATGAACATGAAATAATACTTAATCTAACTGCTAAACTAATCTTAAATAAAATTCTAATTAAATAATGAACTAATAACTAGCTAACTATAATTAAAACTACTAATTAATCCTAAATTCTAAATCTGTTTAATAAAATTCTAAAAACTATTCCATTCTAAAAAAATAAATTTAAAATATATTAAAACTTATTTAAATTATTTCCAAAATAATCAAATATAAAGCAAAAAGGGCAATAAAATGCAAAAAGCCATGGAAATAGAAATGAAAAAAACGGGCGAACACCAAAATGCGCCAAATTATCAGCACGGACTGGATCATCAAAAAGAGGGCGACTCTCGCTCAATTTCGACATGAAACTTATCAATTGAACTGGTTTAAATCGTCTAAAATGCGAGCAAAGCAGCTATAATCCCGATAAATTCAATCTGACTGATAACATGAACAGTATGCGAGAAATGAACGACTTAGATGATATGCAGATGCAAATGATAAATGATATGAAACATAAGCCAAGTTAGAAAGAAAAGGTTGGTCAAATTTTGGGGTACAATATCAACTAACTCACAACTAAACAAACCATGTCACAAAACTTAAGGAACTAGTTCATGTTGGTTCACATACATACCAAAATTCAGATGTTTAAAATTCTGTCAAGGGGAGAAGCATGGACCACAAGGACAACCCAAGAACAAGTGAATAAAGGAGAGCAATGCAGAAAAAATAGCACTAGGAAAGTGCAGCAGCAAAAGCAGAAAAAGCAACATGCTAGAAATGGAAAGAAATAGAGTTGCACCAAGAAAGTGGTAATAAGCATTTCCAAGTATAGAAATTCTGAAACTTGAAGCATGTGCAAACTCTAATACTTTGGTACAGCAGTAAAAGTGCAGCGGAAAAAGTAGGATTTCTAGAGGAAAATGGTGCACCAAGAAAGTGGCATTGGACATTTCTAAGTGTAGAAATTTTGAAGTTTGAAAACATGTGCAAAACCTAATGTTTTGGCTATAAAAGAGAAGCAATAGAAGTAGAAAGGGGAGTCCAATTTGAGAGAAAAAGATAGTCACATTGAAACACAAGAGAACCATAGAGAAAAAAAAAAGAAAAAAGAGATTGAGAAAGAAGAAAAAAAAACCATTGAGAGAACAAGAGAGTGATAGAAAACCAGAAGAAGGAAGTGAATCATAGAGCACATCCAACAAAAGCCATGGGTGGTTAGAAGGAGAATAGTAGTTCTTAGGTATCTTTTCTTTCAAACTCTTCTCTCTTTATATATTTGCATTGTTTTTATTTTCTCTTTTAAGTGATATTTGTGTTGTACATATTGTGGTAAGGTCTCAAGAGTGACCAAGAACTATTGTAAAAAGAAAAAGAGAGGAAAATGTTTAATTTTTTTCACCCACCAGGGCTGACACGGGCTGTGTCAGCGTGCTGTTTAAACCTTCATCTTGCGCATCTCTCAAGGGTGCCAACACGGGCGATTGTGTCAACTCCCTGTTTTACCTCCAAAATCAATGTTGTGGGCACTTCCTGACACGGGCGGCCGTGTCAGGCCTCTGTTTTTTTTCAATTTTTTGCTATTTCTCCAAAAAAAAAAATTGTTTTCATGTTTTGTTCGTATTTTCAAGCCGATTAACCTGATATAGTTGCATGGCCATTGTATGTGGATATTATTATGGTCATTTTTTACTTTTGGTTCCAAAAACTATTTTCATAACAAACTCTTGATTTTATCGAGCCATTTTCAACCTTGTAAGTCGATTGCCTTGTGCGTCGCCATCGACCTTGTTCGTATCACTTCAAATATTTTTACAAGCAATAAAACCCTTGATCCAACATCAAGTGATATTTTTCTCATAAAAAATCCAAAATAATAATAATAAATATACGATTCGGGTTATGCACCATGAGCTTTAAGGTGGTGGAGAAGGAATGAGAATGAAACCTCTCCTACACTCGTTGCGAATGTTTTGAGTACAAGGCGCTCGACTTGGTTATTCGAAACATTCATCTTTATCCAAAGTCTTTAGTATGATCCTAATCAAAAACAATTTCTTCTCAAAAACCTAAAAATAACATTGAATCATCAAACCCCTTTTCGCCTTACGGCATCAATTCGAAAACCCTTTTTCATGGTATAAAATCAACCAACTACAATCATTTCACAAGCCTCCGAACTACGGAGCTCTGATTCTTCGCTTCTTTTAAGTGAGGATACGTAGGCACAAGGGCCACAATCCTTGGCGAGCACTCTAATAAAAACCCAACCCCTATTTTCCTTTAAGCAAGGAAACTTTTAAATTAAAACACTCATTCAAGCTAAACAACCTATAAGGTTCCCATCGAATACGATGGATGCGAGGGGGTGCTAATACCTTCCCCTCACATAACCGACTTCCGAACCCCGAAACTTGGTTGTGATGACCATGCTCTTTCCCTAAAGGTTTTATCGTTATTTCCCTTTCCCTCCTTGGGATAAATAAAATCTGGTGGCGATCTCTGTGTCATTTTTCACGTAACAACATTCCTCGATTTAGGTTGTGCCTTGAAACATATGTAGGAACAACAGATGTGGTTGAGGGTGGCATCCGTCAAATACCTATGGAGGAAGGTATTTTCGGTTTTGAATATGCCGAAATAATTGCTAAAGAGGATTTGGACCAGATTTTCCAACATTCTGAATTGGGCATTGGTGTTATGCATTCCTACATCAGGTACTCCGATCAATTTTAATTAAATAATTGAACAATTTATTTGCTCATTAAATGAATATTCTAATGTTGATTATGATTTTATTTAATGTTCTTGTATGACAAGTTATTGGTTCCGCATCAATTGAATTCAAGATTCACATTCTTATCTCCTAGTTGTATCAACTCATGGTCAATCGATCACACTCCAGATGTAGTTAGAGATTACATAGTCCAAGCATTTATGGCCGCATATACAGAGAAGTTGTATTTTTTGCCATATAATACTGGCTATGGTTAGATTTCATTCTAAATTCATTTATTATAATTATTTATTTTTTGTCATTCTATATAACATTTCTGTCTAAACTTTTGTCTTATTTTATAGTGGACACTGGTTGTTGGTTGTGATTAATTCGATCAAAGAAATAGTGCATCATCTGGATTCATTGGATGGTGATCAAACAGAATATCCTGATATGAAGAATATGGTTGATACGTAAGTGATGAGATATATTGTTCTGAATAATTATATTTATTTATTATCTGAGATTGTTCTAATTAAATATTCGTTTATATTATGTTAGAGCTATACAAACATTCTGATCACAAAGACAAGCAAGAGTGTCAAAAAGTAAGGCTAACAACATTAGCTGGATCAGAGTGCAAGTATATTTTCACAATTTTTATTGTTATAGTGATTCTACTTGATAAAACTAGTTAAACTATATATCCTGATAAATATTCGTTTGTTTTTTCCATTTACAGTGTCCTCGTCAGCGTAATGGGATTGATTACGGATATTTTGTGTTGAGGTTTATGAAGGAAATTATTCATTCGGGTCAAATAGAGATTCCAAACATGGTATGGATTTATAAGTTATATGATTTATTTCAATGTTTAACCGATATTTCATCTGAGTAATTAGTTTTAAAACTAAATCATGCATGTTAGTTATATTATGTAGTACTTTGATGAATTCAAGTGTGGTACTTACTCGAAAGACAAATTGGAAGAAATTAAGGAGGAATGGTGTCAATACATTCTTGAGTTGAGAATTGTATAAGGTATATATATTGTCAAATATTGATGCGCGATAATTATATTTCTGGAAGTCGTGTGTGTCGCTACTCGAAAAATGCATCGTGCAACGACGGGGAGGCGAAAAGGAAAGGACAGAAGAGTCGCCACCGAACTTTATTTATCCCATGAGGGGAAAGGAAAATATCGAGAAAACCTTAAGAAAGAAATGGATAAGATGGTCTCGTGACCAAGAACGGGTTCGGGAGCCGGTTATGCGAAGGGAAGGTATTAGCACCCCTCGCATCCATCGTACTCGATGGGAACCTTTTGTTTGTCGATGTGTGAATTTATCTGCTTAAATATATGCTATAAGAGGTGTTCCAATGGGTAAAGATAAGGGTTAGAAACAGGAAAGTTAGGAGGAAAGGGAGAACGGGGAAGAAAAGAAGGAACAGACTCGGTAGGACTTCGCGGTCCTAGGCCTACGTATTCTCAACGGATATGAGAAAGTCAGAGTCGACGTAGTTCGGGGCTACGGATAGATGAGGGAAAGTGTGCTCGGCAAGGATTGTGGCCCTTGTGCCTACGTATCCTTACTTGAACGAAGTAAAGAATCAGAGCAGCCGTAGTTCGGCCTACGGTTTGTTGATGTATTTTATGGATGATGCTATCGTGCGCATTCTAGCAGTTAGGGGTTTCGCTGCTCGCTCGTTGGAGACTTAGGCGTTGCCTGTTTGCGGTATAACGGACGTAACATATCCTTTTGAAAGATTGGTTAGTTTTCGCCGCGCGGGGCAAGAAGTCACGTTTGATTGATTGGATTGTTTTTAGGGGGGGCGAGACATGTCCTCGGATAGTAACCCCTACGGGTAGTACCCAATTCGTTGTCTCAAAGTTTTTGTTATAAAAAGGTGTGGCGAACGAGGCGTCTTCGTATTGAAAGACGAGCGTCGAAACCACCCTCACTACAGTGGGTATCCCAACACTCGGAGAAGAAGAGGTCTACACCCAATCCTCTCTCTTTAATTCAATGCAAAGAGAACTTTGTTCTCTTATTAAAGATGTTTTTTTGGTTTTGAATGGTAAGTGCTTTGCGACAGAGAACCCTACGGTAAACGTCAGCACTCGGGATAGGAGAAGGCCTACGCCTAACCAACCCACGACCATTCAAGTTTTTGTTATGAAAAGATTTGAAAATGCACTCGGTACAGGACCGAGGTTTTAGGTGTGAAAATTGTGGAAGGAAGTTGTGAAAGGGAGAGGTGGTGGATAGAGGCGCGTCTTCGTATTGAAAGACGAATATCGAGACCACCCTCACTACAGTGGGCATCCCAACATTCGGAGAGGAAGATGTCTACACCTAATCCTCTCTCTTTAATTCAATACAAAGAGAAACAATTCCTTATTGAAGGGGTTTGAAAATGCACTCGGTACGAGACCGAGGTTTTAAGAGCAAAAGGGGTGGAAGCGTCTTTGTATTGACAGACGAGCATCAAGACCACCCTCACTACAGTGGGCATCCCTACGCTCGAAGAAGAAGGGGTCTACACCCAATCCTCTTTTTAGCTCAACACAAAGAAATGATTTTAAGGAGATGAGATTTGAAAATGGATGGGAAGCGTCTTCGTATTGAAAGACGAGTGTCGGAACCACCCTCACTACAGTGGGCATCCCAACACTCGGAGAGGAAGAAAGTCTACACTTAATCCCCTCTTTTTAATTCAATACAAAGATAATTTGATTTTGAAAATTGTTTGACAAAGTTTTTGAATCGAGTCGGGACAAGTAATGAAGAGAGAAAAGAGGTGGTCTCAGATCCAACATTACTTATCGATAATTTGACTGGTAATGAATTACGGAGGTCTCGTCATCGACCAAAACAGCGAAAAATGCCCAATAACAAAAGAAGAAAGAATACAACTTCAAAAATAAAATAAGTCTTAGAATCTCTAAAAGAAAATGAAATATAAAACTTAAAATAAATTAAAGCTCTAAAAGAAATATAAAAAAAAGAACTAATAGAAAAACTACAAATAAAATATATAACATAAATAATATAATATATTCAAAATAATAATGATAGTATAAAAAGTATTTACAAAAATGAAACAAAATTATGTAACAATAATAATATAATAATATTATGTATAATATGTGCTTATTAATAATTTACAATGAATAAAATATATAATATAAAATTTGAATAAATAATAAATAAAAGAGACAAGCTTCTTCTTCTTCGTAACGTTTCTGTATCTCACTGCGTTCTCGCTCTCACTCTCACTCTCATTGTTCTTCGAAACAAATCTTTCTATTTCTTACTAACACTCTCACTCTCTCTTGTTTATGAATCACATCTTCTCCTACATCTCGTTTTTGCTTGTGTGTGGGTTTGTGGTTTACGGCGGGTTGACGGTTTTGAAAGGGGTTTATGGTTACGGGTTGTTTTGGATGTTAGATTGAAGGTAGGCTTCGAGAACAACAAATCTGCGGTGGAAATGGGTTGGTGGTTTACGGTTTTTTGATTGAGTTTTCACGGTGGAGATTATGTAAGGTGGGTGATTCATGAAGTTTGAACGAAAGTTGTAAATGGTGAGGGTTCGTTAGACTCAATGCCAGGAAACAAGACGAACCAAACAACACAGATCAAGACTATGAAGACAGAAAGAGTAACAAAATACTTACAGAGTAGGAGCAATACCACCAGATTGTTGATACAGAACACAGGTGAGCTCCCTCTTCAATCTCCTCTTTTTTCAGTTCTTTATGATGGAGGTGAGTTGTGAGGGAAGGCAGCTGTTTTTCTGTTAGGGTTCTGCTTTGCTGAATGAATAGTAACCAATATATATGATGTGAGATTAGGGTTTAGCTTAGAGAAAAAATGTGGGAATTTTGGGTCTGTTCTCCTTTGGGAAAGAAAATGAGTTACTTTTTGGTAATGGGAGCAAGGACTGAAGTTATGGGATTGAAAACAGCATAATCTTTGTCTGTTTGTAGCTTGTCTTTTTTTTTACTCATGATTTCCACTGTGGTAACACAACAATTTTACTGATACATTTAATCTTTTTGCAGGTTTATCATGATCTTGGAAGTTTGCGGAAGAAGGTGTCCTTCTCAACACTATCTTTCAAACTGAGAATTTCCATGGAATGTATAGCGTCTACCAACTCACTGTTATCTATAAGCCTTGAGGTGTTCAAACCACGAGAATGTGTGGAACTTAGTAGCCGCTGGTAATCTTGGAAGCAGAGACTTGGGAATGGAGGCGATGTTACGTAACTCTTCTGCTTTACTCAATTTTAAACCAGAGGCTAGCTCGCAGATAAGACAGCCCATGCCCCAAGAATCAGTGGCTTATGGAGGAGACTTCTTAATTACACCCCAGTCAGACTTTGCCAGCTCCATTGTCTCACAGGGCTTGTCTGATTCCTCCATCCAGCATTGCTGCAGGATGCCTCACCATAACTATTATGTTCAGCATGTATGTCAATGTTACTCTATGGTCATTCTCCTGAAGAAGAATTTGCCAATACAATATCTGACAACAACGAATTCGGATATTTATCCATGCCGTCTTCTTGAATACATTTTCTGATGTCACATACAACCATGATTCTGATTCATGATTAAAATGTGATTGGAAAAACTGAAGAACAATATAGAACATGGTGGAGAACGGAGCCAAAAACTTGCAAAACAGATGCCCTATGAGAACCAAAAACATTGGAAATAGGGATACTAGGCCCAAGGATCTTCTTGGAACCACATGTCTGTCAAATATTCTTTTAGCAGCAGATGTGCAATTAATTGCCAGAATAACGGTATCCAAATCAGTGATTTTCTGCTTTTTATGAAGCCCAACAACCCACTTAGGATTCTTAATGGGACCTTTGGCTTGCTCAGTCGAACCAAAATGACACAATGAGAACTGATGAGCACCATAAGAAGGTGTTTCATAAGCTATTACACATGTGAACATCATATTCTGACAGAGTTAGTCCATTGCAATGAATGTGGTGCAATTTAGGAAGCCTGTAAATTCCTACATCATTCTGTTCAGAAGAATCAAACATCAGCACGACCCAATTACTTTTTCCAATAAAAGTTTGGGTACTTTTCCTCAATGACTCATCTAATTGGAGGAAACTGCAGCTCCTACAGTTATTATTTCTGTGTACACTTGTACTTCCCTCTGCCGATGCATTGCCACAACCAGAGAACTTTTTTTTTATCAGCTTTTGCTTCAGCAGAATTAATTCCTTGAAGCTCTAAATAAACAGAAATGCTTTCATTTACGACAGCAGTGGCGTATCCAGATGGAACAGCTTCACTTTCAGTGATCACGGTCAAAGAGGATATATTAGCTAATGTTGTAATCTCCAACTGATGGCTGCTAATAATGTCTGTAACCGCCTGTGTTCGGCAGAGAACAAAAGTCGGTCGCCTGCCACGTCTCTCTTTTGCCAGTGACCTGAGAGACTTCACAGTAGACTCAATGAGGTACATCTCACTCTCCACCTTTTCATTATTCCAGCCCTCTATAGCTGATGGATAATCAGCTATCATGATAGATTCTGCTCTCTTACACTCCCTGGGCGAAGGAAGGCGTTGCCACAATTCTTCCGTGACAAAAGGCATAAAAGGATGGAGCAATCGCAGGCCATTGTCCAAACAAAACCACAAAGTATCTTGAGCAAAGCGTCTTTCGGAAGTAAATTTGGGATCATTACCAGAAAAGTAAGGCTTGATCACTTCAATGAACACATCACATAATTGATACTGCCACCAAGAATACACGGCAGTGGTAGCTTGTGAAAACTCATATGATTCTAGAGACTTGGTTATTTTCAATATGGTTTTATTCAACACGGACAGTATCCACTGGCAGCTAAATGGGAGAGCATCTGGAGACAAAGTTGCAGGAGGAATATAATCATCTCCAAGCTTGCTCATAGCAAATCGTACTGCATTCCATAATTTGTTACACCATTAGCGATATCCAACCACCCTTTGAATATCTAGGTTAATTTTGTCAGACTGAGCTGTGTACGAGACCAGGGAAAAACGGAAAGCATCGGCGCCACATTCATCAATACCATTTGGAAAGTCCTTCTTCTGTCCTTCTATGGCAATAGCTAGTTCTTTAGGGTCAAGGTTGCCGCCTTCTAACCTCTTGTGTAGACCTTCCAGTGATATCCCATTTATCACCTCAATGGGATCAATAACATTCCCCAAAGATTTAGACATCCTGCGTCCATGTGCATCACGAATCATAGGGTGCAAATAAATTCTGCTAAAAGGCACATCACCGCCTAACTTCATTCCTAACATCACCATACGAGCAACCCAGAAAAAGAGGATGTCATGGCCAGTTTCCAAAACAGAAGTTGGATAGAATGCCTTCAGGTCGTCTGAGTCATCAGGCCATCCCAACACTGTTAATGGGAATAGACCAGAAGAAAACCATGTATCGAGGACGTCAGGATCGCGGGTTAAATTAAACTTCTTTCCATTATACTTCTGGTTAGCCTCATCCCGAGCTTCCTCTTCATTTCTAGCCACTATCCAATGGTCGTGGTAAGCACCCAATTCCTGCAGTGTATCATCTTCGAGAGTGACGTACCATGCAGGAATTTGGTGACCTCACCATAGCTGCCTTGAAATGCACCAATCGCGTATGTTTTCTAGCCATTTTTTCCAATCAGCCACATATTGTTTCGGAAAAATCTCTACCCTTTTGTTTTCCTCATCTGTGACAGCATGAAGAGCTTCCTTTGCGATATCACTGCAATTGACATACCACTATGGTTTTATCATGGGCTCTATTACATCATTGCTTCTTGAACAGACACCAAGGCGCATCTAATTGTTTTCAGATCCTCTATAAAGACCCCTCTTTTGTAAAGCTTCTGTTATTGCTTCCCTGGCTTTAAATCGTGGCATGTTAAAAAACTCAGAGCCTCCATTGGAATTTATTTTCCCATCATCAGTGAAAACATTAATAAATTCAAGGTTGTGACGTTTCCCAACCTCAAAATCGTTAGGATCATGAGCTGGTGTAATCTTAACAACACCTGTCCCGAACTTTGGATCAACAAGAATAGCATCACAAATTATTGGAAGTTTTCTTCCATTAAATGGGTGAACAACATATTTTCCATGAAATTGGCTGTATCGCTCATCAGCAGGATGTACGGCAATAGCAGTGTCACCAAGCATAGTTTCTATCCTAGTTGTGGCAACAACAACTTCACCTAGATTTCCTTCCAAAGTGTATGCAAATTTTGTTAAAACTCCAAATTCAACCGGTTTGTCGTATCCCGGAACCTTTAGTAGGGTCCTTTCTTTTATATCAATATAATCCACCTCAATATCAGATATTGTCGTTCGCAACACACAATCCCAATTTACTAATCGTAGGTCCCTATAGACAAGGCCTTGCTTGTAAAGCTTCACAAAAGCCTCTGTTACACCCTTAGATCTTTTGTCATCCATTGTGAAGCACTCACGGGACCAATCCATAGATGCTCCTAATTGGCGTAATTGTTGCAAAATTGTGCCCCCGTACTTGTTTTTCCATTCCCAAACCTCTTCCACAAATTTTTCACGGCCCAAATCATGCCTGGTTAGTTGCTTTTCACGCATTATCTTTTTCTCCACAACTACCTGTGTAGCAATTCCAGCATGATCCATCCCAGGAACCCACAAAGCATTGTATCCAGACATTCTTCGCCAACGAATCATTGTATCCTCTATTGCAGCTGTTAGAGCATGACCTATATGGAGAGCTCTTGTCACGTTTGGTGGAGGAAAAACAATAACAAAAGGCGGTTTGGTGCTGCTAGCATCTGCCACAAAGTACTTTGATTTGTCCCACCATTCATACCACGATTTCTCAACGGCAGTAGGATTATACTGTTTCGCCAATTGCCGAGACATTTGTTTCTTATCACCCAACGTCGTCTCCGGACCAATGTAATCAGCTGGATTCTCATCCTCCGGACCGCGTTTCACAGCTTTCTTTTCACTCTTTTTGGAAGCATTGGCTGTTTGTTGCGCTTGTTGTTGCCGAGCTTGCTTCTGAAGAAACTTCTCTTTTTCAATTGCTTCTCTCTCGCCTTTTCGTCCTTTTTCTTCTTCTCGGGGTCTTCGGGAGCGGGTGGAGCTTGGTCTTTCTTGATATCGGAGGAATCCATTGGTGAAGAGTGAGGAATGTTGTGGGTGTGGAGTGCGCGAAGAAGGGAAAGGAAATAACGGCGCTATGAAAATGGAGATGTAGCAAACAGAGTCGGAAATGGGAGCATAGAACAAAGGAACCTTAAACCTAGGTAGCACTAATGTCCTTTTATCATTCTGGTCAAATCTTGGAAGGATGTTTGGAGGTCTTTCTAATAGTGGTGGTTTTTCTGAATAAATAGATTTCAGCCAAGCAGCTTCCTGGCTGGGCCCAGCTACCCCATTGTTTTCTTTGACTTGTTCCTTCCCAGAAAAGTTTGTTGTCATGGTTAATTTGGAAGAATCACAATCAGAAAGGAAAGACATGATGTGTCTCAGAACCTCAGGAAGGTTAGACTTAGCCAGCCTCGGCAGTATTTGATCTGCAATCTCGTGCAACTGTCTCCCTCTTATATCCTTACTAGCAGAAAAGATCCTTTTCACATATTCTAGTTCCTTGCGAAGAGATTCGGCTGACCACTCTTTTGCAAAACTTTGAAACACCTATTTGACAAAGCCAAACATCTCGGAAGGGTGATCACAAGCAATGCAGTGAAACTGTATCTCAGTCGTCCCTTTAGTTCCAGTAGTATGCCCATTTCTGATATAAGATTCTCGTAATCCACAATCAGTGTGACACCAGTGAAGACAAACATCACACCCAACCCAACTACATGTGTTTGACGCGTTGTCAAACTTAGAACACACAAGACACATACATTCCCTACAAAAACCATTCTTCTGCACACAAACCTTGCAATCACATTCATCGACAGACAACTGACTTTGACATGTAACATTCCTACACTTCAAGCTTAGAAATACTTGAGCTAAATCAGACGATGAAATGTTATTATCATCTAGGTGAAGATAATGGGTTAAACCTGTTTTTAAAGCAACCAAAATTTCCAGTTGCACTCGATGACACTTCACTAGAACATCCAAGGTTATATCAGACCTGTTCATCAAAACCTTTTGAAAAGCAAGTATTTGTCCATGGTTATCTGAACTGAGCATGAGTTCTCGAATACCCTCTTTCAGACGTGTTATGTACTGTGCATTCATTTCATTAAACTTTCGGGGCATCGGAAGCACAGGTTCAGAAACTATTCTTGCAATGATTGTCTTAACAAAATCAAGTCCACCCATCGGAAATTGTTCTTGTCCCTTCTGACTGGTAGTTCGATGTAGACTACCACTGCTGCTTCTTTCCTATTAATAATAACAGCCATAGCCAAAGAAGCAATGGAACCCATATTTGCCATGTACTGAGCATGACAACCATATATGCTTATCTGTTTGTCTTCAAGGACTTTGACTTGTCTCTGATAAAGGTAACCACTTGGTGACTTGAATATAGCCTCCTTGATCAGGTTAAAAACCATTGGTAATTTTTTGTTAGACACACATTTCTTGATCCCCTGTGAAATGCAAAATGCTATGCAATGCAATGCTTACGTATATGCTGATGTAATGAAATAAAACATAAGTCAGAGAGGTCGGTCAAATTTTGGGGTACAACAGTGTGTAGTTTTGGAATTATATGTATAGTGAATATATTTGTAAAGTTATCGGTTTTGTAATTATATGTATAGTGATTGTACTTGTGAAGTTGTTGCGAGGATCGACTTGTGTTGAATTATAAGCAGGTTTATATGGTGAATTACAATGATTATGGTATATATAAGACCAAAGTGTTGAAATAAAGGCTTGTGGTGAATGTAATTGTTATAAGCAGGTTTGTCGAAAAAAATATAAAAAATGATGCAACATAATTCAACAAAAATCGTTTCTAAAAAATATAAAAAATAGACAGCGCTTTTACCAAAAAGCGCTATGAAAAAGTGATTTTTTTTTATTAAAAAAATTCAACGAATTGAAGAAAAGACAACACTTTTATTGAGAAAGCACTGCTAAAGGGAGGGTATAGAGAGCGCTCCAAAAAGCGCTGCTATAGGGGGGAGGGAGGGGAAAAACATCGCTTTAAAAAGCGCTGCTAAAGGGGGGGAATAGGCAGTGCTTTTCAAAAGCGCTGTTATATGGGGGGTAGGGAATAAAGAGTGCTTTTTACAAAAGCGTTGCTAAAAGGTATTTAGCAAATACACTTTAGGCAGCGCTTTTAAAAAACGCTGCTAAAGGGGGGGATAGAGAGCGCTTTTCTGGAAAAGCGCTGCTAAAAGTTGGCCTTTAGCAGCGCTTTTTCCATAAAAAAAGCGTTGTCTTTACCTTTAGCAGCGCCACTTTAGGCAGCTCTTTTAAGCGCTGCTAAAGGTCTTTTTTGGCATAGTGAATTTGGAGTGTACTCACTTCTTAAACTTGAACTTCACTTTAAATTTATTAATTGCGAGAGAATTTAAGTTTCTCCATCCTTATGTCAGGTCTAGATCCAAAAACATAATATTCATATTTTATTCGTAAAAGTTAAAACTTTTGAGAATCAAAATCTAACTTATTTTGCAGATACATAAACTATATTACTTTATAGATAACAAAAAAAATATACTCACCAAAATACCAAGTACATCATTCATGTAAAGTCTTTAGACAACAACATCAATTGCTAGTGGTATTTTGTTACAATGATCCTACATTGACAATTAATATTGATAAACAATAAATTTTTATAATCGTCACATGTTTACCATCATAGGTGTGAATGTAATCCACTGAATACTTTTATGAATTTACGTTCACACGACTTTATTACGCACATCAATAAATTATTATATAGACAATAACACGAACAAGATGGTAAATTATAAGACAAGAACAAAATATCAAATGCATCATTAATTCACAATCTTTGATTGCTAAGAATTAACTGCAAACGGTACTCTCAACGTAAGGATGAAATATTGGTAATAAGTCCGTTTGAAAATGTGCGTCTTTGACACCAACCATTACCCACATGGAAAAAAAAACTTAATAATTACCACATATTCACCATCACATGGAAAAAAAACTTAAATCAAATATACGCAACAGATGTTGCTTTTGCAACTTGTTGTTTCCAACTCAATCAAAAAATCACTAGACAATTTAATAAATTAAATAGAAAAAAATCTTAAATTTAGAAGGCACTACCCATAAAATATAAGCGGGATCCGTAAGCTTTGTCGCATTCCTCGTAATCATAAGATTAATTAGCTACCCTTAATGTGAGAACAAATTCACAAGAAAATAAAAAATAACATGAAATAAATTTTTTTTAAAAAAACTATGGTAGAAACTTAATAACTAAAAAATTCAAACATCATAATCATGCTATAAACCAAATATTCAATTTCAATTCAAATAAAAATTAAATCTTTATATATAGCAAAAAATAATTTATGCTAAAATTGATTCAAAGACATACCGAATGACTCTTTAAATAAATGAACAATTATTCTATAATCAAAGATTCCCATAAAAATTTAAAGAGTAAAAACCTTAATTTAGTACTTACCAAAATTAGATCACAATATTTTGAGATTCACTATTAAGTGTCATATAAAAGTAATTGATCTTCCAATTAATTATATATAATAATTAAATTAAATATATATATAACAAATTTCCATATGCGCCAAATAATTCTTTAAATAAATCATTTTAGACACAATAAAATCAATTCTAAAATTCAAAGTATCTAGAATTTAAGGAATCAAATCTTCAAATTTACCTTATAGTTTGGAGACACATTCAAAACATTCAAAAAAAATTTCCACAAATAATATATATTAAACAAATTAGTACTTGTCTTATCTCTCAAAATTCTAAATTCATGTGCAGATTTTATGTGAACCAAATTGAAAGATAAAATAATAATTAAAAAATTAAATAAAAATATTTGATAATATTTTTTTTAAAATTCAAAACCAAAAATAAAATCACCAAAATAAGATTTAAATTCAATATTTATCTTTCCCAAATAATTGACATTAATATATATATATATATATATATATATATATATATATATATATATATATATATATATATATATATATATATATATATATATATATATATATATATATATATATATATATATATAGAGAGAGAGAGAGAGAGAGAGAGAGAGAGAGAGAGAGAGAGACAAACTATTGAGAATCAATTTTTTTAAAAAGAAAATAGATTTTAGAATTATCAATCATCAATCATAATCATATATGTGATTTAAAATATATTTAGCATCCTATATATTAAATAATATATCTCCCAAAGAAAACCAAAATTTTCACAAATTTTTTTTTTCAGAAAAAATTCAAATTTTAATTTTCAAACAAATCTTTATCATATAGTTTATATGTTAAATTCAAAACTTTCCATAAATTTCAATTAAGTGTAACGAAAAAAATAAAAAAATTATGGTTAAAACTCCATACCTCTTAAAACATATATATCAATATTGAAAAAAAACCATGAATTTCAAATATATGTTTTTCATGATCCAAAATAAATATATAAAAACATTGATGTTTAGAGGAAAAAATCTCAATAAACTAAACATGAAGACTTACTCTGATATCATTTGTTGGAATTAATTTAATAATAATTATACAAACATGCTCAATGACAAATATTAAAACTATAATCTTATTTTAGTGCAGAAACCATATGAGCATATATATAAACTAGGATCTACAACATGTTAATTTATCAAGGATTGAGATTAGGAATACCTGGATAATCGAATCGACATGACAACTTTATACTTTTCTGAAATACGAAGTAAAGAGAGACGAATGACGAACACCTGTTGGCTAGTGATTCTTCCTCAACGAGTACTCTTAATGCCTTACATTCTCCTCAGATGGGGATAAAAGATAAATTATTTATGTACGGCACCATAACTTATATATAGTGTGATGGTCAATTAGGGTCTCATTATTCCCAAATAGATCATCTTAACATCCACTCATGTTTGAGTTCACACCCAATTATTTATTTAATTAATTAATTAAATAATTCCCAAATAAAATCTAAATAGCCTTTTAACATTATTTGGTCACATAATTATTTAAGAAATTTTATTGGATAAAATAGCTAATATAATTAAATAAATATATTTGGTCATATAATTATTAGGATATTAATATATTACAAAATTATTAAAATATTCCAACACTCGAGTCTAAAAATAAAATAAATATTGAATAAAAGACAACAAAATTTGTCTTACTTTAGAACTTAAGGATATTTGTCTTATGTCAAAATTCTAGGTCCAAAGTGAGTTAAACTCCCTAGTAGGCCTATGAATGTGTATTCATTAGGCACGTAGTAAACAATAAGACATATAAGTGTTATGACCTAAATTATAAAGTGATCATAAAATAAATTGATGTTTAATTCTATTAAGATAAATTTCCTTTCAAATAGGGGCACCGAATCAAATCACGTTCATGTGATAAGAAGCACCGAAAGCAACAACCAAGTAGAAATAAAACTTCGATGAAGTAAGAAAAAAAAGTAATTGTTGCTAAAGACTATGTCACTTAGTAGGCTTGTCTTCTGGTTGCAAACCAATCAGTTATAAATTGGTTTTGAAAAAAAAACCTAAAACCTAATGGAACAGTTGAAAAATACAAGGATCGTCTCGTAGCCAAAGGTTTTAGGCAAAAAGAAGAAATATAATGTGTCGATACTTTTTCTCCAGTCACTAGAATTACATCTATTAAGGTGTTTATTTCACTTGCTGCTATTTATATCTTAGTTCTACACCAAGTGGATTTTAAAACAACTTTTTTAAATGTTGACTTAGAGGAAGAAATCTATATGGACTAACCGGAAAAATTTATGATTCATGGGCAAGAAAACAAGGTCTGTAAGTTAAATAGCTCTTCGTATGGTCTAAAATAGGCTCAAAAACAATGACATGAAAAGTTTGATAACTTAATAATATTGAATAAGTTCAAATTGAATGAAAGTGACAAATGTGTTTATTACAAATCTAAAAATGGAATTCCATTATCATATGTCTTTATGTAGACGACTTACTCATATTTGAATCAAATATTTATGTAGTTAATGATGCGAAATTATTGTTGTTTAATAACTTTGATATAAAAAACATTTGAGAGGCCATTGTGATTCTTGCTATCAAAGTCACTAAATCTGAACAAGGAGTTTCTTTGGATCAAACTCATCATGTGTAGAGGATCTTAAAGAACTATAACTAAGTTGTTTGTAAACTTGCCTGCACACCATACAACCCAAGTGTAAAACTGTTTAAGAACAACATTGATAATGTCATACAAAATGAGTATATGAGCATCATTGGTAGTCTTAAACCTGACATTGCACATGTCATAGAATTATTATGCATGTTTAGAAGTAGACTGAACAATGAGCATTGGCAAGCCATTGAAAGAGTCGTGTGATACCTTAAGAGGGTTGTGAACCTCGATTTATATTATCATAGGTTTCCTATTGCACTTGAAAGGTATATTGATGTGAATTGGAAAACCTTATCAGATGACTTCAAAGAAACTAGTGGCTATCTATATAATATAACTGGAGGAGTGGCATCTTATAAATCAAAGAAACATACTACTTTTTCCCAATCCACAATGGAGTCTGAAACGATAGGATTAACGACTGCTAGTAAAGAAGCAAGTTTGTTAAGATACCTGCTAGATAAGATCCATTTATGAAGAAAAAAAACATATGCCAACTGTGTTGGTTCACCATGATAGTACAAACTCTATTTAAAAAATTGATAACCATTATTATAATGGTAAGAGATGTCAAATAATAAGAAAACATGTCACTGTTAGATATTGTGTCTTTAAAAGAGCTATAAGAGTGGATCATGTACATATTGATGAAAATTTAGCAGATACTTTAACGAAAAATATTATGAAGAAGATATTCATCATCTATCTTAGTTTAGTTTTGATGGAGACAAAAGCTTATTAATGAAGAAAAATGTTGAAGTCTAACTCAATCAAATTTCAAGATTACAAACGTCACTGGATGTTGAATTAAAAAAGACTGATCATGAAACCAAGGTTTTCAAATACAATTCACATTATGTATATCCTTATAAGCTCATAAAGTCATTAATCTTTTCATCTCTATTGTTCCTAAAAATTCATGCATCAAAATTACTTAGTTTAAGCCCTTTCAAAGCATATAGGGTGATAATCGGTTACACTTTTGATGTAATCGGATACATACCCATCGTGTTAGAAATTTTAAAATGTTGAATATGCATTTTTATGTCGTGTAACTAGTTAACCGACTTAAGAAACCAGTTACATGATTGTTGCTATTTGAAATTCTAAAATCATTTGGCATTTTTTTAAGTCAGATTATCGTTTAACCGATTTAAGAAACCGAGTACATAATGCAAAATTGTGTCTTTTCATGAACCATTGTCGCCTTAATGCATTGCAAGCCTTCATTAATCATCTTCAAAAGGGGAACTAGGATAATTTCTCAGTGTTTAATGCTTGTTTTGGATCAGCTACCTAAAACATGTTTTAATGATTTTGATTCGATGTCGATTTATTAAGCTTCATTTTCTTTGCAATAACAAAAGCACATGGAAAATCATATGTCTTCTTAAGTGAACAATCACACTTTGAGCTATCTGAACCTGTTTTATATTCTTGATTAGCTTCTTGAAAATTAAAGACCAATCTCACTCGAGATATGTTGCCAATCAACTATGAATTGTTGTCTCTGAATTGTTGTTCTAACATAATAATGCTCCTAGCAAAAGAAGTTTATATCTTATTATGTTGGTTTCAAAGCATTTGGTTCACGGTGTCTCAATCTCGACAAAAATAACCTTTACTATTTATCAACCAATTATCTATTCTAACATTAGCATATCCAAGTCTGTTAGTTGTTGTATTTTCAAAGTGTTTGACCTTATCATTCCAAGCACAAACAATTGTCTCATTCACCTGGTCCAAAATAGTACTCTAAACATATTTCAGGAAATCTAGATATCTCGCACACATCGTCTTGAAATACATTACAGATTTGAGATATAGATCTTTCATGGATGAGTTTATTATACCATTCTATGCATCCATTGTCTTTTCCGTCACCACATTGGGTTTGACCATTTTTCCTTATTCGCCCTTGATTTGTTTGGTGCCTATTGTAGGTTTTAATCAACTTCTCACATTTTTTGGTTATGTGATACTTATAAAGTAATGCATGTGATGTAGGAAACACGGTTGCAACCGAATTCATCAGTAAGGTGTCGTGATTGGTGATAGTCACATTTGGAATGTTTTCTTAGTTCTTCAATATATTATTGCATATTTCTAAAGCCCATGTAACATTGTCCTCTTTTTTGGATTCCAAAAATGCAAAACCGATTTAAAAAGTCATCCTCGTAGAAGTAACACCAACAATTTCCAGGAGTGGAAGTCTATACTTATTTGTTTTATATATTGAATGAATAATGAGCACGGTAGGAAATATGTTGAACAACTTGATGGAATCAGGATGACTCCAAAACATATCTCAAACTCTAACTTTATCGTTACAAACTCTATACCTGAAAACACAATGGTTATCCTCCAAAAGCTTTGATAGTTGTTTCATTTTAGATATTGGACCTCTTACCACATTGTTGTTTTGTGCATACACATTGCATACTTGTTTGATATTTGAAACATTTTGAGGTCTTTTCCATTTCAAAGTTACTAGTATGTTTTTCGACGTCACCATGTTTAATGACATATCTGAAACAAGTTCCCTCTTCTCCAGAATAAGGTGACATACAATGGAATGACCATCTAGCTTGTCACTCAATGCATGATTATACATATCATAAGCCACATTAAATTTCCATGTATCATTCACCTTATGATATCCACACAATATAAATTGACACTCACATTTTTTCTATCTGGTGTCATCACGTTTCAACTTCCTAAACATTGGTTGGTACATGCCACTTCTTTCACATCTCATTGTTATAAATGTCCGTCTTCTATCATAACCATTGTCAAACCTTCCGATTACAACACAAAATCCAAATTTCCCAGCCTCCAAGCAGACCCATTGTAATACACATTCACGAATAATAAACTCTTGTTTATTTGTAAATTGTTTACGCACATCTACCTTGACAATAATTGGTCTAACACCGGTTTAACACCATCATTCACTTTATTCGGTAATATCCATCATCACGGTAGCTTTGGGAAACATGATCGATTGCACCATATCTAATACCTCCAATAAAAGAAAAACACATTTAAAATTCAAATTATCAGGCAAATCCAAAGATACATGTCTGAACCATACATAATTTGTCTAGAGATGCTTACCTGGACTCAACATTCATATTTTTAGCTTAGCAAACACGTTAATGCAAGGATTGAAGTATGAAATGAATGAACTTTACCTTAAATTTTAAGTTCTTTTGGTCCTTTTGATGTGATAAAATACAATAATGATGTTTTAATGTTGAAATGTTGATTAAGAATGGAAGAATTTTTTTAAGGGTTTGAAAAATAAGCTTCTTTTGATGAAGAGGGACAAGAACATGCAAGGTGATGTTTTATCCAATTTTCCACTTGACATTTTTGGAGATGATTATTCCGAAACATCATTGAGTTGTTAAACAAATCAACTCGGTGGGAAAAAAAAACACCATACATTAGTACAAAGGGTTTTACGGAGATGAATATTTGGATACACCCTAAATGATGTCAGAGATGTAACTCCTTACACAAATTTGTTCGAAATAGGGTGGCTTTGAGAAATTAAGAACAATTGTGTAATTTTGGGTTTGTTCGAAGATATATCTCAAAACACAGAAAATGTATTTTTGGGTTTACAGAGGTGTGAGATGTAAGTTTTTAGTGCAAAATTTAAGACGGGGGAGATGAACTAGACTTGCTGGATTTTTCTTGATATTTAAGAAAATTCCTTTTGTTTTTAATTTTTTGGTTTAAAATAAGATGCAGTGGTTGTTTTGAAAGATGAATAATGGAAAATTAAAGTGCAATAAAGTAAAGAACACAAATATGTATACTAATTTCCCTTTGTAACCAAGGGTACATCTAGTCTCCTCACACCCTGTGATAGATTTCACTTTGTTAGAAATTATACAAACCTCAAACCAAGGTCAACCATACACTTTTCTAACAAAAACAAGAAAGCACACCATTTTTTCCCACATTTGAACAAAAAACATACCACTTTCTAATTCAACCAATGACCACTTAACACTTTGTGATCACAAATAGAATTTGAGTGATATAAGTAAAAGTTTTTGCACTAGAATCAATTTTGTAAAAATTTATCTTCTCTTTATCATAATCCAAACATAATTTGAATTTTAATGCATATTTTAACCATCTTGGTTATTTCCCTTAATTTCCAAAACTTTATAATCATTTGAGCTTAATTGTGCTAGCCTTTAAGCTTTGCATTCTTTTTGTTGATGTGTTTGTCTTCGTCAAAATTTTAACCAAGGTCACAACGAACTTTTCTTCATAATCTCCCTATTTTTTATGATGACAAACATTGTTTGAAATTTTCTTGTTCATCATTGAGTTGCTTCAATGTATATGAGTTTTGAAATTTTGTGCAACAACTTGAAACTCCCCCTATCTTTTACATTTCCCCATTTCTTTTATAGTTTAAGACTTTCTCCCTTGAAAATATTATGAATAAGAACAAGTAAAATACCTACTATTTCTCCCCCTTTTGACATCATAAAAAAAAAGTATAATAAAGTCCAAAGCAAAGTGATAACATATGAAAGATATATCATGATAGATGAAAATTAATAGCACATAATTAGACACTTATCTTCTTCATGAAAATTTGATGTCAAAGTTGATAATAATGTTGATGCTTTTTCAAAACACCTTTCCAATTAAACTTTTAGAGCTACCATATCATATGATCTTGTATCTTGAAGGATCAATCATAATTTGACAATACTAGCATATGATCTTCAAGTGCATGCAGAACAATTAGTGATACTTAGGTACCCAATACACATGATACGATCATTTGGATTTTGGGGTGGGGCGATGAGCAGTGGGAAAAAGGTTTTCTAAAAACCATAGCGTGTAAGTTCAACACACACTCTATCATATGCACATGCTATTAGGTGACCCATTTTAAGGAAGCACGCCCATTTTACCTCCAGTGTCGGACCGCTTAAGCAAGGAACAAGAGACTCATAAACCAAATCGAATTTTTCTTTCTTTCCATACAACTGTGGGTACGATTTTTTTATGCGTTTACAACTATTGGATAAGTTGATCGGACAAATGTATGACTATCTTCTCCTTTACCAATTAAATTCGAAATAACTCGGTAACCATAATTACCGTCCTCCACAACATTAACGATCCACTTGGTATATTTGTGCATAAAAACCAGCATCTCGTCGATGAATGGAATCTTTAGTGGAAGCAGCACCGGAGGTGGTTTGCTAATGTGATCTCATTTGACAACACTTTTTTGCGATTTTAGAGTTGGTGAGTCGGAAAAATTCATTAAGATGTTCAAGATATGAAGGAGTCTTTATAGTCGAGTTGTCATTCGGTGTAGGCTTTATTTTCTTCAGATCACCTTTTATTTTTACCGATTAAGAAGATGGTTTCATGTCGGTTGTTTTCGGATATGCAATCTTCCTCAACTGTTATTTGATGTGGATTTTTATATTGTCATCGACCTTCAAAAATGTCTCTTATATCACTTCTCATTCAGTCAAAATAGAGATATTCGATTTACCGTCATCCATGCATCCATCATCATCAAACCTAAGTCTCTTCTAATGAGTGCAAACCTCGTATGTTCTTATTGGTTCACCAAGTTTCATTTTTTTAGCAATAACATAAGCACATGGGAGACTATGCGTTTTCATAATTGTGCATCCGCAACTTGCACTATTGAAGCCTACATTATCAGCTCGTTTAGCCTCGTGAAAAACATAGTTTAAACCTGCCCGAGAAATGTTACCAACCAACTGAGAATATAGAGTGTTGTCTTTAAATATGTGTTCCGAAATTGTGATGCTCCTACCAAATTATTTGTATCTCATTATGCTAGTTTTGAATAATGTGGTTCACAGAGTCCCATTCTCTACACAAATCCCCCTTACTATTTCCCAACCAATTTTCAAAGTAGCATGGGCAGACTTAACTTTGTCAGTTGTTGTATTTCCAAGGTATCTAACATTATTAATATACGCGCAAACTATCTTCTCCTTCATCTGGTCAAGAATTGTGCTTTCAACATATTTCAATGAATCTGGATAATTATCACACACTATCTTGAAATGAATAGTGGAATCGACATATATGATTCCATACATCTATTATTTTTTCCACAACCACATTCGCATTCACCAATTTTCCACCTCAAACTCTATTTGTTTCGTCCCTACCACGATTTTAACTCGACTTCTCACATTATTTGTTATGTGATGCTTACAAAGTAACACATAAGAAAAATGAAATACTTTTGTAACCAAATTCATCAATGCAGTATCACGTTCGGTAATAATTGCTTTAGGCATCTCACCTTGAAACTTCAAAAGTGACTGACACACCTCTAATGCCTAAGTAAAATTTTCCTTTTTTTCACACTCAAGAATTGCAAAACCAACATAATATTTCTTCTCTATTGAGGTAACACTGTCCACCTCAAATAATAGAAGTCTACACTTGTTGGTCTTGTAGGTTGAATCAAGTATGAGCACCATAGGGAACATGTTGAACAACCTTATGTAATCATGATGGGTCCAAAAAATATCGCTAACAGTAACTCCATCATCGTACGTTCAGTACCTGGACGCATAACTGTTATCATCCAACAGTTTCAAAAGTTGTTGCATCTTAGTTTTATCCCCATAGGCACTTTATTAGCGAGGTACTGAATATTATACACTTGTTTGATATTTGGTATATTGTTGGGTCATTTTCGTTTCAATGTTGTAAGAATATTTTTCGGTTGAACAAGATTCAAGGTCATGTCAGCAACACATTCCTTCACTTCCGGCTTGAGCCGGCAGACAGTAGGATGATCAGCTAATTTTAAACATAAATCATGGTTATGCAAACCACATATGACATTAAATATCCAATTTTTGTTTGCCAACATGTAATTACAAACCTTTAACAGACACTCACATTTTCTTGTACCTGTGTCGTCTTTTTTAAAATTCTAGAGAGAAGTTCGATATTTCCCGCTTCTTTCGTTGTCATTATAACAAAGGTGCATCTTCTATTCAAACCATTATCAAACCTTCCTATAACCATACCAAATCCAAGTTTAGAGGCCTCCATGCGAATCCATGCAAGAATTTGATCACGAGATTCAAACTCTTGCTTGTTTTTAAAGTCGTTGCCAATATCTACCGCCTTCATAACAAAACCTTGAACATTTGGAGAAACAACCACACCTTGAACATTCAGAGAAAGAACTTGTTTTGGGAAAACATTGGGGTGCACCATATCTAATTAAAACAATTAAAACAATAACATAACATAAGCGTCGTTACTACTGCATAATTACTTCAAAAATGAATACAAACAATTTTCAAAAATGCATCTTTGGACAATTTCATAAACGTTATGAAGATACATTTCTGGACACAGTATAACTTTTTTCAGGAAAAATGGATGATTAATGTGAATAATGCAAAAGGAAGAGAATAATGTTTACCTAAAATTCTATCTTTTTTTGCTTCTTATAATGTGATGAACCAAAAGGATGAAGATTTGGAGTGAAAAAATGGATTGAGAATGAAGGGTTTTTAGGGTGAAGGGTTTGGTTCAAAACCAAGTATGTCAATAATGGTTAATTAAGCATGCAACTGGTTTCTATATCAGATATTTCTGAAGATGCATCTCCAGAAATAACTGACATGCAAAGGTGACAGAAAATTTTAAAATGCTGCATATAATTCCGGATATGCATCTCCAGAATTTCTACTGAATTGTTAAATAATTAAGGTTTTTCTTAAAATGTTCAGAAGAAGCATCTCTGGAATAAAAATAACCCAACATATGGGTCGCCTCTCAGAATGGCCTAACTTTAGTGTGCAAGAGGTGCGTCTAGAGATATATGTCTAAAACTGGAAGGCATTTGTGGAATTCATGTGGTGCAATAGAAGGATCTACGGTGCATTAAAAAAATATTTTCTTATTGAACCAAAGATGTTTCTAATGCACCATGTGGATTTCCTCAAACGCCCATTATTTCTGCAGATACATCTCTGAACGCACCCCAACACACACTTAACAATAGTCATTATGAGTTACGCCATTTCTTTTGGTTTAATTTTTTCTAGAGATGCATCTCCAGAATAATTTTGTAGTTACATCTTCAGAGGCACGCTAGAACATATAAGTAATTTTCCAAAACGAAATTGACATTCATAACATAAAATGAACATTACAAGGATGATTTCAACATATAATTCAATATTACATTTCAATATCTCGGTAGATGCTTGCATATCTTCAAAATATCTTACATCAAATTTTGTAGAATCGCTTTCGAATCAAGCAGAACTTTCTATTTGAAATCGAAATATGTATCCCACATAGCCATAACATCCACTTGCATCTTGAGCTCAAATTTGTTGAACTCAATGTTCCCTTCATTGTCAACCAGAGGTGAATGATACTCGAGCTTCACAGTCTTTCGATTGTCTATTTAAGGTAGTAGATGATAGATTTTGTCTTTGATATCTTCGAGGGGGGTGAAGTTGGTGTGCTTGAACGTTCACTCGGGTGTAGAGCCGGAGAAGAAGACATTTGCAATATACCAATGGCTGTTTATTTGTAACATTTGAGACATTTTAATTTTTTGTGAAATATAATATTATAACACCTAAATTTATAGAAGGCAAAGATCAATTTGGACCATTCATTTACTGGCACATTGATTATGAAAATATATATACGAAAATGCAACATATAATCTTGTTCCAGAAATGCATCTCCGGAACTTCTCCTGAACCAGTAGCACACCAGAACACTATAACAACCATTTTTTTATTGACAAAAACGCATATGTTGTTATGTGGTATATCAAAATGCATAAAGACAAAATATGAACAAAAGGTGAATACATAACACTTCATTTATATTGAGACATAATTACATACGATTATTTGTCTGATTAAATAAGAAATTAAAACGAATCTAAACATGTGTCGTTGGCTAAATCTATAGGTGGTACCCCGTTGGACTTTTATGCATTTGATTCTTTTTCAATGTTGTTCAATCTCTCAAATTCTTGCATCCTTTCTGTAACACCCCAAATTTTAATTGGAATATTTAATTTAATTTATTTAAATAAGAATATTCGCATTTCGGTGATTTTTGGTGATTTTGTGGAGTCGTTGAGAATTATGCATTTTTGGGTTATTTATTTAATTAATGGTATATAATATGAATATATTAGTATTATTATTAATTAAAATAAATATATGTGAAATAAGGACAATTTGGACAATGAAGAGGAGTTAGTGAGGGTAATATGGGAAAAGCTCAATTAGGAAGCCCAAGACTAGGTTTAACAAAAAGGAAATTGTGAAGGGATTAGGATTCATTTGTTAGACCGTGAGAAGAATTGAGGGCAGAGCTCTAAAGAGGAATATTTGAGGCAAAAGCTCCGAAAGGTTCTCTGAAAGATTTGAGAATGCTTTGATCGACAATTAAGGTATAAGGAGTATTACCTTCATGATTTTCCATGTGTAACTTTCAATGTATTTAAGGACGATTTAAGGTTTAAGGGTTTTAAAGGTGGATATGAGAATTAGTGATCTTTGGCCTTCGTGGCCTAAATCTATTATTGTGAATCTAACAGTGGAATTCATTAGGAAAAGGGAAAGTTAGGCCTTCGTGGCCAAAACCATGATCTGTTATTTGTCTAACCTTTAAGGGATATGAATATTAGATAGTGAGTAACTCTGATGCCTGTAGGGTAATTTTAGGGAAATTTGTGATTTAGGGCGTGAATATGATACGGGATTGGCCTAATAAACCGCAGGTTTGTGCCTTTATCGCCGTAAGACCTTAGAGATGTTTTGGGGGCATTTGGGGAAGTGAATCGTGTGAACATTTGGGTGGATTTAGGTTCTGATGCGTAGCAGAATTTGTTGTCATCGCACTATTTTCCTAGCGAAGAATGCTTCACGCAACGAACAATGTTGTTCCCAGACTCGCCTAGCGAAGAATCCTTCGCACAGCGAAGAAACTCGCCCCAGACTCGCCTAGCGAACGTGGCAAAGTTCGCGAATGTTGATCATGAACAACGATGCCTTGACGTTTGATTATGTGATTTCTTTGACGAATTGACATAAGTATGACTGTGAGTTTTATGTGATGTATACATGATTACATGATGATTTCTATGATGTAATGATTGGAAAACTATGATGATGTTACCATGATTTTGATGAATTATATGATGACATGAGATATGATGATGACTGTGATGATGATGATTATGATGAATGATGATGCACCTATATTGTTATTATGAGGATGATTTGTAACGTGTGCGTCATGCATCATGTGCATCCGGACTTCGTTTCAGGACCTCAATTACTTTGGCTTCAATCTCATTGCATGGATGTGAAGTGTTTTGATGTGCTCCGGTTCTCTAGTAAAATCGATCCTATTGATGGGGATCTATGGAGGGTTGATGGCCCAGTGTCCATCGAGTTGTGATGATTGGTACCACATGCATTGAGTCTTGTTGCATTTGCATTTATGAGTCATTTGGAATAATTTATGATGTCGTGGACTTTGAGGCCTATTGATGAATATGATGATGTTGAATATGACTATGACGCCATTTATATGTTGATCTTCATACATTGATTATTATGAATTGTTTTACTCACCCTGCTTGCTTGAATGTTGTCTCCACGTGGGTAACATGCAGATGACCAGGTTTAGTCGTGGACGCCTTCGAGGATATTTTTGAACTTTTGAGTTGTTAGCCTTTTGATTAACTTATAGGGTCTTGCTCTGATATGTAACATCGGGTTGGGGTCTTTTGAGTTAAACTATGTTTTATTTGAATTTATTTTGATTATCTTCCCGTATGAGGAAAAACCTTGATTTATGCCTTTTGAGTTCCGCTGCTTTGTGCAATTTGATGTATTTTGGAAAACCCCTTGTTTACATAGCCTTGACCTATTTTGATTATTTGAGAAATGTACGCCCTTTTTGGTGGGTTTTATTGAATCTAATCATTTACTCTGATAATATGTGAATAAATGTGCCTTTTAATTGTGGGGTAGAAAAGGGTGTTACATTAGTGGTATCAGAGCAGATCGGTCTGTCCGGCCAAGTTTTTATGTTTTAGTCCCCTGTCAGTCAATAGTGTGAGAACACTACTGGATGAGTTGTTTTCTTCTAACTCTGTTGGTGGTTGCAGATGGCTGAAAGAAATGATCGTGCTATTGCTGATGCGCTTGAAACACTTGCCCAAGTGATGGCCCAGAATGGTGGACCTCCATATGAGTTTCATGCTTTGGGAAAGTTCCAGAGGAACAATCCGCCGACTTTTGTGGGCACTCATGATCTTGATGGTGCGCAGAAGTGGCTGAAAGTGATTGAGAAGATTTTCGGAGTTATGGCGTGCACTAATGCTTAACAGGTGCAGTTTGGTACGCATATGCTAGCAGAGGAAGCTGAGGACTGGTGGGATAACACTCGCCAGAGATTAGGGGATGTTGGCATTGCAATAACTTGGGTTGTGTTTAAGGAAGAATTTTTGAGGAAGTATTTTCCTGAAGATGTTCGGGGCAAGAAAGAGGTGGAATTCCTTGAGCTTAAACAAGGGAACATGATTGTGGTTGAGTATGCGATAAAGTTTTAGTCTTTGGTAAAGTTTTGTCCGCATTACAATCGTGCTGACGCAGAGATGTCAAAGTGTCTCAAGTTTGAGAATGGATTGAGACCAGAGATTAAGCAGGGAATTGGGCACCAACAGATTTGTCGGTTTTCGGAACTGGTGGACAAGAGCAGAATTTATGATGAGGATAGCCGAGCTCAATCTACTCACTACAAGTAGTTGAGTGAGAAGAAAGAGAAATGTCATTATAGAGGGAAACCGTATGTGACTTCTGGTGATAAAGGAAAGCAGAAGGCTTCATATGAGAAAAAGTCAAGTGGGGGAGCGACTACTGCTCCAGGTAAGTGTTATAAGTGTGGCTAGCAAGGCCACCATGCTGGGAATTGTAGAGCGCTGAGATGTCACCGTTGTGGCAAGAGAGATCATAGAGCTACTGACTGTAAAGATAAAGCTTCGATTTACTTCAACTATGGAGATAAGGGTCATATCAGTACCCAGTGTCAGCAACCAAAGAAGACTGCTACTGCTACTCAGACAAATGGCAGAGTGTTTGCTTTGAGCGGTGCAGAAGAATCCAAGACATATAACTTGATCAGAGGTACTTTTTTTTATTAATGATGTTGAATTGATTGTTATAGTTGATATTGGTGCTACTCATTCGTTTATTTCGCTTGAATATGCTAAAAGGTTGAATTTGAAATTATCTTCGATGATTGGGAGTATGGTTATCGATATCCCGACTAATGGTTATGTGACTATTGCGTTAGTCTGTTTGAGCTGCCCATTGACCATTTATGATAAGAATTTTGGGATGGACTTGGTCTGTCAACCCTTGCATCAAATCGATGTTATCCTTGGAATGAACTGGTTGGAGTACAACTATGTTCATATCGATTGCTACAACAAGACTGTAAGGTTCTCAGAGTTTGGTGATGGTGGATGTCGCTACTGCGAAAATCGGCGTCGGCTGACAGAAGAGTCGCCACCGTGCGTTATTTATCCCAACGGAGGGAAAGGAAACGCTCGAAGTAAACCTCGCAAAAAACGGGGAAAGGTATGGTCATCGCAACCAAAACCTGGGTTCGGGAGTCGGTTACGCAAGGGAAGGTATTAGCACCCCTCACGTCCGTCGTACTCGACGGGATCCACGCTTGCTTGGGTTGTCTAAAGGATGCAAAAACAATCTATCTACGACTGCTAAATCTAAACGGAAGGGAATTGACTCGATAGAGCGTCGCGCTCTATGCCTACGTATTCTCAAGAGAGAAAGTCAGAGTCAACGTAGTTCGGGACTACAGGGAAAATTGGCTCGCCAAGACTTCGCGTCTTGTGCCTACGTACTTCCATACTGCATGGAAGATCAGAGCTTTACGTAGTTCAGGCTAACTACGGCTAAACAGGGTATTCTCACACAGCAGTGAGAAAAAACAACTGGCTTCAAAGGTTCGGGGACCTATGGGCAAAACTAGGGTTTGGCCTCAAATGCACTCGGGCAAGAGAGAAAAAGGGTAACAATTAATCGTCAGCGGGAAAGTCTCGATCGCACAGCAGCGAGAGAACAAAAGTTAGTCGTTAGTGTGCTCGCTAGGATATCGCATCCTATGCCTACATATTCTCGTCTGATACGAGAAATCAGAGCAGCTGTAGTTCGGCTACTTTGGGGACCACAACTCAAATCTCATTTTATTAACATTCTGAAAAATGATTACAATGAGTGAATACTGAAAATAAATCTCCTAGGAAATACTATCCTATCTACCATGAAAAATCGAATGGAAAAGTCCCCTAACAAGTGGGCTTCTAAACTATCCTAAACTGAATAAACTCTAAAAAATGCACTCTAAAAAATATTAAGTCCACTTTAATATTTTTTCTCTTTTTTCTTCTTTTCTTCTCAACTACTTTCTCCTTTCTTTCAAAATATTTTTCATATTTTTTTCCACGTATTTTTCATATTTCTTTCACTATTTTTTCTATTTTTCTCACTATTTCTTTTCACCATTTTTTCTTTTTTAATATTTTTCTTCTTTTTCAAAATATTTCTTTTTTAAAATATTTTTCTTCTCACCTCTCTTCTCTTTTTTTTTTAACTATTCTCTTCTCTTTTCCTTTGCTCTTTTTCTTTTTTCAATATAACAAAAGCTAATGTAAAGGAAAAAAACAAAAGAAAAACAAAAAGAAAGAAAATACTCAAGGGGAGGGGGGTATGGTTATTACAAGGGTGTTAGTAAGCAGAGAAAAAAAACACAGTCATTGGGCCCAGCCCAGTAACTGGTGCTGCAAAAAACGGATGGGGGGAAGTGCTGAAGCTGGGGTGTGTATGCCAGAAACTTCATTGGGCTTGGAGTTTTGTTGATTTGGCCCACAGACCACACGGAGGGGGGTGGACGCCAAAAAACGGAGGTGTTGGATCCAAAAAATTGTAATTGGGCCCCGAGGCCCAATCCATAACCCAGCCTGCCTCCTTCCTCACTCTCTCAACTCCCTTTCTGAAACCCTAAAACTTCTTCCACTCTACTCACGGCGCCGCCATAAACTGTTCATTGCTGTCACCTTTGAGCTCCCCCTTCTCAAACTCCCTCACTCTCAACCTAACCTTCCAGTTACACCAAACTGACCGTCTCGTTGTCCTTATCACAATCCAGGATTCGTACAAACCACCGTCGCCATGGGAAGCTGCGAAGAAGATGAAGATCTCTTGAAGATCGTGAGGATACGACATGAAACTGTGAAGAATATAGACGGTTTCTGGGGATTTGAAGGAAGACTGATGTAGGTGGATGATTTGCGATGAAGGTTGCTGATTATTGATGAGACCTGGAGTGTGAGGATTCTTACACGTTCTGGTGGTTGAAGATCTTGAAGAGTCTCGAATCTGGGAAACTGACTCGTGGTGTTCTTGATGAAGAACGGTGCGTCTGGTAGTTATGTTTAACATTGCTGATGATGATTGCTCTTGAGATGCATGTTGAAGATGATCGTGGATGATGATTCTGAGAAAATGGACGAATACGATGATGGCGATTGAAGCTGATAATTGATGAACACGATGATGGAGGATGAACACCGGTGACAGTTATTTTCTAGAATTTGGATGAATACTGGTGACGAGGACGTTCTAGAAATTTCTCTGGAGATTTGATGAAGAACCGAACGGTGATGAATGTCAATGAAGAACGATGAAGTTCTTGAGGCGAAATCTGGAAAAGATTGATGGAGGTCACGAAAAATGGATGAAGATCTTGATCGGTTTCTGGAAAAAACGGATGAACATCTCATGAATGTTCTTGATGATCTTGAACGAAATCTGGAAATTCATGAAGAACGATGAAGATCGGTGGATACTGATGCAGTTTCTGGCGACGGTTATGAAATTCCGGTGCCAGTTACCGGCGAGTTCTGGTGAAGATCCTATTGCGTTTCTGGAAAAAACAAGAACACGATGAAGCAAGCTGCAGTTTCCGGCGAGTCAGGCGCCGTGTAATCTCTCCGGTGAGATTTCCGGTGTTTGCATGGCGATGGGGTAAGGTGGCATCAAGGGAGTGATGTGTCAGTGGTGTAGTGCAGCGTGGCGAGCATGCAGGGAGTGAGAGGTAGTGGGGAGCCAAGTGGCACCGGTGAGTGGGGAAGGTTAACGCATGCACGCCACGTGTGGAAACGTGGTAGAGAGAGGGAAATGCGAAGTGATGCGTGGCGTGATCTGGAGTATGATATGTGGGTCTTCCCTCTCGCTAACACGTGGCCTGATCTGATTATTTATATAGGACTTGATTCTGGATGCTTCTAGAAACTGCTGGATCTTGCTGGATTATTCTGGACAAAAACTGAACTGGGCCTTGCTGAATGGGCCTGAACGAAAATGATATCACAAAATCCAAAAACTGAAATGACATGATTAATAAAAATGGATTAACACTAATTAACCAAAACCTAATTAATCTAATTAATTCTGAATTAAATCTAAAAAAGAGAAAAAGCTCTATTAATTCTATAATATCTACTAAAGAAAAATCTATTTATTTATTAAAAATGAAAAATCTATATCCTATATTAACTAAACTATTGATTTATTTTGTAAAAGAAAAATCTATATTATATTACAAATCTATTTAAAAGAAATTCTATATTCCATTAAAAATGATTAAACTCTATTAAGTGCTGAAAAATGATTTAATTCTATCTAATATATTCTAAAAAGAGAAAATGCTATTTATTTATTCCATTTAAAATTCTAAAAACTATTAAAAATATTAAAACCTATTAATATTCTATATCTAAAAATATATTCAAAAATTCAATTAATATTCTAGAAAAATCTATTAATATTCTATAAAATTCTATATTATCCTAAAATGATTAAAAATCTATTTAAACCCTAAAAATAGCCAACAAAATCCAGAAAAATCACAATAATTCCCAGAGGAACAAAATAAGCACCGAACGACACATAACACCGCGAGAGCGCACCAAAATAGCCGGTAAAAATAAACGGGCACCGAAATATCCCAAAAATACGATTCTACCTATCTAAACTGATTAAAAACACTTGAGACGCGAGACGAGAGCTGTGATCCCTGATAAAATCAAAAAAAATGAAAAATGCACTGTATGCGATATGCAGATGCGAATGCGGTCATGCGTCAAAACATCGAGCCAGATACGAGACCCGGTTGGTCAAATTTTAGGGTGCAACAGCTGCCCCTATTCAAGCGGCTTGGACCTGAATGGGTGAAGAGCGCTCAGCCTTCAAACATTCAAGGTAGATGACGGTTGAATACAAATGAAACCCTGAAATTTGCCAACCGCAAGAATATACTGCAAAGCTGCTTGAGAAATAGCTTCCAATGAACTGAAGTTTGGTTGTCACGGCAACAACTGGTAAAATTTTGATAAATTTTCTTCTCCTTGCCAATCACCTGTGTGACGCCACAAGTATTGGAATAATGCTTCGAAAAGCAAACACCTTCCCATCTGTCATGGGATTTTTTCTGTTGACTCATGGTTCACGGCGAACCTGAGGAAACTCTCCTGGGGAATTCTGAATTGAACTGCCTGGCACCTATTCTGACGAAGGCGGCAGCTTCAGAAGTCTGATATGTGTCAATCTTCGTTGTTGTTTTTTTTCCGATGCTGACGTAACAACCAAATGAAGAAATCACTCCGCTGGGGGAGAAAAGAAGCTGAACCACACAACTCTGCAGGTGAACAAATTCGAAATCCAATAGGTAACCAACCCTGGTCTACATTTTGACATGCGTATGCTTGCGAATGATGCAATGTCCTATATGACATGAATATGCTATGCGTTCTGTTTGAAAATGCGATGCCCAGACGGCATGGATATGTCATATGTTTGTATAAATGCTATGACTATATATGCAAATGCAAATGCATGCTCGAGTTGCCAGAGAACACCAGGTCTGAAAATCACTTGGCAAAATAAATGCTGAAGGCAACGTCAACTCTACTGGGGATGACCCGAAGTCACAGAATCATCTCAGCAAAATAAATGCTGGAAAAGGGAAACCAAATCCGCTGGGGATAACTGTCCTGCTGGAGAAAGGCAACCCTGCTTGGCGACTTCACTGGGGAAAGAAAAACAACTCTGCTCGGGGATGCTTTCTTCAAACCATTGACAACTGATTGTGCTCTGCGGGGATTGACCCGAACTGGGGTTGATTGCGCGCAGCACCCTGCTGGATATGCCCCTACTATCAAGGGTGTCAATCTTAATCTGCTGAGGATACTCCTGATCCTACTCTGATACAGGGTAACAATACAATCTCAACTCTTTCGGGGATAATAAGCAACTTTCATCTGCTGAAGAGTAGCAATTCTGATTTAACAACCCCCATAAGAAATTCAAACATTACTCGGAGCACTGGTGTCAATTGAGCTTCGTATCGGGGAATCTGGCAACATGCAAGTCATTGGGAATTACTGTGTCAGGTACCTTTAGGTTTTTTGTTTACTTTTTCTGGTTTAGGATAAACATGGACTATATACACAGTGGAAGATATGGGAAATACTAGACGAGAACTAGCATTCAAGGTAGACTACCAGACGAGAACTGATAGGAAAATTGATTATCGAACGAGAATTGATTTTTGGACATCAGACGGGGCTGACTGGATAACAGACTGAGGCATAGACAACCAGGCGAGAACTGGCTGAAAGCTGACGTACACCAGACGAGAACTGGTATAACACATAAGTTAAACACACGATGATCAGACGAGAACTGGTTATGCGATGACATGTACCAGGCGAGAACTGATACAACACTTGAAGAAACGGTGACCAGACGAGAACTGGTTACCAATAAACTACACCAGACGGGAACTGATGCTTACAATAAACTGCAACAGACGGGAACTGATGCTTACGGAAGGGTGGGCCAGGCGAGAGCTGGTTACCGGTTTGCCAGGCGAGAACTGGACTTTGGAAACGACTGGTTACTGACACACAACAGGTTTAATCTGCGGGATAATGATCCAACGACAGCAAGGCTTATTTATCTGAAAGGTTCAGGTTTTTGATAAGGGTAATGACATGATTCCCCGATACTCAACTCTTGCTGGGGATAAACAGACTGGCTTGAACAACTTGCCCCAGTACACTCAGCTGGGGATAAGAAGACTGGCTTGACCAACTTGCTTCAATTCAATCAACTTGCCCCAATCTAACTCTTGGGAACACCTGCTCTGAACAGCTTGCTACGACACGACTTCGAGAATATTTTCCCCGGTATTTGTATGACAACAGAATTCGATCTCCATCAACCCAGTTGATTTCAACACTTTCTGCGGTGACTTGCCCCTGAATGAGCGTTCTAGCGACTTAACCCAATTTGATTATCCACCTGAAGTATCTGCTTTTAAATCTCAACGTTCTGCATAACTGCCCCTGATTGATTCTCGAGAAGACTCACTTCTGATCAACTGCTTCTCACACAAACTGCCCCTGATCCACTGAAGCTTCGGGACTTGTCCTCAGACTAACTGATTATGAATTTGCTGGAAGTCAATGCCCCGGATTCACAGGTCTTCACAACATACACCGTCCTGGTTCAGACTGCTGAATTATTCAGTCCTGCTTGACGATTCCCTGGTGGAATTTCTTTCATGCCAACTACTAACCTGCAATTAAAATTGTCTATTTACGAATGGTAATCCTAATGCAGTGGTTATGCAGATTTTGAAAGAAAAAAAAAATTTGAGCTGTCACTCATTTACATGTCATGATTGTGAGTGATGAATGAACCAAAGTTCAAACATGGGGCTTACGTGGTCAGTGAAAAATACAACAAGGATGTGACTAGCAAGTCAAGAAGGAGTCAGGTTACTCAACCTTATCGTAATGCGCTTCAGACTTACCCTACCTCAATTAGGTCTTTTAAGGGTTGTATCGTGGTCGGGTTCACGGTTCGTGAAACAAAGGATATTTGGCTCAAATTTTGATTTGTACCCACCCTGTCTACGTGATGATCTCTGATCCTAAGGTTCAGTTAACCTGGCACGAACGCTCGCCTCTTCGAGAAGTATGTTGAATGGTAAGAACCACAAGTAAGGAATTCACAAGGATTTCTTCCGGAATGACAGCTACTCCTTCTTCGCTTTTGGTGTCTGTGTACACGACTTTGTGATTTGCTGGGGAAATTTTTTTTTTTGATATCCCCTCTTTTTCATTCTTTTGGTTCCCTAATTTTTGCCTGGACTGACTCCTTTTGAGTTCTTTTCGATTTTTCTTTTGAAGTCCAGCGGGATGCCCTGATTTTTGCCTAAGTATCAGCTTTCTAGCTTTTTCTTTCTTTTTACTTAGCGGGCTTTCTTTCTCTTTCTTTTGGAACAAAGTCGTGTGACACTGGTTGTCTTGATTGCTCCGAAAGGATTGTAACTGTCTCACTCCTGCTTGGTGAGGTTTGACCTCTTGAAAGGTATAAACTGATTGGTCCTCGACAGACAACACCTCTCCGTAAGACTTGAATGCTCGGTCAAGCTAACTGACAACTACCCTGCCCCGGGTTAAGATGTGAGGGTTTATAAGTCCGAAAAAACTTCTACTTCCTGGCTCGAAGTGGTTAACAAGGGACTAACTCCTTATATCTCCAGTGTTTGGGGGATTTGAAACAATGCCTTGTACGTCATCGGTACGGTCTTATCCGAAAGCATACGATCATCGGTTATGAGTTTCAATTTCGTCATCCTCCCTCCAATCTTTGCTAGTCACAGTGAAAAAGTGGAGTGAAAAAAATGCAAGTGTCAGTGCAATGCAGTAAATGAGCGACAACGACATGATTAATTCAGAAAAATGCATAGTCACTTTATTATTATCACCATTCGAAACATACAATGTTTAAAAGCAGGTAGTAACTAACAGAAAAGAAACTACAAATGCAAATGATATAAAAGTCTGAGGACTGCCAATGCTGAGGCGCCCGCCTGTCTGAATCACTGGCTTTTGCTGGGGAATACCTTCCGAGTCTACGAGCTTAGACAGCTGAGCGGTTGGGATGAACAAACAGAAATCCTTCCCGAAAGGAAATGCGATCCTGGTCAATCAACTGCTGTACCTTCGCCTGAAATGCTTTACAATCTTCGGTTGAATGCCCCGGTGAGCCACCATGATAACCACACTGAACGTGGGGATTGTACCCAGGAGGGTAAGGTTCTGGAACTGGCTTGAGAGCTTTAGGTTCCACCAAAGACTTCTGGATCAAAGATGGTAGCAACTGGCTATATGGCATAGGCACTGGGTGAAAAGGAGCATTCCTTCGTTCCAAATTGTTGCGAGGTCTGTTCTGATTCTGACGCTGATTCTGATAACCTCGGCCACGAGTTTGCTGCTCTGCAATGGAAGCGACATAAGGTTCCTGATAGGGTGCCCCATGTACGGCTGTCTGTTCAGTATAACAAGCCACGGGAGGTACTGATCTCTGATAAGATGAAGAACCAACAAAATTCACTGATTCGCTTCGAGGATATTCAACCTTTGGCATGACTGCATCGATCACAAATTCTTCTTCACTCTGATAGTCACAAGGATATTCAGTTTCACCCGCTTGATCATTTGAAGTAATCTGAATTTTCCCGATTCTTATGGCATACTCAAGGCGTTCTCCTAATGCTACCACGTCAGAGAAACTTGCCGGAATTCCGAGCAATCTTTTAAAGTACGGATCTTGTAGGGAATCCACAAACATGCTTGCTAGCTCTTGGTCTAACATCGGTGGACGCACTCTAGCAGCAAATTCTCTCCATCTTTGAGCATATTTCTTGATAGGTTCATTGTCCTCTTGAGACAACTCTTGCAAATGCATGCGATAGGGAGCAATGTCTAGGTTATAATCGTACTGCTTCAGAAAAGCTCTGGCTAAATCCATCCATGATTGAATCTGATTCCTCTCTAACTGCATATACCACCTCAAAGATGCCCCAGTCAGACTATCTTGAAAGCAATGGATCATCAATTTGTCATCTCGCGCAAACGCAGTCATTCTTCGGCAGAACATCATCAAATGCAGCTTCGGACAACTATCTCCCGTGTACTTCTCAAATTTCGGCACTTTGAACTTGTACGGCAACACCAGGTCAGGAACCAAACACATGCCTACAGCATCCAGGTTAACATCATCTTTGACTTTCAAGGCTTCAATTCCTTCTTCCAACGCTTGGAGTCTTCTACCATTTTCAAGATCTCTTGGATCTACCATCCTGGCTATCGGGATATCTCTTCGGTAATTCATCCCAGGGAACGCAACACCTTGATTTGTAACAGGAGGAGGACGCTCATTTCGGGCAACAAACTGCTCATGTCGATCTCGGTTCTCAACAGAAGGCTGTACAACTTGGTCTGCAGCAATGTTGTTCACTTGCGGGAAGTCTTCCATAGAATCATACAGAGGGTTGGACGCCATAGTGAACCCCGTCAAGGTGTTAGGAGACTGGAAATTGCCTTCAGACATGGCTACCAATAGTCTTCAGCTGACTTCAATGCTCGATTCTGCTCAAAGCTACTCAACCCCTAGGTCGGTCTTCTGACAATCAACAGTTGCTCAATCCAAACTCCGGGTAATCACCTTCAGGAAACAAAGGCTGGATCAGAACTCTGGATAGCTGGAGGATGATATGCAATATGATGCAACACTGATATGCACATGATATGCAAGATGCAGCAAACAACGGGATCACAGCCCCCACACAAATCTGAATACTGCTGCGCTGCTGACGGAGTACGGTTGCTCTGAAGAGGAGACCAAAATAACAGGTAGGTTGAAAGTCAAGTTTCCTGCAAAAAAAACCCTTCCCCTCGCAGGTATGGACCTATATCGGACAAGGTACGGCATCCTATGCGGTCGTCAGCGTCACAGACTTTCAAGACTGACGATACGATTCCCAGAAGGAGTGGCATCATCAAGTCTTGAAGAGGCCTCACTTAGCTAACTTCCAAATGATCGGTTCCCAGAGTCGACAATCCTCACGTCTGGACTCCCCTCAGATCCTCAGGACTGGAAAGGAGCACCTCTGCGAGAACCTCGTCTGAGCGCAGATTTCGTAGGGAACTGTGCCTGCTCAGCAGACAGGTTCGTCTACTACTCTCCACAACTATATCTAGGTGCATACTCAAGCCCAGGTCCGGCTTCTCACTCAATCATAGAACACCCGTCACACCCCAACAGCAACAGATAATATCGATAAATAAACACCCAATAGACAAGCAAACAAACGCTAGGATTGACTCTCTCTTAGGGGACGTTGGATCCCACATGCATAAGAACTATCGCAGTCCTTAGCAGCCAGGGGACGTTGGATCCCCAGCAGAGTCGCCAGCTGCTGGGGATTGCCCCAAACAGCCAGGAAAAAACCTAAGGCAAGACTCAAATAGGGAACTATCGCAGTCCCCAGCAGAGTCGCCAGCTGTCGCTACTGCGAAAATCGGCGTCGGCTGACAGAAGAGTCGCCACCGTGCGTTATTTATCCCAACGGAGGGAAAGGAAACGCTCGAAGTAAACCTCGCAAAAAACGGAGAAAGGTATGGTCATCGCAACCAAAACCTGGGTTCGGGAGTCGGTTACGCAAGGGGAAGGTATTAGCACCCCTCACGTCCGTCGTACTCGACGGGATCCACGCTTGCTTGGGTTGTCTAAAGGATGCAAAAACAATCTATCTACGGCTGCTAAATCTAAACGGAAGGGAATTGACTCGATAGAGCGTCGCGCTCTATGCCTACGTATTCTCAAGAGAGAAAGTCAGAGTCAACGTAGTTCGGGACTACAGGGAAAATTGGCTCGCCAAGACTTCGCGTCTTGTGCCTACGTACTTCTATACTGCATGGAAGATCAGAGCTTTACGTAGTTCAGGCTAACTACGGCTAAACAGGGTATTCTCACACAGCAGTGAGAAAAAACAACTGGCTTCAAAGGTTCGGGGACCTATGGGCAAAACTAGGGTTTGGCCTCAAATGCACTCGGGCAAGAGAGAAAAAGGGTAACAATTAGTCGTCAGCGGGAAAGTCTCGATCGCACAGCAGCGAGAGAACAAAAGTTAGTCGTTAGTGTGCTCGCTAGGATATCGCATCCTATGCCTACATATTCTCGTCTGGTACGAGAAATCAGAGCAGCTGTAGTTCGGCTACTTTGGGGACCACAGCTCAAATCTCATTTTATTAACATTCTGAAAAATGATTACAATGAGTGAATACTGAAAATAAATCTCCTAGGAAATACTATCCTATCTACCATGAAAAATCGAATAGAAAAGTCCCCTAACAAGTGGGCTTCTAAACTATCCTAAACTGAATAAACTCTAAAAAATGCACTCTAAAAAATATTAAGTCCACTTTAATATTTTTTCTCTTTTTTCTTCTTTTCTTCTCAACTACTTTCTCCTTTCTTTCAAAATATTTTTCATATTTTTTTCCACGTATTTTTCATATTTCTTTCACTATTTTTTCTATTTTTCTCATTATTTCTTTTCACCATTTTTTCTTTTTTAATATTTTTCTTCTTTTTCAAAATATTTCTTTTTTAAAATATTTTTCTTCTCACCTCTCTTCTCTTTTTTTTTTTAACTATTCTCTTCTCTTTTCCTTTGCTCTTTTTCTTTTTTCAATATAACAAAAGCTAATGTAAAGGAAAAAAACAAAAGAAAAACAAAAAGAAAGAAAATACTCAAGGGGAGGGGGGTATGGTTATTACAAGGGTGTTAGTAAGCAGAGAAAAAAAACACAGTCATTGGGCCCAGCCCAGTAACTGGTGCTGCAAAAAACGGATGGGGGGAAGTGCTGAAGTTGGGGTGTGTATGCCAGAAACTTCATTGGGCTTGGAGTTTTGTTGATTTGGCCCACAGACCACACGGAGGGGGGTGGACGCCAAAAAACGGAGGTGTTGGATCCAAAAAATTGTAATTGGGCCCCGAGGCCCAATCCCTAACCCAGCCTGCCTCCTTCCTCACTCTCTCAACTCCCTTTCTGAAACCCTAAAACTTCCTCCACTCTACTCACGGCGCCGCCATAAACTGTTCATTGCCGTCACCTTCGAGCTCCCCCTTCTCAAACTCCCTCACTCTCAACCTAACCTTCCAGTTACACCAAACTGACCGTCTCGTTGTCCTTATCATAATCCAGGATTCGTACAAACCACCGTCGCCATGGGAAGCTGCGAAGAAGATGAAGATCTCTTGAAGATCGTGAGGATACGACATGAAACTGTGAAGAATATAGACGGTTTCTGGGGATTTGAAGGAAGACTGATGTAGGTGGATGATTTGCGATGAAGGTTGCTGATTATTGATGAGACCTGGAGTGTGAGGATTCTTACACGTTCTGGTGGTTAAAGATCTTGAAGAGTCTCGAATCTGGGAAACTGACTCGTGGTGTTCTTGATGAAGAACGGTGCGTCTGGTAGTTATGTTGAACATTGCTGATGATGATTGCTCTTGAGATGCATGTTGAAGATGATCGTGGATGATGATTCTGGGAAAATGGACGAATACGATGATGGCGATTGAAGCTGATAATTGATGAACACGATGATGGAGGATGAACACCGGTGACAGTTATTTTCTGGAATTTGGATGAATACTGGTGACGAGGACGTTCTGGAAATTTCTCTGGAGATTTGATGAAGAACCGAACGGTGATGAATGTCAATGAAGAACGATGAAGTTCTTGAGGTGAAATCTGGAAAAGATTGATGGAGGTCACGAAAAATGGATGAAGATCTTGATCGGTTTCTGGAAAAAACGGATGAACATCTCATGAATGTTCTTGATGATCTTGAACGAAATCTGGAAATTCATGAAGAACGATGAAGATCGGTGGATACTGATGCAGTTTCTGGCGACGGTTATGAAATTCTGGTGACAGTTACCGGCGAGTTCTGGTGAAGATCCTATTGCGTTTCTGGAAAAAACAAGAACACGATGAAGCAAGCTGCAGTTTCCGGCGAGTCAGGCGTCGTGTAATCTCTCCGGTGAGATTTCCGGTGTTTGCATGACGATGGGGTAAGGTGGCATCAAGGGAGTGATGTGTCAGTGGTGTAGTGCAGCGTGGCGAGCATGCAGGGAGTGAGAGGTAGTGGGGAGCCAAGTGGCACCGGTGAGTGGGGAAGGTTAACGCATGCACGCCACGTGGGGAAACGTGGCAGAGAGAGGGAAATGCGAAGTGATGCGTGGCGTGATCTGGAGTATGATATGTGGGTCCTCCCTCTCGCTAACACGTGGCCTGCTCTGATTATTTATATAGGACTTGATTCTGGATGCTTCTAGAAACTGCTGGATCTTGCTGGATTATTCTGGACAAAAACTGAATTGGGCCTTGCTGAATGGGCCTGAACGAAAATGATATCACAAAATCCAAAAACTGAAATGACATGATTAATAAAAATGGATTAACACTAATTAACTAAAACCTAATTAATCTAATTAATTCTGAATTAAATCTAAAAAAGAGAAAAAGCTCTATTAATTCTATAATATCTACTAAAGAAAAATCTATTTATTTATTAAAAATGAAAAATCTATATCCTATATTAACTAAACTATTGATTTATTTAGTAAAAGAAAAATCTATATTATACTACAAATCTATTTAAAACAAATTCTATATTCCATTAAAAATGATTAAACTCTATTAAGTGCTGAAAAATGATTTAATTCTATCTAATATATTCTAAAAAGAGAAAATGATATTTATTTATTCCATTTAAAATTCTAAAAACTATTAAAAATATTAAAACCTATTAATATTCTATATCTAAAAATATATTCAAAAATTCAATTAATATTCTAGAAAAATCTATTAATATTCTATAAAATTCTATATTATCCTAAAATGATTAAAAATCTATTTAAACCCTAAAAATAGCCAACAAAATCCAGAAAAATCACAATAATTCCCAGAGGAACAAAATAAGCACCGAACGACACATAACACCGCGAGAGCGCACCAAAATAGCCGGTAAAAATAAACGGGCACCGAAATATCCCAAAAATACGATTCTACCTATCTAAACTGATTAAAAACACTTGAGACGCGAGACGAGAGCTGTGATCCCTGATAAAATCAAAAAAAATGAAAAATGCACTGTATGCGATATGCAGATGCGAATGCGGTCATGCGTCGAAACATCGAGCCAGATACGAGACCCGGTTGGTCAAATTTTAGGGTGCAACAGTGGAGAGTTGATGTATGTATCTGCCAAGAAAGTGGAAGAACTCTTAGAAGATGAGGCTCAGATGTTTGCATTGTTTGCATCACTTCAAGTTGATTATGAAGCAGTGAGCGTGGAACTACCAGTTGTTCGGAAATTTCTAGAAATGTTTCCAGACGACATGAGTAACTTACATTCTGAGCGTGAGGTAGAGTTTACTATTGATGTGTTATTAGGCATTAGTCTTGTGTCGATGGCTCCTTATCGGATGTCTGCATCTGAGTTAGGAGAGTTGAAGAAACATTTAGAAGGGTTGCTTGAGAAGAAGTTTATTCGACCGAGTGTTTCTCCGTGGGGTGCTCCTGTGTTGTTGGTGAAGAAGAAAGATAGTAGCATGAGATTGTGTGTGGATTATTGGCAGTTAAATAAAGTAACAATCAAAAATAAGTATCCACTTCCGAGGATTGATGATTTTATGGATCAATTGGTGGGTGCTTGTGTGTTTAGCAAGATTGATTTGAGGTCTGGTTATCATCAGATTCGCGTTAAGCCTGATGATATTCCGAAGACAGCTTTCCGGACGAGGTATGGACACTATGAATATATTGTGATGTCGTTTGGTGTATCCAATACACCCGGTGTATCTAATGCACCCGGTGTATCTATGGAGTATATGAATAGGATTTTTCATCCTTATTTGGATCAGTTTGTGGTAGTGTTCATTGACGATATCTTGATATATTCTAAGTCTGAGGAAGAGCATGTGCAACATCTAAGAGTGGTATTACGGGTTTTGAGAGACAAGAAGCTTTATGCCAAGTTGTCTAAGAGTGAGTTTTGGTTGAAGGAAGTGAATTTCATTGGTCATGTGATTTCTAGTGGAGGAACGTCAAAAGTTGATGTTGTGTTGCAGTGGGAGACTCCAAAGTCTGCTACTAAGATTCTAAGTTTCCTGGGATTAACTGGTTATTATTGCAGGTTTATAGAAGGCTTTTCAAAGTTGGCACTGTCATTGACTCAGTTGACTAGAAAGGGTCAAGCTTATGTGTGGGATGTTGCTTGTGAGAAGAGTTTTGTAGAACTCAAAAAGAAGTTGACGACTGCTCCAGTGTTGATTTTGCCAAATTCGAGTGAGTCTTTTTGTAGTGTATTGTGATGCATCGAAGATGGGTCTTGGAGGCGTATTGATGCAGAATGGTCAGGTCGTTGCTTATGCTTCCAGACAACTGAAGATTCATGAAAGGAATTATCCTACACATGACTTAGAGTTGGCCGTCGTGGTGTTCGTGTTGAAAATTTGGAGACATTGTCTTTTTGGGTCTAGGTTCGAAGTGTTCAGCGATCACAAGAGCCTGAAGTATTTGTTTGATAAGAAAGAGTTGAACATGAGGCAGAGAAGATGGCTTGAACTTTTGAAGGATTATGATTTTGAATTGAGTTACCATCTTGGTAAGGCTAATGTTGTGGCTGATGCATTAAGCAGAAAGTCCTTACATATGTCGATGCTTATGGTTCGAGAGTTGAGACTGATTGAGAAATTTAGAGATATGAGCTTGGTTTATGAAGAGACTCATAACAGTGTGAAGTTGGGTATGCTGAAGTTGACTAGTGGTATTCTCCAAGAGATTAGAGAAGTTCAGAAATCTGATTTGAGTTTGGTGGATCATCTCACGTTAATCAATCAAGGTAACAGAGGTGATTTTCGGATCGATGAGAATGGTGTAATGAGGTTCAGAGATAGAGTGCGTGTTCCCGATGTGCCAGAAATCAAGAAGAGCATTCTTGAGGAAGGTCACAGAAGCGGGTTGAGTATTCATCCTAGTGCCACAAAGATGTATCAAGATTTGAAGAAGATGTTTTTGTGGCCGAGTATGAAGAAGGAAATTGCAGAGTTTATGTATGCTTGTTTGACTTGTCAGAAGTCAAAGATTGAACATCAGAGACCGATGGGTCTGATGCAATCGTTGAGTATTCCAAAATGGAAATGGGATAGCATTTATATGGATTTTGTGACCGGTTTACCGAAGACTTTGAAGGGGTATGATTCGATTTGGGTGATTGTTGATAGATTGACCAAATCGGCTTATTTTATACCGATGAGGATCAATTATTCATTGCAGTAACTTGCCAAATTATATATTGATCAGATTGTGAGGTTGCATGGTGTTCCGTCGAGTATTGTGTCTGATAGAGATCCGAGATTTACATCGAGGTTTTGGGAAAGTTTGCAGACAGTTTGGGTACTAAGTTAAGATTGAGTTCTGCCTATCATCCGCAAACGGATGGATAGACAGAGAGAACTATCCAGTCTTTAAAGGATTTACTAAGGGCTTGTGTGTTGGATCAAGGTGGATCGTGAGATAGTTGTTTGCCGCTGATTGAGTTTACCTACAATAACAATTACCACTCTAGTATCGGAATGGCACCATATGAGGCTTTGTATGGTAGGAGGTGTAGGACTTCATTGTGTTAGGCGAGAGTGTTGTACTCGAACCTGAGATTTTGCAAGAGACGACTGAAAAGACCAAGATGATCCAAGAAAAGATGAAAATGCCGTAGAGTCATCAGAAAAGTTATCATGATAAGAGGAGGAAAGCACTTGAATTCAAAGAGGGAGATCACGTGTTTTTGAGAGTCACGCCGGTAACTGGTGTTGGTCGAGCTTTGAAGTCTCGAAAGTTTAGATCACGTTTTGTTGGTCTGTATCAGATTTCTCAGAGGGTGGGGGAAGTAGCATATCAAATTGCTTTACCACAGTCGCTTGCGAATTTGCATGATGTGTTTCATATGTCTCAGTTAAGGAAGTACATTCCAGATCCATCGCATGTGATTCAGATGGATGATGTACAGGTGAGAGATGATTTGACTGTTGAGGCGTTTCCTGTTCGGATTGATGAACGAGAAGTGAAGCAGCTGCGAGGTAAAGAGATTGCATTAGTGAAGGTAGTTTGGGGAGGACCAGCTAGAGAAAGTTGGACTTGGGAACGTGAAGATCAGATGAGGGAGTCGTATCCGACTCTGTTTTCTTTAGGTAATTTTCGAGGACGAAAATTCTTTTAAGTGGGGGAGAGTTGTAACACCCCAAATTTTAATTGGAATATTTAATTTAATTTATTTAAATAAGAATATTCGCATTTCAGTGATTTTTGGTGGTTTTGTGGAGTCGTTGAGAATTATGCATTTTTGGGTTATTTATTTAATTAATGGTATATAATATGAATATATTAGTATTAATATTAATTAAAATAAATATAAGTGAAATAAGGGCAAATTGGACAATGGAAAGGAGTTAGTGAGGGTAATATGGGAAAAGCCCAATTGGGAGACCTAAGACTAGGTTTAACAAAAAGGAAATTGTGAAGGGATTAGGATTCATTTGTTAGACCGTGAGAAGAATTGAGGCCAGAGCTCTGAAGAGAAAGATTTGAGGCAAAAGCTTAGAAAGGTTCTCTGAAAGATTTGAGAAGGCTTTGATCGACAATTAAGGTATAAGGAGTATTACCTTAATGATTTTCCATGTGTAACTTTCAATGTATTTAAGGTCGATTTAAGGTTTAAGGGTTTTGAGGGTGGATATGAGAATTAGTGATATTTGGCCTTTGTGGCCTAAATCTATTATTGTGAATCTAACCGTGGAATTCATTGGGGAAAAGGGAAAGTTAGGCCTTCGTGGCTAAAACCATGATTTGTCATTTGTCTAACCTGAAGGGATAGGAATATTAGATAGTGAGTAACTCTGATGCCTACAGGATAATTGTAGGAAAATTTGTGATTTAGAGCGTGAATATGATACGGGGTTGGCATAATAAACTGTAGGTTTTGTGCCTTCATCATCATAAGACCTTAGGGATGATTTAGGAATGTTTTTTAGGGCATTGTGGAAGTGAATCGTGTGAACGTTTGGATGGATTTAGGTTCTGATGCGTAGCAGAATTTGCTGTCATCGCACTGTTTGCTTAGCGAAGAATGCTTCACGCAACGAACAATGTTGTTCCCAGACTCGCCTAACGAAGAATCCTTTGCACAGTGAAGAAACTCGCCCCAGACTTGCCTAGAGAACGTGCCAACGAACGTAGCAAAGTTCATGAATGTTGATCATGAACAACGATGCCTTGACGTTTGATTATGTGATTTCTTTGACGAATTGACATGAGTATGACTGTGAGTTTTATGCGATGTGTACATGATTACATGATGATTTCTATGATGTATTGATTGGAAAACTATGATGATGTTACCATGATTTTGATGAATTATATGATGACATGAGATATGATGATGAATGTGATGATGGTGATTATGATGAATGATGATGCACCTATGATGTTATTATAAGGATGATTTGTGACGTGTGCATCATGCATTCACGTGCATCCGGACATCGGTTCAGGACCTTGATTACTTTGGCTTCAATCCTATTGTGTGGATGTGAAGTGTTTTGATATGCTCCGGTTCTCTAGTAGAATTGATCCTATTGATGGGGATCTATGGAGGGTTGATAGCCCAGTGTCCATCGAGCTGTGATGATTGGAACCACATGCATTAAGTCTTGTTGCATTTGCATTTATGAGTCATTTGGAATAATTTATGATGTTGTGGCCTTTGAGGCCTATTGATGAATATGATGATGTTGAATATGACTATGACGCCATTTATATGTTGATCTTCATACATTGATTATTATGAATCGTTTTACTCACCCTACTTGTTTGAATGTTGCTTCCACGTGGGTAACTGTCATACCCTAAATTTGTCATACTTACTTTTACATTTCATTTTGTACATTCATCCACCTATTGTTATTCAGAAAAATCCAAAGAAGTAGGGATTCATGTGAGGTTACCATGGCATTGGTGTGTGCAGTGGTTTTTCTATTCATGATTGGACTTAATCTTGGTTAAGCTGTATTTCGAGGTTAATGATCCAAATAATAGGATTTATTCCTTTCAAGGCATGATTAACCTCTTTTAAGTGATTTTTGAATATTTTTTAAGATGATCTCAAATTATGCCCCAATGTACCTGGAGTCATGTTCTAAGCTCAATATCGAGATTATGAGAATTTAGCAAGCTAAGTTATGGTTGGATTTATTTCAAATTTGTGCACGTTATGACAATTCGTGATTCAAGGAAGGGGTGGTTCATGTTTGTTTCGAGAGTCATGTTTTAATGTGCAAATCATGGACAAAATTTTATTCTCATTTTTTTTATAAGGATACGGTTGTATTTATCGAATATCATTATGGGTTTTGGGGTAAGAAATCAAGAAATAAACAAGAAGCCCATATTAACTATTGAGTCCATCATTACAATAGAATTTTGTACAAAAGTTCTACACCAAAAAGGTCAGGGCCCATATCTCTTTGCAAATGTTATAAATTCAAAATTATGGGAAATAATACAAATAGGCAATACAAAATATAAATCTCTTTTGGTACAATTGCAATAGAGGAATCACAAAAAAGAAACAATGAGCCCATCACACCATTGGCACATCGTTCAACCTCCCAGCAAACCTTGTCGCACGCGTCTGCGGCTTGTACAATGCTGCAGTACCTCACAGCCACCTCCACACTGCCACCTGCAAAATGGAAAGGATTAGCCACCAACATTTTTCAGGACCCCACAATAACCATAACAGCAAACCATAGCCATAACACAACACAAAAGTAACATCCCAATCCTAGTAAGTCATCAAAACAGTAAGAATTTTTACAAAAAAAATAAAATATAAAAGAAAGAAAGCCCGCAGCCCCAACGTCGGCAGCAGGTCTGTGCAAATATCTGCAACAATAATTATTGAGAAAAACCACAACACCTCATACTTAAGCACAAAGAATACAACTCGATTTTCTAGAGGAAAAAGATCCTCCTCAACCCTTCCCTTAATAACCCGAGTCTCCATCATCCCTTCATATAACCTTCAAACCAACCTCAGTTGAGCTCTGGTTTTGGAACCACCAACAACCCAAGACCTAACTTTAAATCTCCAATCCATTTCTTATTCCTTAAATCGATAATACAACTGCAAATCACACTCAAATCTCATTCAAAAATAAAACCATCCTCTTCTTCAGCCTTTCTTCAAACTCCAAATCCCCTTTTCTTCTCATAAACCAAAATCAACCTAAAACCAAAAAAAAGAATGAAGAAGTAAAAGGAGAATAAAATCAAATCAGAAGTGAGGGAGATTTATCGAACCAGATTCAATCTTCTAATTTTTTCACCTTTTTTTCGTTTTCCTCAGCTCTCCCCTCAACCTCCAACACAACCATTCTTTCGCCTTCCTTCAAACCGTTTAACCTCACACCTCCATATATTTCCTTCAGAACCCAACAAACTGATGACAATAGAACCCTCCAACTCGCTCAACAACTACCGAGAATAACCACAAACTTACCTCAACCGTCTCCTTTCTTCAATCCTCCGTCTCACCTCTCCAAACTCCACCCGTGAAACACTAACGAACCTTCATCCTCCATTATCAAACTTAAATCATCGATATATTTCCAACTCATCTCCGCCATTTTCATCACCTTCACTCTGATTCCCATTGTTCGACCGCCAATCCGACCTCCATAATCATCCTCCAAACCATAACCTTCTGTAAACCCAAACCACCAACAATAACATTACACCCAAATCACAAACCCCAAAAGAAAGAAACCAAAACAGAGAAATATAGAAGAAGAAAGGGGTTCGAAATCACAAGATGAAACAGGGAGATTGAGATGAAACCTTCAAAATTAGAAGCGTCAACTTGCTTGTTCCTCTTCCGTGTGTCTGACGGTGTGTTCAACAGATAAACATTGATTTCATTTTTTTTGAGAATAGGGTTTTGCTTATACGTGACCTTCATTTGGGCTTCATATAACCCATTTCATTTGGATTATCCACACACCCCATTCTATTTTGTTTCTTCTTAATTTATTTTTTATTATGTAAATATTATATATATTAGTTCTAGTTTATATTTTCTTAGAATTTTAGTTTATATTATATATTAGTTTTATTTTCATATTTTCTTTAGAATATATTTTCTTTATCCTTTAAGAATTTTAATTTACATATTTTAGAGAGTAGATTTTATTTTGTATTTATCATTGGGCATTTTGTTTCACTTTCACTGTTTTGGTCTATGAAAAGACCTCCGTAAATCGTTATTGGTCAAACTATTGATAAATAACATTGGATCTGAGACTGCATTCTTTCACTTTTCATTTCTCCTTCACTTTCGATTTTTATCCATTTTATTGTTTTTTATTCATTTGATTTATTTTCCTTGTTTTTCGGTCGATGACGAGACCTCCGTAAACCGTTATTGGTCAAACTATTGATAAATAACGTTGGATATGAGACCACCTTTTTCCTCTCTTCATTTCTTCTTCACTTTCGATTTTTATCCATTTTATCAATTTTTATTCATTTTATTTATTTTCCTCATTTTCGGTTGATGACGAGACCTCAAAGTTGTTTTTCTGTCAAATTATTGATGAAAAATAACAAACTCGAGACCAACCTTTTTCAAACTTTTCATTTTCGATTTTTATCTTTTTTTATTATTTTTTATTCGATTCTTACTCATTTTTAGTCAATGACGAATTGTTAATTATTATTGTTCAAATTATTGATAGATGATGATTTATTTGAGACTATTTCATTTTCTATTTCAATTTCCTCTTCATTTCCTTTCTTTTATTCACTTTTTCCGATCGATGATGTCTTTAGATTCGTAAACATTGTGTATCGAAGTCGATAACCTTCTTGATTTCAAATCTATGGAGAACGACCATTTTGGGTCATTTTTCCTACTTTGGGATTGTGATAGGTTACCTTCGATTAATCGACATTTTGTTTGCGATTAAGACGAGATCTCACTTTTCGTCTGTGCGACACGATTAAATTGGATAATGGTTCTCAATATCATTTCTCCATCTTGTTTTTAGCACGGATATCAACTCACACGACCTCCTATAGTTCGACTTTCATTATAAGTCGAGCTACGATGGTTTAGCGTTACATTTATCCCGATTTAATTCTTAACCCGACTAACCACTAACTTTAATTTCTGTCAAATATTATTGTGGATATTATTGTTATATTATCTTACTATATTCATATTGTCATACTTATTATTCATTCTTATTCACCCATATTCGAAAACATTAATAAATTATCGAAATCCTAAAAGCCGAATTGGTGGACTGTTGTATCATTGGTTATTTGCAGGAACCCTAATTTTGAGTTGTGTCCGACTTTGCTCAAGGCATAGTTTAGGACACAATGCACACACACAACTTTCTCTTGAGCTACCTGACAATGAGACCCTTTTATTTCGTGCAATCCCGTGTAACTTACATGTATCCCTCTCCCATTCCGATGTATGTTTCGCATTTCTTTGATTATTAGTTTATCTTCTAGGAGCACCCATATGGACTAGAGCGGATCAAACTATTTTCAAACTAATTCTTGATTCGTCATCGAGCCATTTTCAAACACCTCGTAAGTCGAGTGCTCATACGCATTTGCCATTAACCTATTGCGCACAACTTGACCCTTGATGCGTAAGTCAAGTCGGTTCCGTTTTTTCAAACCATTTCCATTACACGTTTTGCACACGATAATAAGTCAAACCCTTGATCCAACGTCAAGCGGATTTTCGAAACAAACCTTCAATCAACTAACAACTATTTGATTCTTTTTAAGGTGTAAAGAGTAGGTTCAAGTCTTTGATCTTGCTTTCGGTTGTTTGGATGCGAGCTATCTTATTCATGTGTGAGCAATTGACGCCTTTAAATAACATTAACAACCCGACAACATTCAACCATCCTTCAACTACTCATCATTCCAAACACCATTCAAACACAACTTCTTTTACGATAAAAAAGAGAGAGTTCCAAGTCTTTGGTTCGCTCTCCCGATTACTTGGGTCCGATAAGTCTTTCTTAAGTTTCAAGTAATCGTCATCAATTCAACTTCACCCTTTCAAACACAACCATATTCTTCAAGATGAATAAGAGAGAGTTCCAAGTCTTTGGTTCGCTTTCCCGATTACTTGGGCCCGAGAAGTCTTTCTTGAGCTTCGAGTAATCGTCATCTGTACCCACTTCAAACCCATTCAACCCTGTTTCTCTTCGTGGTTATTACCACGAACTACGACTGCTCTGATCTTGGCGATGATCTTGGCGAGCACACTTCTACCTTTCTCCATAATCTCCTTCATCTTCCGTTTCCCCTCATCCTTTCCCGTAGTCAAACTACGACGCTCTGATTTCTCATTCTCGTCCGAATGAGCATACGTAGGCACAAGGGCTCCAATCCTTGGCGAGCACCCTATATTCTAACATCCCCTTTCCCCTAGCGCCTTTATCCTTTTATCGTATCGCTTAGTATCTAGTATTGAGAAGAGAAGAACTAAGCTTAGCTAACAATCATCACAACTCGAATTAAGAGGTTCCCGTTGAGTACAACGGACGTGAGGGGTGCTAATACCTTCCCCTTGCGTAACCGACTCCCGAACCCATGAACATCAGGTTGCGACGATCGTGTTCCTTCTGCTTTTTAAGAGGTTTTCTCGATATTTTCCTCTCCCATTTATTCGGGATAAATAAAGTTCGGTGGTGACTCTGTCGAACCGCAATTCCACGCCTTTCGCGCGAGGGTCGCATTTCCGAATTATCTTTGTGATTTTTCGAGGTGCGACAGTAACGTGCAGATGACCAGGTTTAGCCGTGGACGCCGTCGAGGATATTTTTGAAGTTTTGAGTTGTTAGCCTTTTGGTTAACTTATAGGGTCTTGCTCTGATATGTAACATCGGGTTGGGGTCTTTTGAGTTAAACTATATTTTATTTGAATTTATTTTGTTTTCTTCCCGTATGAGAAAAAACCTTGATTTATGCCTTTTGAGTTCCGCTGCTTTGTGCAATCTGATGTATTTTGGAAAAACCCTTTGTTTACGGAGCCTTGACCTATTTTGATTATTTGAGAAATGTACGCCCTTTTTGGTGAGTTTTATTGAATCTAATAATTTAATCTGATAATATGTGAATAAAGGTGCATTTTAATTGTGGGGTAGAAAAGGGTGTTACACTTTCCATAAAATGATTCGGCCAAGTTTCAGGTTTTGATGAGTCATTCACTCATGTGATGTAAGTGATGTAGGGCATCCCGGTTTCAAGTAAACTTGAACAAAATGACTTGATTTTGAAAGCCACCCAATACATATGATTCAATTATTTAGATTTTGTGGTGGTGCGGTGCACAGTGAGAATTTTTTTGTTTGAAAAATCATAGCATATTTGGTCAACACACACTCTATCATACACACATGCTATTAGGTGACCCGTTTCCAAGAAGCACATCCATTTTGCCTCTGGTGCCAGACTGCTCAAGCAAGGAACAAGAGACTTATAAGCCGCATCGAAATTTTCTATCTTTCTGTACAACCGTGTGCATGATTCTTTATGCGTTTTCAACTCTTGGATTAGTTAATGTTAGACAAGTGTATGGCTATCTTCTCCTTTATCGAGTAAAGCTGAAACGATTCGGTAACCACAATTACCATCTCCCATAACATTGACGATCCTCTAGATATATTTGTGCATAAAAACTGATATCTCGTCGATGAATGGAATCTTTGGTGGAAGCGGTATCAGAGGTGGTTTGCTAATGAGAGCTCCTTTCACAACACTTTTTTGCGATTTTGGAGTTGGTAGTCGAGAAAAATTTGTTAAGATGTTCAAAATATGAAGGAGACCGTGTAGTCGAGTTTTCATTCGGTAAATGCTTCATTTTCTTTAGAGCACCTTTTACTTTTACCGGCTGAGAAGGCGGTTTCATGTCAATGGTTTTCGGATATGCAATCTTCCTCAATTTTTCTTTGATGTGGATTTTCATGTTGTCACCAACCTTAAAAAATGTCTCTTATATCACGTCCCTCCGGTCATAATAGAGATATGCGATTTACCATCATCCATGCATCCATCATCATCAAACTTAAGTCTCTTCCAACGAGTGCAGACCTTGTATGTTTTTATTGGTTTACCAAGTTTCATTTTTTAGCAATAACACAAGCACATGGGAGACCATATGTTTTCACAATAGTGCATTCACACTTTGCACTATCGGAGCTTACACTATCAGCTCATTTAGCCTCGTGAAAAATATAGTTCAAACTTACCTAAAAAATGTTACCAACCAACCAAGAATAAATAATGTTGTCCTTAAATCCGTGTTCCTAAACTGTGATGCTCCGACCAAATGTTGTTCGTATCTCATTATGCTGGTTTTGAATCATGTGGTTCACGGAGTCCCAGTCTTTACAAAAATCCTCTTTACTATTTCCCAACCAGTTTTTCAAAGTAGAATGGGCCGATTCAACCATGCTAATAGTTGCATTTACAAGGTGTCTAATATTGGCAGTCCACACACAAACTGTCTTCTCCTTTACCTGGTTAAGAATTGTGCTTTCAACATGTTTCAACAAATTTGGATACTTTTCACACACTTTCCTTAAATGAATAATGAATACGGCATATAGTTCTTTTGTGGAAGAATTTATTATATGATTCCATGCATCCATTATTTTTTCTACAACCTCACCCGCCTTCACCAATTTTCCATCTTCGGGTTCTACTTGTTTCGTCCTACCGCGAGTTTAGCCCGACTTCTCACATTATTTGTCATGTGATACCTACAATGTAATGCATGAGAATAAGGAAATAACTTTGAAACTGAATTCATTAATACGATATCATGGTCGGTAACAATCGCTTTAGGCATCTCTTCTTGGACCTTTAATAGTGATCGACACACCTCTAATGCCCAGGTAAAACTAACCATTTTTCACACTCAAGAAATGAAAAACCAACAAAATATATCTTCTCAATTGAGGTAATACCAATCATCTCAAACAATGGAAGTCTATACTTGTTGGTCTTGTAGGTTGAATCAAGTATGCGAATTGTAGGAAACGTGTTGAACAACTTTATGGAATCAGGATGAGTCCAAAAAACATATTTAACCGTAACTTCATCATAACACGTTCAATACTTGGACATGTAACTGTTATCATCCAGAATTTTCAAGAGTTATTGCATCTCATTTCTATCCTCCTAAGCGCCTTATTAGTGATATATTGAATATCATATGCTTGCTTGATATTTGATATATTGACGGGTCGTTTCCGTTTCAATATTGAAATTATATTTTTTAGTTGAACAAAATTCAATGTCATGTTAGAAATGCATTCCTTCTCTTCCAGCTTGAGTCGACACACAATAGGATGACCGACTAATTTTAAACACAAACCATGGTTATGAAAAATACATATCACATTAAATCTTCAAGTTTTGTTTGCCAACATATAACCACAAATCTTAAATGAACACTCACATTTTCTTGTACCAATGTCGTCTCTTTTAAAATTTCGGTGAGGAGTTCGATATTTCCCTCTTCTTTCGCACATCATTGTTACAAAGGTGCGCCTTCTTTCGAACCATTATTGAACCTTCTGATAATCATACCAAATCCAAGTTTAATGGCCTTCATACAAATCCATTCAAACATTTGATCACGAGATTCAAACTCTTGCTTGTTTTTAAAGTCGTTGCCAGCATCTACCACATTCACAGTAACACCTTGAACATTCGGAGAAACAACCACACCTTAGACATTCGGAGAAACAACTTGTTTTGGGAAAATATCAGGGTGCACCGTATCTAATGAAAATAACTGGAACAATAAATTAACATACAATTAACTACAGATGCAAAGTGGCTTCAAAAATGAACACATACAACTTTCAGAAATGCATCTCTAGGCATGTTCATACACGTTACGGAGATACATTTCAGACACAATGTAACTTTTTTTCAGAAAAATTGATGAATAATATGAGCATTTCAGAAGGAAAATAACAATCTTTACCTGAAATTATGTCTTCTTTTGCTCCCTATGATTTGTTAAACCAAAAGGATGGAGATTTGAAGTGAAAAGTTGGATTGAGAATGAAGGGTTTGGTTGAAACCAATTATGTCAACAATGGAGGAGTGATTGTGCAACTAGATTTTATATTAGATACTCCGGGGATGCATCTCTAAAACAACCTGACATACAAAGGTGTCAGAAAATTTTAAAATGCCGCCCATTATTCCGGAGTTGGATCTCCATAATATATACTGAACTAAATAATTAAATTGTTTTTATTAATATATCATGGAGATGCATCTCTGAAATAAAAATAACCCAACATATGAGGTGCCTCTCATAATGGTGTTTGTTGAATGTGCAAGAAGTGTTTTCGGAGATACATCTCCGAAAACTGAAGGAATTTGAGGAAACTCACGTGGTGTAGTAGAAGGGTCTAGGGTGCATTAAGAAATTCTTTAAAATCTCTTAAAATTTTCAAAGAAGTGAGGATTTAACCTAACATCCCCTAGTTATACCTCGCACCCTCAAAGTGTATGAAAAGATAAAACTCACCCTGCAAAATTATTTTAAAAAATTTCAAAATTTACAGACTTGCGGCGGAAATTTGAAATCCTTGGGGCGATACCTGAAATTTCGATTAAACTACCAAAAATTACTAAAACAATTAGTTGTTTACCGGAAATTTTAAAACTTCTGGTACTTTGTACAAAAACATGTACCAGAAATTTCAAAATTTATGCTATCTCTCTACTAAAAATTATGAAATTTCCGGTTCAAATCCCATTCTTTATACTGGAATTTTCATAATTTCCGGTAGTTATAAAAACCTGGTTTTGTAGCAAAAGTTTTGAAATTGCCGGTAGACTAGTGTTTTTGTACCGGAAATTTTGAAATTTTTGATATGCATAAAACTTTTGTTTTATACCGAAAATTTTGAAATTTCCGATAGTTGTAATTTTTTTTGCAATATTGATTTTTCTTCTTTTTTTGTAGTGAAATCTACAGGCAGAGACGACACTATTGCAGGGAGAGCTGTTGATTAAGCGAAAAATCAAAGTAGGGTTGACAGGAGTGCTGATGCTGAGTCTTCCTAGCTATTGGAAAGACAAGTGGTCCTAACCCATTCACACCGAAATCAACTGGCTGAGTAGAGTCATTTCTAGGCACCTCGTTTCACTCGATGTCAACCAGTTTGATCAACAGATCAACCTACAGATGAGACAGTGCCATATGTTCCTATGAGTCATTAAGTTGTTAATACAATTGTTAAGTCGGTTGCTGATCTAGTTGATGGGGAGTTTGCTAAGGAGGTTGTTGAGGAGGAGGTTGCTTGGGTGGTCCAACCATATGTTGTTGTTCCTGAGTCGGTCCCATCGGTTACTACTGACATGGAGGTTACGACTCCTTCAAATGAGCCCTTTGTGCACATGGATGGAAGATTCCCTAGAGGGCCCATCGACCGGTCAGTGCTTACAGAGTATGCTGAGCATGTGACCTTACAACTATGGCAAGACGATGTATATGCCTTTTATGTTTAACTTTAATTTTTGTTTATATATGTTTGTCACAATAGGTATCAACTAATTTGTTTTTTTCTTGTCACAAGAGCGACCCACACTGAAGGTGACATCACACGGGTTCAAGATGAAGGACTTCCCGAAGATTCTGATGTCGAAGTAGGTCAGTCGGATTATACAAGACTTACAGCTGCCCGACGCTCTATTAGTTAGTGCGTTTGTTGAGAGGTGGCATAAGTAGACATCATCATTTCATCTTCCATTTAGTGAGATGACTATCACTCTGGATGATGTCTCTGCATTGTTCCATCTTTTCATCAGCGGCAGATTCTGAATGTCTCCCATACTTAGCATGGCCCTTGTATGCCAGATTATTGCACATGATTTAGGATTGTTTGAGGCGAAGGTGCCGAAGGAGTTTGGTGAGACTAGGGGTGCACACCTTTGTATGTCTTGGCTTCAGAAGATATACGATCGACTTGTAGCTGTTGGGAGGTATGAGGTTGCTGCTAGGGTGTACATGCCACATATAATAACATGTACTCTCTTTGTGGACAAGTCTGGTGTTTATATCGATGCCCGATACACGCGTCTCTTCGATAACCTCCAGGACACCAGTTGGGCTTAAGGGTGTGCTGCGGTGACCCAATTGTATACAATCAATGGAATGACGATGATCTTTGAGACCAAACAACTTGCTAGTTATTTGAGTATGTTACTGGTATACTTGAAATATTATTTATTGTTGATTTCTTATTTAATCATCGTGTAATTGTTGTGCATTTCTTATTTACTATTTATTGTGTTTCTGTTTTGACATCATTGTTGGATATACAAGCATTTGCCCACCGTCTGTGATAGGAGGGTGCAACCTTGCGAGGTGGGGGGGCCCATGGACGAATAAATGAAAGGTCAAGCAGGCACATCCCGACGGTGTTGTTTACACGAGAAGGCTCAATGTGCTGATGGTAGTATCATCTGGACACCATACACCAGTCATAGTGTCCACCGTGAGTTCAAGGATTCATCATTATATTTAGGTTATATGCGATGGGAGACCATAGTTGCTAGACACTTGCTCGATAGGTGTCTGCGATAATATGGTTATGTTAAAAGTATCCCACAACCTGTTTTAGATATACCATCTTCAGGTATTGATTGATGATTTTAGAGTAACTTCACCAGCTATGGTCGTGCCATTAAAGATTGAGTAGTCATTGTTCAACATCCCTCGCAGCGTGAAGATGGTTACTCAGAGTGGTACCTCACTGTATCACCCCATCGCATCACCCCATCTGCAGTTGATGCTGGGCCTTCTGGTGATGGGGTACTTGTTGATGACGTGCCGACGCCGCCTCTTCCAGCATATCACACCGATGACCAACAACACCTCTAAATGATTGCATTTATTATGAATAACCTCATGGGCTCGGTAAACCCAGATGATGAGGTTTATACAAGATTATCTTAGGCTACACACGTAGCCCGTTGGGGGCCTATTTAGATATGTTATGTATTATGTGTTATCTGTGTCATTTATACAATATTCAAACATCTTCATTTGAATATTATTCACACATCTTTAGTTGCTAATATTATTGATCTTCCTTAAATTGCAATGTGAACATTAACTGAAATCTGACAATGGATTACATAACTTAAACAGAAAAACTTAACACTATAATATGATTAATAAATAAAAAAAACATAAACACTACCAAACGCTTATGAACGTTTCAACATCTCCATTATGTCGTCGACAGATCTTGAGAGCTTAACATCTAACTCGATCGACCTCTTTGTTATCATATGACGAAATAATCTCCACATTTCCTTGAAATGTTCGTCGGTGTTCAACTCAATAAGGTTGTATTTCACCCTCCCGTTAGTATCAATCCAATCTTCACGAAACTCGATCTTTCTCACCTTTCTATTTTTGGTATCAAGCAACAATTCATTCAACTCGGACGTCAGGCCGACAAGAGACGTGATGCCATCCAAAAGTCAGAACTCTACAAGAGGAGAACCTTCAGCAAAATCCTGATCATCCAAAAAATCAAACAAATAACACTACCGAAAATTTTACTTAAGTTGAAATTTTCGGTATACCAGAAATGTGAAATTTTCGGTATCAACACATAAATTGCAAATTTTCAGAACTGAATGCAACTTACTAGATATTTCATTTAGTACAGAAAATTTTATTTAAATAAAAAATTTCGATATATCTATCGAAAATTTTATACGGAAATTTGATATTTTTAAACCAAAAATAGTTTTAGAAATATGAAAGTTGAGGGTGGGTGCCAGGTTAAATGATCCAAAAAGAAGCATTGGGGAGAGCCCAAAATTGGGCCCAAATCAATGTAATGCAAGCGGGAAAATATTGGTTCCACTTCAACACCATGGCGCGAAATATTCGTTTCACTTCCACGTCACCACTACTCTAAACACTCACCGTTCCCTGGAACCGCAAGATCATACGGCTATAAATCCCTAGAATCTATTACACGCTTATTCCTTTCCACTCTTTCACGCTTTGAAATAAAAACTCGCTCGCGCTCCCTCTTTTTGGCACACTCGCGAAACCCTCGATCTGAAAAACACCATGGGTAGAACCTCCAAATCTCAGCCTTCAAGCGCCTCTAATTCAGAGGAAGAAGAAGAGGTTGAGAACGTTAACGACCAGATCGACGATGACGACGACGAACTAGAAACCGTTGCTCGTTCCGCTAGCTCCGACGATGACGACAATGTGCCGGATGAAGATGAAGTCGTTGAGTACGCCGAAGACGATGATAATGAGGTAAACGTAAAATCATAGCCAGCATTCTGATCATTTTCATTATTAAATATTTATCTTATGTTTGGTTATTATTTTAGGATGAAAGTAATGTTATTCCTGAGATTAGTAAGCGTGAGAAAGCTAGATTGAGAGAATTGGAGAGGTTGAAGAAGCAGAAGATTCAGGAGATATTGGATGCGCAAAATGCAACCATTGATGCTTCTATGGTGCGTGTGCTATTCAATATACTAGATGAGTTTCTTTTTATTTTATTGTTGATTTGATTTTAATTAGTGTTTGTTACTGTTATTGTAGAACACTAAAGGAAAAGGGAGATTGAAGTATCTCTTGCAGCAAACTGAGCTGTTTGCTCATTTTGCAAAAAGTGAGGAAGCTTCATCTCAAAAGAAGACTAAGGGAAGGTACTTTATGAAGATTAATGGATAACGGTGTTGCAATTAGCCTCATCTTTTTTGTTGTCGTAATGAGTTTTGATTGTATTGATAATTATGCTTTGGTGTCTATGCAAGTTATTTCAAGGGTTTGGGTAATTTATATATACCAATAAAATTGTGAAAGTAAACTAGGGATAACTATTTGATGTTGGACATTTTTTATACTTCCAAAGTGTTTTAAATTGAATTCTGTATAAAAATTGTTGATGTAGAATGGGTAAGCTATGCATTTCTACCGGGGTGAGCAAAATTCAGATAGGCAACAAACCAAAATAATTGTGATTGATTAGCTTTCTCTAGTGTCATATAACTTAAAATGAATTCAATGTTGTCCATTTAAGGGGACGCCATGCATCAAAAATGACTGAGGAAGAGGAAGATGAAGTATACCTTAAAGAAGAAGAAGGAGGTTTAGGAAATACACGGCTGCTTACTCAACCATCATGTAAGCTATTTTTTCTTTTGTGTTCACTGGTGCATTGTGAGTAGCTTTTGTATTCATTTCTCACATTTCCTTGATTTTCTTTGGAAAATATTGGAATATCTGCTACCTATCATGATTGGTTGAGGGTGCACTGATATGCACACCATTTTAGTTATATTTTCCGGTGCCAGAAGGATTGCATTTCGGGCTGCCTTGTTTCTCATTGGGGATGTGTTCATTGGTTGAATACATTTTGAATGTTTTTATGGCCTGTAATGTTGTTATTGTGCACCACAAATTGTCTCAGTAGCTGGCCACTGTGCAGGTCTTTGCAGCGTTACATTTGGCTGTACACTTTTTAAAAATGTTGGAAAACTTTAAAGTACCCTTTACATTTTAGGGTTTCAGCAGTATGTTTTGGGGTAAGTTTGGGGTTTGTGTAAAAAAGAAGGCAGAGAAAACTCTAATAGTTGTGGAATTGATAAAGAGAGGAAGTCCTATGTCCTTTACTTGTTACTTATGAACATTATCACTTTTGAGTTTTTTGGGGTTGGACAGAATGCACCATTATTCACTATCTTGACTTCTATTTTGAGGGAACTCATCTAATGCTTGGGTTCTTTCTATTAATATTTGATATTTTATAAATTTTGCTTCATACAAATGTGAAATTGATTATTTGTCCAACAGGCATCCAAGGAAAAATGAGGGATTACCAACTTGCTGGGCTAAATTGGCTCATACGTTTGTATGAGAATGGAATAAATGGAATTTTAGCAGATGAAATGGTATGCATTAGTTTGTAGTCTTAGATGTCTCATTTAAATATCAGTACATAAAACATAATTTCCCTGCAGTGTGTTATGTTGATGAAGTATGAGTTCATTTTAAAACTATGATGAATAAATATGTTGTTGATCTGCAGGGGCTTGGCAAAACTTTACAAACTATATCTCTGCTGGGCTATTTACATGAGTTCAGAGGGATAACGGGTCCCCATATGGTGGTTGCTCCAAAATCTACTCTAGGAAATTGGATGAACGAGATTAAACGCTTTTGTCCTGTTTTACGGGCAATAAAGTTCCTTGGTAGCCCTGATGAAAGGGTAAGACTAGCTCTGTTGGAGTGAATTGTTTTGTCAAGGTTCTGACTGGTACATGGTTTTGACACTTTTTGTCTGATTATTTTAAATAACTACAGAAACATATAAGAGAGGACCTATTGGTTGCTGGAAAGTTTGATGTAGTTGTGACAAGTTTTGAAATGGTAATCAAGGAGAAGACTACATTGCGTCGCTTTAGTTGGCGTTATGTTATTATTGATGAAGCCCACCGGATTAAGAATGAGAACTCCCTCCTTTCCAAAACAATGAGGTTATATAATACAAATTACCGACTCCTTATAACTGGCACACCGCTACAGGTATAACATATTTATCATGTATGATGGTATTGTAATCTTAATGAATGTTTCTTTAAATAAACAACTTATTTGATTTATTGGCCTCTTCCTAACATGGAAATGTTAATGTACCAAATCTTGTGTCTAATTTAATTTATAATGAACTTCTTTGTTGTAGGGTTTATTATGTTATATATAATTTTTTGGTCTGTGTTGTTTAGGCTCTAAGCCTGTGGACTGTAGTTGTTTGAAAATTTTTGAATGTTCACCCTCTACACTCTTCTTATAAGTTCTGCATATTTTTTTGGTTTCACATCCTTAGCTTATTACACTCTTTTAATGTGATGGGGTTATTATTAGGCAAGAGTTTGTTATATGTAATTGGCTTTGTATAGGTAATTGAAACCCTTTTTGTTAAAGGAAAAATCCTTTTTTTTTTGGGTACAAAATGTTTGCATCTAAAGAGGAAAATCCTTTATATTAAAGGAAATAAAGATTGTCACATGCCTTTGATTAGAAAACAATCTGAGTCATCAGATTTAATTAATTTTGATATGATGGTCACAAGTAACCATAACAAATTGTTCTTATTAGAAGCTTGAGTGGCGCATTGTGGCATTACTGTGTTCAACCGCGAGAAACAGGGATTCATTGCTTTTGAGCTTTTTTTCTCTTAAAATATAGTCCAAACCACACCATTGCCTCTAATGGTTTGTTCACCAGTTTGCAACTAGTTGAATAGCATTACTGATTCACATAGTCCATTATAGTTTTCACAACAATGGACTATTCACATAGCCCACTGCACAGTAATAATTTTGAACTAAATGCTTTGAGCCTTTAAGTCTTGCTTATTTAATTTCTTGTTCTATTAGTACTAAACTTGCTAAAACAGTTGAGTATCTTTAATGTTGCAGAACAATCTTCATGAACTATGGTCTCTTCTCAACTTTCTTCTGCCTGAAATTTTTAGTTCTGCTGAAACTTTTGATGAATGGTTTCAAATCTCTGGTGAAAATGATCAACAGGAGGTAGTTCAACAACTACACAAGGTAAGCCTCAAACCATTGATTGTTTATTGTCTCTTGTGAACATATGATAATATGGCACACAATAATATTTTTATTATGTATGTTTCAGGTTCTCCGTCCATTTCTTCTTCGGAGGTTGAAGTCAGATGTTGAGAAAGGGTTGCCACCTAAAAAGGAAACCATTCTCAAAGTAGGCATGTCCCAGATGCAGAAACAATATTATAAGGCATTACTGCAGAAGGATCTTGAGGTTGTAAATGCAGGTGGAGAACGGAAACGACTTCTAAATATAGCAATGCAACTTCGTAAATGTTGCAATCACCCATATCTTTTCCAAGGTGCTGAACCTGGTCCTCCCTACACAACAGGGGATCATCTAGTTACAAGTGCTGGTAAAATTTGTTTCCTTTAAGAAATTCCTAATTGTCCTATTCAGATTGATCATTAGTAGCAAAATTTGTTCCTTTTCTAAAATATAAATTTACAGGCAAAATGGTTCTAATGGATAAATTACTTCCCAAACTAAAAGAGCGGGATTCTAGGGTCCTAATATTTTCACAGGTCAGTTTGATGTAATAATTAGATTCTCTTTGGCTAATTTTATGCAGCTTGGGATCATATCCATTTGTCCCTAGTCTTATTTTTTGGCTCTTCCACAGATGACTAGGCTGCTAGATATACTTGAAGATTATTTGATGTTTCGTGGATACCAATATTGTCGCATAGATGGAAATACTGGTGGAGATGACCGTGATGCTTCCATTGAGGCTTTTAACAAACCAGGAAGTGAGAAATTTGTCTTCTTGTTATCTACTCGAGCTGGAGGTCTTGGTATCAATCTTGCTACGGCTGATGTTGTCATTCTTTATGATAGTGACTGGTGATTTTTTTATCTGGCTGTGTCTGTTCTTATTTGCAGCGGTGCTGTAAGTTCAAAATCGATTGTTTGTTTAATATTTGGGCTGTAACAGGAACCCTCAAGCTGATTTACAAGCTCAAGATCGAGCTCATAGGATTGGTCAAAAGAAAGAAGTTCAAGTTTTCAGATTCTGCACTGAGGTTTGTAAAACTCTACTTTGTTATGTGATATGTTTCTATCTAATAATAATGAATGTAAGCACTCACACCTACTACGGAATACTGATTTGTGGATATTTGATACAGCAAATTCTAGAATCATGACTGGACAAAACTTGATATATTATATAAAATTAATATCACTGCAACATAAGAAGACAGCCTAAATTAAATGATGACTCATGTTCCATAAATCAGCATTGGTCATTTTAGATACAGTAAAATATTTGTATTGAAGTTAAAACTCAAATTAATTGGAAACTGTAAGCCCAAACTTTTCTAAGGTATCCAACAAGATGTGTTTGGCAGCCATCTGAAAATTGGTGTTTCCTAGTTCTTATTTTCTCTCTGTCAATACCTCAATCATTTAATTTTACAGTATACGATTGAAGAAAAAGTCATTGAAAGGGCTTACAAAAAGCTTGCACTTGATGCTCTGGTGATTCAGCAAGGGCGGTTAGCTGAACAGAAGAGTAAGAATTTTCAGTATGAATTGTTTTCATTAAGAAATTCTGTCATGTAACATGCATTGTGTATGATATGGTGTAATTGGTTTATGTATGCAGCTGTTAATAAAGATGATTTGCTTCAGATGGTTAGATTCGGTGCTGAAATGGTTTTTAGTTCCAAGGACAGTACAATTACAGATGAGGATATTGACAGAATTATTGCCAAAGGAGAGGAATCAACAGCTGAGCTTGATGCTAAGATGAAAAAATTTACTGAAGATGCAATCAAATTCAAGATGGACGACAGTAAGCAAGAACCTTAAAATAAATTTTGCACACAACAGTTTGATCTTTCCAATTAAATATATTGTTTGTATATGCACTTCAAAGTTTTTTGTTTTGCTTCTATGCTTGTGCTTTGATCATTTAAGAAATAGAAAATAATCTCTTTTTGTTGAAGTGGAGAAGCCGTGTTTGGTTTCAATGTGCGCTTCATCTGTCTTGAGCTATATCCTTAAGAGAAAAGAATAAACCAATTAACACGTCATCATTGTTTCATGTATTAATTTGGATCCTATACACAATAAACCTAAAGCTACGCAAGTGTATGTCTACTTCTATGGTAGTTTGAAGTTTTACTAATATCATTGGAAATTCTGCCTTCTCTACAGTCCTGCCTCTAGCTGCTAATTGTGGCATTTGTGTTGGCTTAATTGCATCCTCCAACACCTTCTTGTTGCGTGTGAAGTGGTGGATTTAATTCCACTTTGTCTAGAGGATAGGGTCTGTAGTGGTTTTAATGCTTGTGAGGTCCCCACTTTACAAGCCGGTTTTTGTATGGTGGAATTAGACCCAATTCAATTTCTTTGTAATGTTTATATTTTTCATTTTATGGAGCTTCAAAGTTGCATGATTTTGGACATAGATACAAATCTGTTGTTTCATTCATACAGAAAGTCTCTGGCTCCTGTTTTGCAATTTACTATGGCATTTTAACTTCTATGCAAGTCAGAAGTACTAATATTACTTTTTATAATTTTGTAGCTGCTGATTTGCTTGATTTTGATGATGAGAAAGTAAGTTGACATTTTATCTTTTCTACTCGTTATGGAATATGTTCTTGTTGCTCTTTTGCATCAACTCCATTTTTTCTCTTGTTAACCAACATCTGTACATATTTTCAATGAAGGATGAGAACAAAGTTGATTTCAAAAAGCTTGTGAGTGATAACTGGGTTGAGCCATCAAGAAGAGAAAGGAAGAGAAAGTAAACACTGCTCCTTTCTACTGTATATTTGATTTCATTATTTATTAATTTTTTTTCACAATCTTATTTATAATTATTCTTTTGGGGGATTGTTGCGAAATTGATTCTAGTTACTCAGAGTCTGAATACTTCAAACAAACAATGCGCCAAAGTGCTCCTACTAAACCAAAAGAACCCCGAATTCCTAGGATGCCACAATTGTAAGCTTCTCACCAAAGCTAAATTTTCTTCCTTATTAAGTACACTACTAATATTCCTGATATTTTTTAATTATGTTTTCCTTCAGGCACGATTTTCAGTTTTTCAACACTCACAGGCTGAGTGAGCTGTATGAAAAGGAAGTTCGTTACTTAATGGTGGGTAACATAGGCTGATTCACATCTTTCAGGTTTATTTCAGCAAATGTATGTGTTGGTATTGATATTGTTTAACAAAATTTCAGCAAGCACATCAGAAGAATCAGGTCAAAGACTCCATAGATGTTGATGAACCGGAAGGTACATAAGCATCCATTGGTTTAGTATTTCACCTTATTATTTGTATGCAAATGTGAATATTTAGTTAACTTATATCAACATGCTTGTTGAATGTTTAGAGGGGGGAGAGCCATTGACTGCAGAAGAGTCTGAAGAAAAGGAGCAGCTGCTAGAGCAGGTGAGCAAATTTGTTTGTAAACTAGGCTTTAATACAGATCTGTATATATAGTTTTAATTCTGGTATTTTGTTGACATAGGGATTTTCATCATGGAGCCGAAAGGATTTTAACACTTTCATTAGGGCATGTGAAAAATATGGCCGAAATGATATTACAAGTATTGCTTCTGAGATGGAAGGAAAGACAGAAGAAGAAGTTGAAAGATATGCAGAAGTTTTCAAAGAGCGATACAAGGAATTGAATGGTAAGTTGCTGCGAATATTAAAATGTGAATATTTTGCAGTAGAATTTTTTTGGTGATACAGTTTCCTTTTTTTGATGTACAATTGTGGCTATGAGAAATGAAGACTGACAGGGTAGGCTGTGCAGTGTTTTATTTAGACTCCGAAAATGCATACTTATTGGTTCTTTGTTATGTGTGTTAATTTACCAGCTGAAACTTGATATCAGTGGCGGTTTTTTGGATTGCCTTCTGCCATTGGCAACATTGCTTAAAATATAAGGGTCTCTTTATTTATGTATTTTGATTTAATGTCTGTAGATTATGATAGAATTATTAAAAACATTGAAAGAGGGGAGTCAAGAATAGCTCGGAAAGATGAGATCATGAAAGCTATTGGGAAGAAGTTGGACCGCTACAAGAATCCTTGGCTAGAGTTGAAGATACAATATGGACAAAACAAAGGGAAATTATACAATGAAGAATGTGACCGATTCATGGTATGGATATTATTGAAATCATTTACGCCCAGTTTCTTGTTTTTTCAGTTTTTTTTTATTAGAGTTCTAAAATTATTTTACCGTGCAACAAAATTTGTAGATATGCATGATTCACAAACTTGGCTATGGGAATTGGGATGAATTGAAGGGGGCATTTCGGATGTCACCCTTGTTTCGTTTTGATTGGTTTGTAAAGTCGCGGACAACTCAGGAACTAACAAGGAGATGTGACACCCTCATTAGGCTGGTGGAAAAAGAAAATCAAGAGTATGATGAAAGGGAGAGACAAGCTCGTAAAGAAAAGAAACTTGCCTCCAAGGTTTGTACTCGAGTTCCCATGTTTTTTGTACTGAGTTTCTTAATTCATATTGATATAAACTGTACAAACCTTTCAGAGTTCAACTCCATCAAAGAGGGTCTTGCCAAGACAGGCAGAGAGTCCATCTCTAAAGAAGCGGAAGCAGTTAACGATGGATTACTATGTTAGCTCGGTATGTCTGTTGTAAATGTATTATATATTCCATCATCTTGACTATAAGTGTTATTTCACTTAAGTAGACTTGTTTTGTGACAGGGGAAGAAAAAGAAATAAAATTGGCAATACATTACATCCTGGTAAAGGAGCGGTTGTTCCTAGAATGCCTTGCTAAGTTCAGTGCTAAGGGCTTCTTCTACCTTCACACCTACCCTTTCTGCATTCTTCTGCGTAATGTAACCTTAGGTTTGTTGAGGAAGACTTGGATGAAATCAAATGTTAATTTTTGAATGCCCGGTTTACTAAACTGCACCTGGTTTATTTACTAGTATGTAGTATTAACCGATTCTTTATATCATGAAGTTCTAATCAACTAGCATCGGTCATACATATTTGTTGTTGATGAGGTTAGGTTATACTTTTTAAGCAAATCGGATCACACGTTAGTCATACTTTTCTTTTTGCTTGTTTTCCAGGTAGAAAACTTGTCTATAGTACTAAATCTTGTCCAAAACAAAACACTATTTTTGCATATTAATTTGTTTCTTTTTACAATCATGTGTAATTTTTGAAGTGAATAGGATAAAATTTCTAGCCATGGTAAATTTAAAATAGAGTTTTTTAACACTCCTATAAAACATAGTTATACCATAAAATGACAAATATTTGTAGTACCTTACACTATTGAAAAATTATTGATTTTTATTTATACAAATGAGTGCTAGAGCGGAGTTAGTTACAATTTCCAACTTCTCTAACTAACTGTCTAACTACCCAACTAACTTTACTAACGGGCCAACTAACAAATTAGTTTTGCTAACTAAGGACTAGTTTGTTTTAATTTTAAAAAGATGAATTTTTTTCTTTGTATTTTTGAAAATGAATTTTACAAAAATGTTTTTGAAAATATTACAAGCTTTTATAAATTTGTTTTTTATAAATTAAAAGATAAATTTTGATATATTATAAAAATATATCATTGAAGATTAAAATATAGTTAAAATTATAATTTTTTCAAAAAGTTGTATTTCAAAAATAATTATTTATGAAGATGTATTTGAAATAGTTCTAAAATTAAGTGATTTTTTAAAATTTTAATATTCAAATAAAATTTTGATAAAACGATTATATATATAAAATAACATTTTAAGTTTTTAACGGTTGAAACTAAATTTTTAATCGAAAATTTTGTAAAAAGTTTCTTTGTAAAATATTTTAATACCTAATTATGTTACACTAAAAATTATTTTTTTAAAAGGGTAATGTTTGCTTTTTAAAAGATATAGTTATTTTTTTTTGAAAATTGTGTAATAAATTTAATACAAATTTATTATTTATGGTTTTTTAACTTGTGACTTTGGAGCACAAGGTAGCATTACCCTTTAAAAAAAACAAACAAACGGATTCTAAATTTTCGAAAGTAGTATAACTATTTTTGGTTATGGTTATCTCTAATACTCTCCCACAAATTCATGGAGTTTTAAGGGAAACAACTTGAGTTTTGATCGTGAACTCGTGGAACGAATTAGATGGTAGTGGTTTAATTAGAGATAGAAAATATTAAGAAAACCTGAGTCCGCCGGGGCCTGCCCAAACTCGGTACAAATTTAACAGGAAAAGTCCGATTTGATTAGGTGCGGGGAAAACTCAGTTAGTAATTGCGAGTGCGGGGGAGGGGGATGCTACTATCCGCCTCGCTCCCACCCCGCCCCTCTCGATCTTATGGTATTTTTAATATCTATATTTAAATTATTTTATTGCACATTTATTCACTTTTAAAGAAGTAATTAAAAATTCTCATTAGTCATTTTTCACTATTCACTCAAACCCTCGTCTTTAGAAACAAATTTATTATTAAAATAGTCAAGTTTTTGATAAAATTATTAATTTTTATTACTATTTAACAAAAATATTTTTTTTTGCGGATAGCGGCGAGTGCGGGTGCGCGAGCAAACCTGTTTTCATCGAGCGCGGATCTGGGTGGTAAATTTTCACCCCGACTGAGTTTTGGGGCGGGGACGAGTTTGTAATAGGGAGACGAGTGGGGTTGCGGGATTAGCTAGACTTGCCCCCGTCCCACCCCGGTGCCATGCCTAATTAGAGCATACACGTGCATGGTTAGGAACATGCTGAATTTGTGCTTGCTTACTTCCACTCTTTTGATGAGGTATGGGGATAAGTCAACCTATGCATAATGACATGGTCATCGAGAAATTTGGTGAAAAGCCCAGATTCTTCCCCATATTCAGATTAAACAACTTTGATTTTGACAATAAATTGAGTTCTTACATAGCTTTGGTACAACTTGAAAACAAATAATGCGCTCACCTTGTGCTTAAGAAGATAGATCTAAGTGTATCCTAAATAGGCCTCTACAAAGCAATATAATAGGAATAACTATTGCTAGAGGGAGTCGGTGATGGTTTCCACAAGTCAATCTGAATAAGTTGAAAAGACTTGGTATATTTTGTATTAAATAAAGGAGCATGCAATTTGTTTGATTTGCCAAGACAACAGGAATTGCAAAATTCAGCAAAGTTTTTATTTCTCAAGTGTATTACGCGAATCGAGTATGCTATTGATAACTCTAGGATTAACATGACCTAACTTAGAATGCTAAATGGAAAAATTACTGGTAACATATCCTACATTATCATACCGATGAAATGTTATAATATTATTTACAATAGAACAAAGTGTTGAGACTTATTTGTTATGACATTGCTTGAGGGTTATAAAACTAGACTATTGAAGCAATACAATCCACTACCATCAAGGTATCCTTCAAGAATCACCAAGTTAGATCCCTGTAATTTGAGATAACACTTATTAGAATGTAATTCAAAATAAAACTTGTTAACTTTGACAAATTTTGACACACATGTCAAACTTCTAGTGATACTAGGAACATGAAACAAGTTATCTAATTACAACTCAAAATTTGACACATGTTTAAATTTGAACTTAGATTTACAAATTGACTTGACCATTACCAACCAGAACTCTATTAGAACTTGCACAATATTGTTTACTTTTCAAGTTTGAATCACTAGAAGTAATGTGATGGAAAACACCTAAATCTTCAAACTAAGCTTGAGTCTTTAAAATAGTGCTTGGCATAAGGGGTGTATGGAAAAAACAAGTCACACATATCGGCAATTTGGACTATCTACCGTTTATATCCATGCACCGAATCTAATAATACTGGACATGAGTTTGTGCGTTGGTAGAACCCAAGTCCCACACTGGTTAAAGATAGAGTCTACATAAAGTTTTATTTAGAGTGATACCCCTCACCATAAAAGCTAATTTTATAAGAATGAGTTAGGTCAAACTATTTTTATTCATGAATTTAGTTAGAAACTATGATTTCTATTTCTGGTCCTATTTACTAGAAAAAGTTGATTTTTTAGATTCATTGAATAATCAATGTATCTAGTCCAAGATACAGTTGTTAGACGAAGACAACTTATCTAGAGGGGGGGGGGGGGGGTGAATAGAAATCCAATGAGGCAAATTATTAAACACAATGTGCGCAATCAATTTTGGTTTGAAAATTTATATAGTTTTGTTGATCTTAAATTCCAACCACAATCTAAAGGATTGTGATCAACTCAAAACGTTTTTCAAACCGATTTAAAAAGAAATTTCTGAATGAATTAATCGCACAAATGATGAATTTAACAACTTGCAAATGAGATGTAAAAGAAATAGAGATAGAGAGAGTATACAAGGATTTTTTTAGGTAGTTTCCCAATCGACCTTGCTATGGGTACATCTAACCTCAACTCAAACTCAAATTGAGATAGTGAACTTAACCTTACTTTACAAATTGTAGTTTACAAGAGAAATGTAACAATGCAACGCTACAAACCCTATGCTTGTTGTTGATCCAAACACTTTCTCTTCCCTAGATCTGAGCTTGATCAAGTCACCCAACAATGCCAATTTGATTACCGTCTCACGTTACTCCTTTGCAAGAACAACAACTCTTCAAAACCTTCACTTAATCGAATCTAAACTGTGAATTGTTGTAACCCAAGATTTACCAAGATGATTCACCGTCTCATGCTACTCCTTTGCAAGAGCCATAACTCTTCAAAGCCTTCACTCGATCGAATCTAACTTGAGTAATCTTGTCCAAAACCTTCAAATCCCCACTTTGATCTTTAAGGAAAACCCTACCTTAGTTTTCTTATTTGAAACCCCCTAAGATCTCAACCCAATTTACAATATCAACTTGATTCTAGATGGCACCCAAACAATGAATAATTATGTGTACTTTGTTTGAGTGTATGCATAAAACCAAGGTTAAAGATGAAGAAGACTCTTAGTATGTTCCAGGTTTAATTTATGATTTTACCAAAATCATTAAAGAAAAATGATGCATGTAATAGGTATATATCTGTGAGCAAGTATGAAGTAAAAGTAATGGAAAGCAATGCAAACTTTCAAGATTTTTTGATATATAGGTTGACCTATGAAAGTTATCTGTCGACCTATGCAGATCATGTGTCGACCTGTAGAGACGACACATCTAACAGAGTCCACAGGCTTTAAAACTACAACGCACGAGTCAACCTATGAGCTGGATGTGTCGACACATATACAACTTTTTCTTTTATGTACCGACCTAAAACACAAGTGTGTCGTTACATAGAGATATTCTTCTTCTATGTGTCGACTTGAAGCATGTATTTGTCAACACATAACTCATTTTTCTCATAAAAATGAAATTTTAATGCATAAATCAATTTCTTGATGCATGAATCTTTTCTAAACCTTTTCCAACATGTTTTTCGCGCTCTCTAATGCTAATTCACATCTAAACTCATATGAAACCTTTCAATATACATAAACGCTAAAGTATCCTAGTTTTGACATCATTCAAAATACATCTAATCAGAAAGTTGCACTTATATAATCCCCTTTTTGATGATAGCGAAACTTGAGGCGGTACGTTTTGTATCCATGAAGGCTCCCCCTAAATGTATGCATCATAGATTCATAGCTGCTACATATGCTTCTCCCCATTTGACAATATCAAAAAGAGACAAAGCAAACACATTAACAGTATCACATAGATACAACATAACACATATACAATATACCATACATAAGCGTTTGCAAAGATAAGAACATGCACTCACATATAAGCAACATACATGAAGATACACAAGAGAAATAAACACATCATAAATATCAAAACAAAAAAATTACATAATATTCATACAAGGTAATACACATAGTACACCCATGGTCTCATAAGCAAACAAATTAGTAACATTGTGAATACATAACTAGCAGAAAAACAAACCAACAAAGGAACAATGCATGAAGACTCAAAATACGACTCAAAGAAATGCACTACAAGGCATAAGACTTAAAGATACAACAACACCCCTTCATCGTCTTCCATGAACCCTAGGCATTGGTCTTATTCCCCTATGCTATCCTTGTCCACCATTACCATAGTTATAATCCAAGAAATCACACATTTCTCAGTAAAACTGAGCATAATGATGATGATTATCATTTTTTTGAGTAGAGATCATATGATTGATCCTAGAAATCGCAACTGTATGGTTTGCATTAATATCATTGCGTATAGACACACAAATTTCTGTCACAAAAGAAGCAAAGACTTATAAATTAGCATCTTGTGTAGTAATATGTTCTTGCATCAGACATAATCTTTCCACTTGAGCAACCTCAAAGGCATCTGGCCTCCTACGATCTTCATCATAATGCTCATCTTACCTCAGTTGCATGTTCGGCAACATAGTCATGATGGAAGACGAATCACACAATCCAACACCAAAAGTATCACCATGAGCATCCCCATGAGTAACGTCTCCCATAAAAGCACCACCCTCAGGAGCATCATGAGAAGCACCAATTGGTTGATCATCAATCATATGTGTGTCAGCAGCATCATCCTCAAACTCTGCAGGATCATCAATATTGTAGATCTCCCTACCATTCTTGCTCGTACGGAAGTAATACACACAATGTCTTATATCCAAAAAATAGTTTACGTTGGTTAGGGTACATTATGAGAACTCTTGAGCTTGACCTTTAGATCTATACATAAGATTAGGCATACCGATATTGAAGTAATTCAAAATCTTAGCAATCACGGGGACACAACATAATAACGTCCCTTTGTTGCATTCCTTGATGGCGAACATGCGGGAAACAAAATAATGAGCCCAATTAATTTTGATTCTATTTAAAAGAATGTATGCCAGATGAATTTCAGCAAAGTCTACTCTTGAAAACCCGCCATTCTTTGGGCGCAAAACATGAGAAACAAGCCAAAACAAAATTCTAGGAACCATATTCACTTGACCAGTAGTAATTGGATTATAACAATCATCGAGACGAGGAGCTTTAAGTAACTCATTCACATGAACGTTCAACTTAAAGTGTATATGAGTGTTGGTATCCGTCACCAACGATTCAACTTCATCATCATCATCAACATCAACAACAAAATACCAAATAATGACTTTCAAAGATCATCAGTGAAATCATAAACAAAGTTACCTATGGTAAACTTGAAGCATGAAACTTGCCTCTCATGTAGCCTAGAGTAGAATGCACGAATGAGGTCTTCATTATAGTCCCGAGCAAGCTGCAGAAAGTAATCAATTTGTTGATAAGAAACAGGACTAATAACTTCGAGGATATCCAAATAATCGACCACAATGGGCTTCCATACGTATTGCTTAACAACAAATCGGTATTGATGTTTTTCTTCAAATTACTTAACACACTTAGTTGAAACCAATGAAAAAGGAGTTTCTACAACTGTAAAAGATGTAGTTTCCTTACCCTTTCCTTTAGCACCACCTTTGGACTTAGAATGCTTAGGTGCCATGGATAATTTTGCTAACAAAATTCTCACACCAACTGTTTGATGAAATGTGTGAACAAGAAGTGAAGGAGTTTGAGAGACAAATGATTACCCAAAAACTCAAATCACACATACACAATCACAAAAACACAACAAGAAGTGAAGAACAATAAAAAATACGAAGGAATTTGGAGTTTTTGGAGAGTTTAGGTGAATAAGGGTTTTTGAAGGTGAAATGTGATTTTTTTAATGCTAGTGAGTTGATGGAATTTTGAACGTATATGAGGTTTGGTGCATGAATCTAACAATATAAAGTAATGATATTCAGAGTTTGTAAGATTAATGAGAAGATGAGTGAATTTGGAACTTGGGTGCATGTATGAGAGAAGAAAATAAATGAAGTGAATTTGATCCAAATTAAACTCACGAGTCCACTTATGAACACATCTGGCAACTTAAAAAGGTTACATGTCGACACACACTGAATTGAATTTAAAATATTTCAAAAATAATTCCATGTACCGACCTATACACTCATGAGTCGACACATACTTAACATATTTTGACAAATTCAAAAATTTATTTTCATATGCCGACCTATACTACATATGTGTCGACCTATGAAGTTTAAAGCTAAAAAAAATTTGACACATAAGAAATTGGAATGACTTTGAGAGACTCAACTTAACTTGTGCATAACTAATTGATGAAAGGCAAATGCATATGCTTGTTTTTCATTATTTGCTTGCTAATAACATGCAAACACACATATGTAAGCATGAAATATAACAAAGATATAGATCACATGTGAAGACATCTTGAATGAGACCACTATAAACATGTTAAATGAAACACACAATGGTTACACTTGAAACTTTTGGAAACGAACACTCATAACATGTATCATACACACAGTATATCACATACCTTTGGAAAATAAACAGGTAAAAGATAGAAACTTACTTACAAAGTGAAAATTGAGATGATATTACCTTATCGTACGAACGAAGGAGGATGCACATGAATTCCACAAGGAACTCTCGAATGAAAGTTGGAATAAATGCAAAACGTTCCACAAACCAATTAACAACAATGATCTTACCACCTTTCACTTTGACAAAGTATCTAATAGTGTAGTTTGCAATGAATCCATGAAAGAAAAGTTATTGATTTGATGATCATCCCTTTGGTTGGAATTTCAATCTCATCTCTTTCATGATAGCTATATTATCCTCCTCAAGCTTCATCGTCTTAGGTTGATCAATCCTTTATTCAATGTTCTTGAGTATGTCTTTTGAAGATAAGCTTATTGCATGAAATGAAATACCTTTTCCACATTTATTGGATGGAAGCATCACAAGTAATCTACACGCTTTTACCAATTAAAGAATAATAGTTGTTGAATTCCTTGGTAACACACCCCTTCTTTCTCACCACAAAGTTAAAGAACTAAGGAGATGTCACCCGTATCATGTCTTGAGCATCCATAAATGAGATCCTATACTCTCTTCATAGAATCAAGATATTTATCCTACGAAATCAATAAGGAATGCTAGGTACCCAATCTTCATTGGGTCCTTGAGGGTGAGTGAAAACCCAATTGTATTTAGGCAACCATTGACAAATGCCTTTAGGCATAAGAAATTTTCTAAACTTGGATTTTACAATGATATGACCCTTCTTGCAACAAAAGTGAAAGTTAGATGATGAAAAGAGTGACCTTTGCTATTTTGGTCCTTTTCAACAAAGGTCCTTATATGAGAGGGCATCTTATACTTGGTAGTATCAATAGCAAAGTGAATTTTGGTTGTAATGCCTTGTGCAACTTAGCTTTAAGAGTATTTACCTCTCTTTCTTAAACGTGACAAGTTTACTAAACCATGAAGGTTCTTCATCCTCATCTTTAACTTTTTGAATATCTACCATAAATTGCTTAAGAGATTCCATATTCTTTTTGGTTTCCAAAACTTTATCTTCCAAATGTGCGAAGATTCTTTTATTTGAAGTTAACTTTTTGAAAGCGTCTACGACTTCTCAATGAAGATTTCAAAAGCTTTTTGCAACTCAGAATAAGAAAATTCATAAACATGTTCATATTTAGAGTTACTTACATTCTTTTTCTTCTTTTCATGATAATAAGCTGAGAGACAAACATTTTCAACTTCTTCATCATCACTTGAACTTTCATCACTTGAGGACTCGCAATAACAAGGAGCAAATGATGAAGCTTTAAGTATAAATGGTAACAATCATGAATGGATGACAATATGAGTAAGGTAAGTGATCAAGCAATGCATATTGAGACATGAGAAAATCAGAAGTTCAAACATAGCATTCAATTCACTTAAGAGAAACAAACATCAAGAAGATTCACATAAGAAGCATATCCATAAACTAGGTCAAAACAAACACCAAATCATGTTCAAAACAAACCCAACTTGAGGCATCCATCAAAAATATAAAAATGGCCAAATAAAATCAAACTAAAGGCTTTACCTCATGTCCATACATTCAAGAATATGTGTGCAAATGATCATCAAGAGATTAACATAAATGACCATTCAAAATCATTAACAAGTTCATGGTATCAAATTAATCAAGGCTCAACAAAATCAAGCTAAAAGATATCAAACCAACATCACCAGTACTTAACAAAAATACTCAATCATCATACATTCATGTATTAAAAGTTGGCAAAAAAATCAGCTCAAGAAAACATGTAGAAAGCAACTTAAAACCCTAATTAAAGGGTGTTTTGGTAAATACACTACACAAAATAATTTAAATAAGGCCACTTGGAAGCCACCTGGGAATATTTAAATGAAGTGGTAGTGACATGACACACGCGTGGCTGGTCAAAGGAAGACCAACAAAGGGACACACAAACGCCAGAGTCCTAGCTCTAGTCGTCTTCTCCGGCTTGTCGCCGGAGTTGCAAGGGGAAAAACTTAACAAAAACAAACAAACTTGGTATCATTCTCAAGGATTTTTCGTGTAGAATCCATTTCTACCATTATTTTTCTCATTTAAGGCCTATAACACCTTTAAATCAGGCCACAAAAAAATGGCCACAAAATTGAAAGTTCATGAAATGGCACGAATACAACCCATAAACATTCTACTATTAATCACACCTTCAAATACACAAAGAAAGAAAGTCAATACACGTGAAAAATGATGGGAAAAGTTTGAAAAAGTTTTACCAAATATGAAGCTTTTAGGTCTCGGTTAGTGTTTCAGATGCCTCACCAAATGATCTCAAAAGCTTCCTTGTGTTTTTAAGATGATGATGGACCCAAGCAAATGAAAGGAAAGATCAAGAATGAGAGAATTCGAAAACTTGTTTTTTTGATGTGAGAGTGAGATGTTTTGGTTTAGTTTGTGTTGAAAATCTTGCTCTCTCTCTTGTGTTTTTGCGTGTATTGTTTTCTCCTAGAATGAGGTGTTTTTGAGTTAAAACTTTTTAACTTGTTTCTTTGGTCAAAGCTTGAAAAATGATGCATGATGGTGAGGTCTCAAGCTAGCTATGTGTTGCACCCTAAAATTTGCCCTCGCGTTTTCTAACCTTGACTGGCTTTTGTTTCGTATTCTTTTGCATATCATTATAGGTCGATCATATCGCATAATTAACCAGTTTATCAACTCTTTGGTTGCTTTGTCTCTTTTGCGAATCAGGGATTGACTTCATAAGCTTCAAAGGTGGCTGGATTAGGGTTTTAGAAAAGAGTGGATCTATTGAAGGAGATGTCATCTGAGGTTCGTGAAGGTGTTGTTCAGTTAAGCTTCACTCAAGGCTGATGGGTTCAATGTATATACACTACCATCGCAATTCAAATGAGCGTAATTGGAATGTAATCGGGAAAGAGGGGTTTGCGTCATTCTGAGATGGATTTGCCAAGGATCGATTTTCATTTACAAGATCCGTTCACATTTCAAATCACGCCTTTCTGGTTTTGTTTGTGGCAAGGCCCTAATGTATTTGAATGACCAATTTGCTTCATGACTTAATTTGAAGAGTGTTAGGGGGTTGATTTCTAGTGCAATTTATGGGCTCATTTCAAGATTGATTTTATTTAGTCAATTCAAACATGATTATTCAAGAGTTGAGTTTCTCAAAGATAAGATTTAAGAGTTGATTTGGAATATGATAATGACACTAGAGTTCATGCAGATTCGGGGCCCAAGTTCACTTTCTTACTTATTTATTTTACAAGTAAGAATAAAGTTGATGCAGTTCCAAATTCAAATGCAACTACAATTCAAATGCAAATACAACTGCTTAGCAGCTTGAAGAAGAGATAGTCCAATTTCCTTCTGTTGATGAATTGTTGTCTACTTGCACAAAACTTTTGATGAAAGAACCTTTTGCTTTTCCTATCCGCGACTTGCTTGTGATGATGTGCTCCCAGGATGATGGTGAACAAAGATCTAGTGTTACTTTTGACCGGATCAAAGAATGTGGTATAATTTCTAGCAATGAAAATTACATCATGCTGGCTACACTTTTTCATGTTCTTACTTTAATTCTTAATGAAGATTCGCAAACACTTCGGCAAGCAATGGAATCAGAGATAAAATAAAATCTTCTAGCTGTGTCCAACCGGCACCAACAAGTCCTGTACAAACCACGCACCACTGCTACACTCCTCAACAGACCAAACCCTGCTAAATAAAAATAAAAAAAACAAATCCGTATCAGTCGCAATCAGTTCCACGTCAACCTGCGGAGTTTCGTAAATGACAAATAAAACCGCAACACAAATGGGCAAACTCGTACAACACTCGGCGCACCAACTTGCTGCCATTCGAAAGGTTTGCACGAGATGAACAGTACAGAAATGTCGCGCGGCAATCGTAACATAATTAAGGCATGAGGCTGATCCATACCTGCATTAAGGACAATATCAAGTTGAATAAATCTGCAAAGAAAAAAAAAGGAGAAGAATAAAGATAAGGACAACATCACAGCAATAATAAATAAACCTTTTCCTAAACCTTCAGCAGGCCAGCGTACCGTGTACGACCCATCTCCGAAACTGCGAAAGCTTTAATTTGTAGCAGCTCCAAAAATCCACATCTCGCGACTCAGGTAAACCGCACTTGATCGAGAGATGATGCGCATCACTTTGTTCACACTCTGCGGCATCACAAATGCGTTTCTCATCAACAGTACCTGCATAAGACAAAATCATCAAATTGGTTTTTGCACTCACTTTCCAAAGGACACAAATTCAGCCACTACAATCACAAACCAATACCTCATGAGGCCCCCTCCAAAATCATACCAGCTACACCCTGCAGCAAAAGGACACAGGCCCCCTCCAAACTCTGCTACACAACCAGCAACATAAAACCATCAGCTTCACAAACAAACAAAAAGACAAGCTCTGCACAAGCTGTACCAGCCTGCTACAGACCAACCCTGCTACAAATCCATACCAGACCAACCAACAATTCCTGCAACAAACCAACACAACAACTTGCTCTAACTTTACACCAAATCCACTCTAAACCAGCATGCTACAAAAAACCATACAACACAACAAAGAGCAGTATCAAGGCTACAGCCAGCCTGCACAACCAAAAAACTTGTTGCCTCAAAACCTGCTCCATAATAGACCCGCACCAGACAAGTTCCTGCACCAACCAACATCAATGACACAAGCTGCTACATCAGACAAAATACCTCAGAAACACCAACATGTACTCTACAAGGAAACAAAACAAAGGCACCTTGCTTGCAAGCGGTCCCTGCTACAAAAACAACAGCAGTATTAATTAACAAAAGAAAAAATTTCAGAAACCTATTCTACCCTTCCCAGTTCCTGATAAAACCAATAACCTTCAAATCTTCATACTTCTCTTCTCCCATTCAACCGGATCCCTTCAAACAATCCAAACACATAAACCTCAAACCAATTCTTCAACAACAAAAAACCACCCTCGTCATCCTCAATCTTCAAACCTATCCTTCACTCACCCGACCCTCTTCACCCTCTTCCTCAACCCAAAAATATTTGATACAGCTCACCACCCCTCGACCCCAACCGCTTTATCATCTTCAACCTTTTCCTTCCTTCAAACAACCAACTCAAATAGAAACCTCAAGCCTATTTTTCTCACAACAACCATACCCTTTGCACCATCCATAACCAAATCTAGATTTGAATCTGAAAGAAAAGAGTAGAGGAAGAGATTTAAGAACGAAACACATATCCAAATTAAAACGCAAACCTCTGTGAATGAAACTGAGACAAGGTCGATTAACGAGAAGCAAAAAACGATTTGAAATACATTGGAGGTTGGACGGATTGATTTTTTCTTTTTCTGGATTTGTTTCATTGCGGAGTTGTTGTTTTGATCTTTCGATATTGGAAGCAGATGTGGCCGTTTTCTGTGTTGCTTCTTCTAGGTCTAGGTTTTTCTCTCATTGCTATTAGAGAAGCATCATATTGTGGACCAAGTTCATTTTGGTTGGATGAATGAGCCTGAGAAAACCCATTGGTGAATCGTTGTTGACAACATACCCTCTCCCTCCGTTCTCACCCCCTGTTTCATTAACATTTCCCTTCCTGTTTTTTTTTTATTTAATAGTGTAAGTTTTTTTAGTTATTATATATATTATATATATATATATATATATATATATATATATATATATATATATATATATATATATATATATATATATATATATATATATATATATATATATATATATATATATATATATATATATATATATATATATATTTTTAAACAAACTGTTATTTTGTAAAATATATTATATATATTTTTTTAATATTTCTTTTAAAAGCTTATAATATTTTATATTAGAGTTTTTAGAATATTTTTTTCTAGAAGTTAGATTTTATTTTCATTGAGCATTTTGTTCCATTTCATCTGTTTTTGGTCGATGACGAGACCTCCGTAATTCATTACCAGTCAAATTATTGATAAGTAATGTTGGATCTGAGACCACCTCTTTTCTCTCTTCGTCACTTGTCCCGACTCGATTCAAAAACATTGGCAAACAATCTTCAAAATCAAATTATCTTTGTATTGAATTAAAAAGAGGGGATTAAGTGTAGACTTTCTTCCTCTCCGAGTGTTGGGATGCCCACTGTAGTGAGGGTGGTTTCGGCACTCGTCTTTCAATACGAAGACGTTTCCATACCATCTCTCCTAAAAAACCTCGGTTCCGTACCGAGTCCATTTTCAAACCATAATAAATCAAATTCTCTTTGCATTGGACTAAAGAGAAAGGATTAAGTGTAGACTTCTTCCTTTCCGAGTGTCGAGATGCTCACTGTAGTGTGGGTGGTTTAGACACTCGTCTTTCAATACGAAGATGCGACTTTGTCCGCCACCTCAACTTTCTCCCGCAACCCTTGTCACCTAAAAAACCTCGGTCTCGTACCGAGTGTATTTTTCAAACTCTTTTAACAAAAACTTGAATGGTCATGGAGTGGTTAGGCGTAGGCCTTCTCCTATCCCGAGTGCTGACGTTTACCGTAGGGTTCTCTGTCGCAAAGCACTTACCATTCAAAACCAAAAACATCTTTAATAAGAGAACGCAGTTCTCTTTGCATTGAATTAAAGAGAGAGGATTGGGTGTAGACCTCTTCTTCTCCGAGCGTAGGGATGCCCGCTGTAGTGAGGGTGGTTTCGACGCTCGTCTTTCAATACGAAGACGCCTCGTTCGCCACACCTTTTCATAAAAAAAACTTTGAGATAAAGAATTGGGTACTACCCGTAGGGGTTACTATCCGAGGACCTATCTCGCCCCTAAAAAACAGTCTCACCTAATCAAACATGTCACCTTGCCTCGCATGGCGAAAACCAATCTTCCAAAGGATATGTTACGTCCGTTCGACCGCAAACAGGTACGCATAAGTCTCCAACGAGCGAGCTGCAAAACACCTAACTGCTAGAATGCGCACGATAGCATCATCCGTAAAGACATCAGCACACTGTTCGCACGAACTACGTTTGCTCTGATTTCTCATGTCAGATGAGAATATGTAGGCACAAGACGGCGATGTCTTGGCGAGCTCCCTTTTTCACCTTTCACCCGTAGTTAGCCGAACTACGACTGCTCTGATTTCTCATACCAGATCAGAATACGTAGGCACAAGACGGCGATGTCTTGGCGAGCATATTCCCCCCGAACTACGTCGACTCTGACTTTCTCATGTCTATTGAAAATACGTAGGCATAGGACTGCGAAGTCCTACCAAGTCTGTTCCCTCTATCTTCTCCCCCGTTACTTCTCTTTCCCCGTTTCTAAACCTTTCTCTTTACCCATTGGAACACTTTTTATAGCATATATTTAAGCAAATATATTCACACATCGACAAACAAAAGGTTCCCATCGAGTACGATGGATGCGAGGGGTGCTAATACCTTCCCCTCGCATAACCGGCTTCCGAACCTGTTCTTGGTCGCGAGACCATCTTATCCATTTACTTCTTAAGGTTTTCTCGATATTTTCCTTTCCCCTCACGGGATAAATAAAGTTCGGTGGCGACTCTTCTGTCTATCTTTTTCGCCTCTCCGTCGTTGCGCGATGCATTTTTCGAGTAGCGACACTATGGTGCAGATGTTAGGGGAATGTGTTTTGTTGGATAGTGACAGAGAAAATGCAGCAAGGAATGAGCAGGAAAGGTCAATGATATGAGCTACAAAAGTTTGTTTTGCAAATGTTCATGATATGGTCCGAAATGCCTTTTGTATGTGTCATGAGGGAAAGAGCTTTAAATGGAAAATTTAGAGGTCTTAAATGACATATAAGGTGCACTTGAATCAATATTTTATTTGCTGCAAAATCTTATTTTGGCTTGGTCATGAAGTTTGGTCGTGGTGGCAAGGTGGAAAAAAGTGTATGGGGGTCACTTTGGAACATCATATAACCATGAATGTTGGCTAAAATGAGGAGATCTTGAGCTCTTTGGAAAATAGGCATGTAGATGAACAATTTTCATTTGAAAGTTCTTTGAAATTGTGCTTGGAAGATGGGGAAATCTAGACTTGAAAACTTGTCCAAAATACTTCCGTAAGACTTGGCACGTGTGGCCTAGTCATAGCCTTGACAAGTTTTGGCAACTCTTGGCACCCAACTTCATCACATCATAACTTGAGTTTTAGGGACCCTCTTGATGACTTATTAATATCCTTGGAAAGATGAAATCAACGAGAAAAACTTTGATGTTGAAAACATTGTGAATTGAAGCTTGCAACTACATGAAAAGTGGTGTGCAAGTTTGGCAAAACTAGAGGCCTAGGATGCCTTGGCAGATTTGGCAAGTTGCCAATCTCATGCCCAAAAACCTTCATACTTTGAAACACCATAACTTTTGATTTCTTGATCTAATTGGAGATTTCTTGGTATGCTTGGAAAGCTTGAAGAACAAGGAACAAATTTTCATGTTGATGAAATTTTGAATTGAGACCTGGAAACAGCTGAAAAATCTATTTGAACTAGGTGCCAAAATGCTGCCCAAGACTTTGCCAAATTTGACAACTTTGTGACTTCAAATTTGAGACACCATAACTTCAAACCCATTCATCTTTTGAAAATGATTCATTCTACAAAATTGTAGTTTAGGATGTCTTCTTTTCAATATAATTAGTTTTCTCCATTTGACTCAAAGATGAGTGAGATATGGTTCTTGTAAGATGGCTAGAATTCTTGATTTCCACACTTAGAATTTTTCACCAAAAACCCTAATTTCCCAATTTCCCCTGATTTTATGATTCCATTTGATTCTTCTTGATCAATCCTCACGAGATCCTAGAATATGTCTTGAAATGTTCATGGTTGACCAAAAAAACTCAAGGGTTGACTTTCATAGTGCCTCAATTGACTTTTTAATCCGATGACTTCAAAACCTCTCCCAACCACTTAAGAAGCCCTTAAAATGAATTGTAACCAACCAAATGGCATTTTAGGAACCCTTGAATTATATGGGGACTTACTTGGTTGATCCTCCCTCAAAATCTTGATTAATCAGTGCTTTTAGCTTCTTGACCAAAACCCTAATTCCACAAAAGAAACAAAACCACAAAACTTGATAGTTTGGTTAGTTATTCAAGAATGATTAACCTATAATGCTTGTGAAAATGATGATGACATCTAAGGGGTAAAATTTTGGTCATGACAAGTACACATTCACTGACTCTACTAGCGAGTCTAACTCCTTTCAGATCAGGAATTCTGACATAAGTAAGATAACCTCAAGTTCTTAAATAAGACATATTTGGTTGTCTTTTCTTTTATATATCATAAGGAGATATTTTAATTTTTTTTGACTTGGGAACTCAATTAAGGACTTAACAAACAATAAATAAAACCTCCCCTACCAGTGAGATGCAACACGAGAATAACAACAACTAGTTCAGTAAGAGTTCTACTTTTTATTTTTATTTTCTCTACCATTCATTTCAAGAAAATATGGTTTTGTCGTTCCATGTAGAATTTCATGTTGTTTATAAAATTCCTTAAATAAACTAAAATCATACTCATTTTCCCAATCACTAAGAACCTCTTAATTTTCTTACTAAATTGATTTTCAATTTTATTCATAAGAGTGTTAAACATATCAATCTCATTCACAAAATTATGATTCTTAATGATGGTATACAAATATACTCCAATAGAGTGACTAAAGTCTGTCTTATTTAGAAGAAAACTAGAAACAAGATTCTTTATAACCTCAGGAGTATGCATGACATTCTTAAAGATTAAATTATTTTTGGAGGTGGAATTCAACTCCACGACTCTAATATCAGAAACATTAATGGTGTGGGCAACTCTTAACAACACTTTCTTATTCGTGTATGTTTTAAACATTGCACGATGAAAACATAAATGGCGAGAAGAGTCAACGTCTATCCATCAACCATCAAATTCACCAATCATGTTGGTTTTAACGATGAAAGCAATAAATCTCTCATCAGTAAGGTTAACCTATGCATTAGGGGGAACAAAAAGTTTAAACTCGATCTTACATTTCTTAATCATATAACCTGGTTTTCCACAATTGAAGTAAGAGAAAACACTAGTGTCATTTCTTTGTGGCGGTGGTGGATGTTGCTTGTTAATTGGAGTAATTTGGGCCCTAGAAGGGTTCCCATTCTTAATTCAACTCACAACATTGAGGTTCTGATTCTTTAATCATTTGTCGAAGGGATTAAGAACTATACAAAATTTATTTTTGTTTCTAGAAACAACCAATACTTATTCTTTTTGATCTTATCTCTAAATTATTCTTCAGTTCAAAGGCGAATAATCACACCTTCAATTAAACTTTCTTTTGTTTTGTGGCATCAGAATCTCAATTAAAGTTTCTTTTGTTTTGTGGCGAATCAAATTTTTTAACAACTTTTAAACTAGGGGACAATTTGTCAATAACACAAACAATTTGAAATTGTTCATATAAGGGCATACCTTTAATGATGATCTTATAAGCATTATTTTAAAGTTTGTAACATTGAGCCTTCACAAATATTTCATTTATACCATATGATATTTAAGGTAATGACTAACGACATACTTCTTTGCTCTAACTTATACGTCATACTTCTTTTTTAGAGCCTTTGAAACCTATTTTTCTAGATCTACTATAATAATCACACAAATCATCTACAAGTCTATTTAGAATATAACTTTGTAGATATTATCATTCTCTGTCCATTCGTTTGTTTTAATATACACAATAAATTCAACTTCAACACTGTTAAGTGTTCTATCTGAATTCTCAGATTTCTTAATGTTAGTTTGTTCGGTTGATCCAGAAAGAACATCAAAATGTCCTCGGTCAGAACAATATCAAGATTTTTCGACGTTATGAAGACCTTCATCTTTTGTTGCAATGTTTGAAGTGACTTTCCTCAAGCATGAACGGTTTGTCAAAGACAGTAGCCGCATAAGTACCAATAATTTCTTCACTAGCCATGACAGTTTGAAACGTCTTAAAATTGTTGTTTTACGATTTCGAAAAATAGCCACCGAAGAAATTACTGGGCCGAGTCGCGGAATAGGTCGCTCTCTTTAAGATATTTTGCTGCACTGTTCAAATTAGTGCAGAGCAGTCACTCAACCTTGACGCCTCAAAGATAAAACAATCTAGTTCTATATTGTACGAATGCTACTTGCACGGTAGATGATCGATCTAGAAATACACATTCCGATGGTACAAAGACCATTCGAATATGATATAAATAATACTCGTAGTATCCGTAGTATCTGGTGTAAAGACCAGTCATACTAATTTCTCATCCAAGAAATTTTTTAATAATTCTCCAAATAAAATTCAATAATGGTCATTGCATCACTCATAATGATTTCTCAAACAAGAGAAATTCAAATGATTGTCCAAAGAGAATTCAAAAATTAAAACTTATAATTTCTCAATTCAAATGAGAAGAAATTAAAATAATTCTCTAAACATAATTCAATAAAATACTCGAAAAAATTAACAAATAGAAAGAAAGGAAAAAAGGAAAATTAAGAGCGAAAAAAAAAACTTAATAAATTTTTTGTGTTTGAAATAAAATATATTAATTTCTTATATAATAGTAAGCTAACCAATAAATAAAAAATAAGCGAACTCGGACTTAAGAAATTTTCTCACTTTACACAAACACAATTTTCTAACAATGTCAGAATTAAACAATTTTTTTTCTTTCAAATTCATGATATTGAAATACTTCATGTTCCAACATTTTGTAATGGTCATACATAATAATTTTTTTAATTGATATTCGTATTATACAAGCTTCTATCGTATTTCCCTTTTCCAGAATTGGATGCGAATCCTAGTTGCGGAAAAAAGAGGTCCCAATTGAATAAACCCAACTTTTATTCCAACGCAGTAGATGCTTAAAGATAGATAAGCATATTTAAATTTCAGTATTAGGAAAATAAAAACATCAATACTCTATTATCTATATAATGAGCTCAGAGCATTTCATAATATTCTTCTTTTCTACTGTACAATATAATTACATTATTATTATTCCTCATCGGAAAGTCGAGTATATAAGCATTGCAAATATTCTATCGTGAAAAAAACAAAACGTACGTTAAGGAGTTGTCGTACCAAGGACTTGTCGTGATTTGTTTTGATGCATGCAATCCATGCATGGACAAAGAATCGTTTGAACTAGTTGTGAAAAAGAAGACTTAATTGATCAATCAATTTCAATGATTTTGAAAGCGACCTAAATATCTAATCCACGATTCTCCACTTCTTTCCCAACACTGCCTTTTCTTCTCCTCAAACCTCTATATAAAGCATTCCACATTTTGCTTATCTCAGCAACACATTTCATATAAAAACTTCAACTAAAACTACACACATTCCTCACATATCAACAATGGAGAGAGTAACAAAGATGGTTTCAGAGAGGCCAGTGGTGATATTCAGCAAGAGTTCTTGTTGCATGAGTCATACCATTAAGACACTTTTATGTGACTTTGGTGTGAATCCAGCAGTTTATGAACTTGATGAGATACCAAGAGGGAGAGAGATTGAACAAGCACTTTTAAGACTTGGTTGTTCTCCTTCTGTTCCAACTGTTTTCATTGGTGGTGAGCTTGTTGGTGGAGCTAATCAAGTAATGAGTCTTCATCTTAATCGCACATTGATTCCAATGCTTAAAAAAGCTGGAGCTCTTTGGGTTTAGTCTTATGAGGCACAAACAGAATAAATTAATTACCTGTTTTGGTTATGTGGTAATTGTGAGTTTATATATATAGAGAAAGGCAGGATATGTATTTGATGAGTTAATATTAGAGTTTATGGTCCGAAGTAATAATAAGTTAACTTAATTGATACACTTGGGGTGTACTATATGCAACCATGCAACAACAATAAGAGGATGGGGTGGGGGTCTAAGTTTATTGCTTAGCCTCTTTTTCCTTTTTTGGAATTATTAATGCAATGATTTTTTATGCATGTTATCTTTTAGATAAAATATAATAACAATTTTTTTTTATAAGCAGAATGGACATACTAGAAGTAAACCAATCCATATATAAGTATAACTACTAAAACTCCAACAATACTTAAACATATACAAATCACTCCTACTTAAAAAAATTAAGAGGAGCATATATCAATCATAGAAATTACATTTGATTTTAAGTTTTGCACTAAATTCCAAATAGGACCAAGAAATTTGCATTGCCTTCTATAAACTATCTTCTTACTTCCCAATCAAGTCGTTGGAAATGATTTGATTTCGAGTCATCAGATTGACCAACACGCCGTGATCCAAATGATACAAGTTGTATATTTGAAAGTGTTCCTCGCAGCCTTCATGAACCATTCCAAACAATATTCACTCACACTCTCCCCAACAATCCAAGGTATTCCCATCCAATCCGCAATTTTTCGCCAAACAAGATAAATACATGGACATGAACAAAATAAGTGATTGACATCCTCAACGGAGTTAAAACAAAACACACACACTAAATCGTGTGGATTGGAGATTATTCCCCTGACCGCCAGATTAGTTATTGTTGGAAGTTTATCCCACACAAGTCTCCACCCAAAAACTCTAGCTTTCAATGGAACCTTCGTTTGCCATAAAACATCCAAAACAGTCTTGGAAATAATCTCGAATTCTGACACACTAGAATGAAGCATGAGAGTATTGTAATAAGCATTTACAGTAAAGTCACTATTTCTACCAGATTTCCAAACGAACCTGTCAACCGTATCCAAGGCAGGCCTAACCTCCAAAAGCAGCACCTTCAGCTCTTGAAATTTCTCAGCCAGCACGAGAGGCATGTCCTATTGCAATAAAATCGAAATTCCAACTCCAATCGTCCTGCTCCCAACTTCCTACATCAGCAACCACGACTAACTTCACCAAGGAGTGGTTATATAAGCCTCTGAATAAAATTCTCAGTGGTTATGCGCCAGTCAACAATTATTCCAAAATGAAATTTGCGTGCCCGACCCAAGTATGCAAAATAATTGATATATGAATCCCCCATCCACCATCGAATAACCTATTTTCATTAAATTTTTCCACTATAAAGATTCATCAATTGAAGTCCTATGTTTTTTCTTGAGTGAAATTCTTGAATTTAAGTCTTCATACCAACATTCAAGGACACCACACCAGATTGCACTAGGTTCGCTTGTCATACACCATAACCATTTAGAAAGTAAAGTAGAGTTGAACATAGATAAATCTTTAACACGCAAGCCACCACGATCCTTTGGCAAACATAACTTGTCCCAACTTACCAAAGCAATACATTGTTTTTTGTGTGAACCCGAACATAAGAATTTTCTTTGGATTTCTATCAGCTCTTTCACCACCTTGGAAGGGACTTTGAAGAAGGAAAAGTGGTGCACTGGGAGGTTTGTGAGTAGGAGAATCACTCTGCCCCCACATATAATAACTACCCACACCACGTTGACAATCTTGCTCTTAAACAATCCAAGAAGGGAGTCCAAAAAGAAAGGCTTCTATGGTTAGCTCCAACTTGTAATCCCAAAAATTTGAATGGTAGGGATCCAATTTTGCAAGCCATAAAATGCGCAACAACTTCCAAGAATGAAGATTGAACACCAATGCCATATAAACTACTTTTCCAGAAGTTTATACGCAGGCCATACAATAATTCAAAGCCTCTCAAGATTGCTTTCATACCCCATAAGTCATCCCATGAACCATCACCGACAAGGATCGTGTCGTCTGCATATTGCACGAGATTGACAAATTCATTCTCCATCACCTTGACACCATTCAACATTCCTCTAGATGAGTTGCTAACACATAATGCATGTTTTAAAATCTTGTAATATTTTTTAAATATTTTTAATAGTTTTTTAAATGATAAAATAATATACTAATAATAAGAATGAATTAAAATTTCATCAAAGTACAAAAATAGGTACTTAGAATGGACAAAATGTGTCAAACTAAATACTCATAAAGCAAAAAAGCATAAAAAACCAAAAGAAACTAATAGGCCAGCAGAAATACATCACTAGAGAAAACCCAACTTACTAAAGACTCCACTCAAAAAGATGTAGGTTAAAGTTCAACCACCAAGACCACCATCAGCAGAACAAAGACCTCCAAGAGAAGCACCAAGAGCACAACCAAACCCCAAACCAAAATAAAACTCTCGATCCTCTTTTGATTAAGTCAAAAGATAGATTTCTTAAGGCAATCAAGAAAATACATGAGTTTCTTATTGATCATCCTATGAACCATTTTCAAGCTAGATGTGAGACATTGGATCGAACTCTAGTGTGGTCGAAGTCTGTTCGCAAGTAATGCGTGTTGTAGTCGAAGTTTGTTCTAACATGCATGAGTAAATATTGCTAAGGTTGTTAGCATGAGTAAATATTGCTAAGGTTGTTAGCATGAGTAAATATTGCTAAGGTTGTTAGCATGTTGAATTGGGTCTTGCTTGTAAGCCCAATTGTTTAAGTTAGCTTGTACCCTAAGTTAGCTTGTAATGGGTAATTGTTAAAAAGCCCATTAGGTTAGTGTGCTATTTTATTATAAATAGGATGCTAGTTTCTCAATCTTGAGCATAAGGAAAAAATAGGAAGATAAAATCCTAATTTCAAGGGAGAGAGGTTATTTTGTTATTCTTGTATACTTGTAATCTTGTTCGAAGAGAAAGGAAAGAATAGCAGTTTAATAACCAATCCTTGTTGTTCCTTGTTGTTTTACCTTGTCTTCTTTGTTAACCCTAACCCTTGTGTGTTTCTTGATCATTAAGAAACCGTTTATACTTTGTTTGAAGGTATCCGATTCACAACAAATTGGTGCGGTGAGCGTGGAGAAGATGCCTTCAACAAAGTATGAGATTGAAAGGTTCACCGGAGTGAACGACTTTGGTCTATGGCGCTTGAAGATGAAAACCCTATTGGTTCAGCAGGGTTGTTTGGAAGCGTTGAAGGGTGAGGCAGCCATGGACGCTGCGTTAACGGCAAAAGAAAAGACGGGCATGATCGAGAAAGCCCACAGCGCAATATTATTGAGCCTTGGTGATAAGGTTCTTCGACAGGTATCAAAGGAGACTACAACATCGGGATTATGGGTGAAACTTGAAAGTTTGTACATGACCAAATCTCTGGTGAATCGACTATACCTGAAGCAAGCTTTATATTCATTCAAGATGAGTGAAGACAAAGTGTTGGCTGAGCAGTTGGATATGTTCAACGAGCTGATTCTTGATCTTGAAAATATTGATGTGAAGATCGATGATGAAGATCAAGCACTATTGCTGCTGTGTGCTTTGCCCAGAACACATGCTCACTTCAAAGAAACTCTCTTGTATGGAAGGGAGTCCCTGACCTTTGAAGAAGTTCAATCAGCCTTGTATTCTAAGGACTTGAACGAACGAAAGGAGCATAAACCTTCGACGGTGGGCGAAGGTTTGGCCGTTAAGGGAAAATTCTTGCGAAAGGATGGTAAGTTCGACAAGAAGAAAGGTAAAAGTCAACAGAAGTCTTATAGTGGTGAAACATCTAGTATTCGATGTTATCACTGTAAGAAGGAGGGTCACATAAGAAAGGTGTGCCCTGAACGCCTGAAAGATCATGGAGGTAATGGCAATGCAGCCATTGTTCAAGATGACTTCGACTCATCTGATGTTCTTGTGGTTTCAAGTGGCGACTCGAGGAAAGAGTGGATTATGGATTCAGGTTGCACTTGGCACATGACTCCCAACAGAGAATTGTTCGAGGAGCTATGTGATCAAGATGGTGGATCTGTGCTGTTAGGAAACAACAAATCTTGCAAAATTGCAGGTATTGGATCTGTGAGATTTAAGCTCCATGATGAGTCAATAAGGTTATTGACTGAAGTCAGGTACGTACCTGACTTGAAGAGAAATTTGATTTCTCTTGGTGAATTCGACAGAAAAGGATATGTTTTTCAAGGAGAGAAAAGTATCCTAAGAGTCATGAAGGGGTCGAAGGAAGTCTTGAGAGGCGTGAAGAAACAAGGCTTGTATACCCTTGAGGCTGAGGTTGTAAGTGGTTCGACAAATGTTGCATCCACGAAATCTATGTCGAAGACAGAATTATGGCACATGAGATTGGGCCATGTCAGCGAAAGAGGCCTGGTCGAATTGGAGAAGCAGAACCTGCTAGGAGGTGACAAAGTCGAAAAGTTGGAATTTTGTGAATCTTGTGTATTTGGTAAATCCTGTAGGGCGAAGTTTAACAAAGGCAAGCAAAGAACACATGGATCTCTGGATTACATTCATGCTGATCTTTGGGGGCCTGCAAGGAATCCTTCACACTCAGGTGCAAGGTATTTTCTATCCATCGTTGATGACTATTCCAGAAAACTATGGGTATTCATTCAGAAGACGAAGGATGAAACTTTTGAGAATTTTAAAAGTTGGAAGATTCTAGTCGAAACTCAGACTGACAGAAAGGTTAAGAGGTTAAGAACCGACAATGGCCTTGAATTCTGCAACGAAGCTTTCGACAGTTACTGTGTTGGGTCTGGGATTGCAAGGCATGAGACTGTAGCAGGTACTCCTCAACAAAATGGCTTAGCTGAGAGATTCAATCGAACAATCCTTGAAAGGGTTAGATGCATGTTGGTTAGTGCTGGATTGAAGAAGGTGTTTTGGGCGGAAGCTGTTTCGACAGCAGCTTACCTGATAAATAGATGTCTCTCGACTGCCTTGGGAATGAAGACACCTGAAGAAGTTTGGTCGGGACATCCACCTAGTCTCGACAGACTGAGAGTATTTGGCTGTGTGGCCTATGCTCATATTAGGCAAGACAAGGTCGAACCTAGAGCTCTGAAGTGCATGTTCATGGGATACCCTGAAGGAGTCAAAGCTTATAGGATATGGTGCCTAGAGCCAGGTCACAGAAGGTGTATCACCAGTCGAGATGTAGTTTTCAATGAAGCAGTGATGGCTTTCAAGAAAACTGATTATGCTGACGAAGAGCTGGAACAGGGAGAGATTCCTGTTGAGGTGGAGCATGTTGATGCTGAATTGCTTACCCCAGATGAAGTCGAAGAAGACACATAAGATGTTGTCGAAGATGAGGAGACTGATAATGACTACCTGCTAGCAAGAGACAGGTCGAGGAGAGTCATCAAGCCACCTCAGAGACTTGGGTATGCAGATCTTATAGCTTATGCCTTAATCTCTGCAAGTGAGGTTCTAGACGAAGAACCTAGAGATTATAAGGAAGTTATGAGGAATCAAAAGAAGACAAATTGGTCTTTGATGTATGCTATGGTATGTACTAGACCCGACATAGCATATGCAGTAAGTCTTGTAAGCAGGTACATGGAGAATCCTGGAAAGGCTCACTGGCAAGCATTGAAGTGGATTTTAAGGTACATAAATGGGTCTCTGAATAGAGTCCTAATTTATGGTGGAGCCTTGGGTGAAGATAGTAAAGCAGTAATTGAAGGATATGTCGACTCTGATTATGCAGGTTGTATGGATTCTAGAAAATCTATCTCCGGATATGTGTTCACTATGTTTGGGACAGCAATCAGTTGGAAAGCAACACTTCAGAAGGTCGTTGCCTTATTGTTGCACCCTAAAATTTGACCAACCGGTTCTCCCATTTGACTCATGGTTTAATTTCATATTCACAGCTCAGATGTATGATTTTTGTGTACAAGCAGGGGATATCAGAGTTTACAGCTTGATCTTCGTCTATCAGATATGGCAGACCCAGTCCAGATTATCGGGGTTTTATTTTCGGGAAATTGTGCGCTCCTCGGTGATTTTTCAGTGATTTTGAGGATATTCTGATGCCCAGGGATCTTTGTCCGATTCGATCTGGTCTCGTGCGCTCTTTTACGGGGGTCATGTGCATTCATCTGCATTTTTTAGGGTTTAATAGGTTTTTGTGAATTTTTATCAGGCATTATAGATTTTTCTGGAATTTTAATAGGGTTTTCGTATTATTTTAATAGCTTAATTCTCTTTTTTAGGATTTTATAGGATTTTATAAGATTTTAAATAGTTTTTAGAATAATAAAGAAAAAGGGGAATATAGTTTTTCTTTTATTGCTAATAGATAATAATAGTTTAGAATTTTGTAGGTTTTTTAAATAGGTTTAATTGCTTTTTAAATCATTTTTAGAATTTTCTATAGGTTTTAAATAGATTTTAATGTTTTTTTAGATAATATAGAAAATAATATAGTTTTTCTTTTATTAATAGATATTAAATAATATTAGATTTTTAATAGAAAATTAGATTGATTTAGAGTTAATTAGACTTTTAATCTTCTTTTAGAGTTTAATTAGGTTTAATTGACTTTTTAGAGTTAATTAGGATTAATTGATTTTTATAGAGTTAATTAGGGTTAATGTTTTGTTTAGTGGTCATTAGTTTAATCAGGATATTAATCAATTCTTTTTTTGGGTTTTTTTATTCATTTTTTCGTCTGGGCCCAAGGGAGGTTTTTTTTGTGAGGCCCAATCCTCAATTCAGCAAATCCAGAAAGTCCAAAGCAGTCCAAATCTTTCCAGCGAAGCCTGGAAGTTTCCAGAAGTGTCCACGCGTTTCCAGGGTATAAAAGCAGACACGTGTCTGCAAAAGAGGGGCCCCACGTTTTCTGCACTGATCACGCCACGTATCCACCGCCTCTCTCTCTCCGCTGACACGCGTAGCCCATGCAAACCCTTCCCTGAGACACCTGTCTTCCTCCCATCCTCGCCGGAGCCCCCCACCGGCGGCCATGCATCAGCCCTAACTGCATACCGCCGGCCACCTGAACCAACTCCGGCCACCGTCCTTTCCGCCGGAGCTACCAAAAACCCAGAAATTCATCTCCTTCCTCCGATCTCCTCCCTTCCACCTTCATCACCTTCAACCACGTTTTCCAGAAACGCCATCAACCTTCATACCTTCATCCAAGATTTTTCCAGAAACGCCATCAACCTTCATACCTCCAACCAAAATTTCCAGAAACCAACAACCTTCATCCTTCATACAACAATATTTCCAGAATCCTTCGTTCACCAACACCAGATCTTCATCCTCCTCAAGCAATTTTTCCAGAAACCCTAAATATTCATCCAACAATCTTCGAACAAGGTTCCCAGAAACGTCAAATCACGTTCAATCTGCAAGCAAGCTTTCCAGAAATCCACCAGATTCAAGGATCTTCAAGATCCATCTGCTTCAGATTCATAGCGTCTTCGTTCTTCAACAACGCGCGCCTAATACTCAGGAATCTTCAAAGATCCCTTGTTTCTCTCGCGTCAAACCAGGTTTGCCTTCTCTCTGATTAGATTTTCATTGCAATTAGGGCGAAGTAATTGGTTAGGGTTTGAGTTCTGATTTGGGTTGAATCTGAGAGGGTACTAAGGGTGAGGTTTCGTGTTGACTCATTTGAGTGTGGTAAGATGTGTGAAGGTTTGTTGTTTTCTGGGAATAGATTAAGAGATGAGGATGAATTGCAGAGAGGACGTGAGAGATAGGGTGAGGGAGAGGAGGAAGACGAACGAGGGAGCGGCTAGGGTTAGAGTGTGAACAGTACCCGAGCGTGTGAGGAGGGAGATGGTTTTGTGTTTAGGGTTTGTTCAGATTAGGTTTGGGCTGGGTTCAAGGCCCAAACGTACTTTGCTGATGCTACCTCCCAGTTTGATCAATTACCCCCCTAGCGTGTGAGAGACTGAATGAATCAGTTTGGGCCTTAGGCCCTAGTTACTAACGACACCCCCCTGGGCGTAGCCCATATTGGAAATCAACTGAAAAAATTACTCACAGCACCCCCAGGCGTTCCTTTTTCTTTTTCTGAATTTACTAATTGTTTGAGGAGATTGGGCCCTGCGCCCTATGGCTTTTAGCACCCCCAGAATCAGGGCCCAGCTAGATGATAACCTGATTGCTTTGCTAATAGTACCCCCAGCTTTATTTCAATTTTATTTCAATTTCTTTTATTTTCATATTTGTAAATAAATCATAATAAATGTGAATAATTGATTTTTTAATGATTCTTTTTTTTCTACCATGTCATGAAAATTGTTAAGAAAATTAAATAAAAATAAAAATGCCATTTTATTTTTATTTCCTATTTTGTGCATATTTTCCAATTAATTGATTTCTTTTTAATATTTTCAATGCATGCATATCATTAGAAAATTCATAAAAAATGGTAGATTTAGTCAAATAATTCCGTTCTTTTTTCTGTATACTCGTGATTCAGTATAGAATTTTATAGTGCAAAAATATTAGCTCAATCATGCATTTTCATTTTAATTGCATTTTCTCACTGTTATTGATGTTGAATAATTGGTCTGTGGATATGTCTGTGTTGCTGATTTTAGTTCTTTCATCTGGTGTTGAATTTTGTTCTGATTTTTTTAGTATGTTATCCTAGAGCCATGTAGGTCTCCCATTAGATTTCTGATAGATTTTCATAGGCTATTCTGATAGGATTTGTCTGAGCCTGAAGATAGGAGAAGTCTTGATGACTTCTGACTTTGAAGTTCAACTGTGGTTGAACTTCAGAGATAGTCTCCTGGGGTTTGTTGGCCTGTGGGTTCTTCTTGAAGGTGGGAGCTGATGGAGGTCCTGTTGGAGCTTGCAAGGATGCATTGGATTGAGGCTTAGTCTAGGAGCTTGTTGTCTGTTTGTGAGGTTCGAGATCCTGAAGTTTGAAGGGAGTTTATGGTACTTTCCTGAGGAAGGCACTATGAATGACTTTCATCCTTCCTTCTCACCTCTTTCTTAAGTATCCAATGATGTCGGAGCCGACTTGTGAGTTTAATTCCTCCTGAGGAGGAATGTAAACTGATCACATGTTGTTGAGCCACATGGGATACGATTCCTAAGTGGAAGTCCCCTAGTACTTTCCTGAGGAAGGTCCTATGGGTCTATTCACTTAGTTCCACTAGTTTATCTAGGTTTTCTCAAGTATCCAGTGATGTAGGATCCAATTTGTGAGTTTAATTTCTCCTGAGGAGGAATGTAAACTGATCACAGTTGTTGAGCCACGTAGGATACGATTCCTAAGTGTCAGCCTCCTAGTACTTTCCTGAGGAAGGTCCTATGAGTCTGTTCACTTAGTTCCCCTAGTGCATATAGGTATTTCTCAAGTATCCCGTGATGCCGGAGCCTTCATGTGAGTTTAATTTCTCCTGAGGAGGAATGTAAACTGATCACAGTTGTCGAGCCGCATAGGATATGACTCCTGAGTAGTAACCTCCTGGTACTTTCCTGAGGAAGATACCATGAGCTTGTCTGCTTAGCTTCCTGTTCTCTGGTAAGCTTGTTCTGAAGCTTGGAGACTGGGATTGATTCCTCCTGCTTAGGGTTTTGATTAGGTTTGTTGCTTAGATCCTTGCTTAAGGTGTTGTATAGAGTTTTGTTTAGAGAGCTAGATTAGGAGCTTGTTTCAGGTTTGTTAGAGGCCCTGCTCAGGGTTAGTCTCTTTGTGTTGTTTGACTTGTGTGATGTTATGTTGCATTAGGCTTAGGTGTTCATCTAGATAGTTCGGAATAGGTGCATCTTAGAAGTAGACTTTGTGTGCATAAGAAGTTGAGGTGGTCCTCCTTCTGCTTGTTTGTTATTGCGTGGCTTTGCTTGTTGGCATTTGGTAGAGCTGAGCTCCCTTGCCTTTGTGGTTTGCGGCCTCTGTGCCTCGTTTGTCTAGTTGTTGCATTCATGCATATTCTCAGTATTCATTTACGTTGCAGTTTCTTGTTTGTGGTTTAATCCTGTTGCCATGATCCCTTAGGAGCTCTGACTTCTCCGCTGCGGAGTTGTTATGATAGACATTAGGATAGTCAACCAGGTGTGATAGCAGTAGGTAGATTCCCCGGTTTCTCAGCTATAGTTCTAGGGTTTCCCTTTCCTTTCTGTAGGAGCTTTTGAGTAGCTTGACCCGTAGTTAGCTGAACTACAGCTGCTCTGATTCTTCGTTCCAGACGAAGATATGTAGGCATAGGATGCGATATCCTAGCGAGCACACTAACGACTAACCTTTGTTCTCTCGCGGCTGTGCGATCGAGACTTTCCCGCTAACGACTAATTGTTATCCCTTTCTCTTGCCCGAGTGCATTTGAGACCAGATCGTAGTTGTAGGTTCCCGAGCCTTAGAGACCAGTTTGTTTCTCACTGCTGTGTGAGAGCCCCTGTTTACCCGTAGTTAGCCGAACTACGTTTGCTCTGATCTTTCATTCCAGATGAAAGTACGTAGGCACAGGATGCGATGTCCTGGCGAGCAACCTTCCCCCGTTTAGTCGTAGGAAGTCGAACTACGTTGACTCTGACTTTCCCATTGCACGAGGGAATACGTAGGCCCAGAACACCGTATGTTCTGTCGAGTCCTGTCCTTTTATTTTCTTTTCAGACCAGCCATTAGCGTAGATAGATAATACACCCTTTTACCTATAAACACCAAGCGTGGATCCCATCGAGTACGATGGACGTGAGGGGTGCTAATACCTTCCCCTTGCGTAACCGACTCCCGAATCCAGGTTTTGGTTGCGATGACCATACCTTTTCCCGTCTTTGCGAGGTTTACTTCGAGCGTTTCCTTTCCCGCTCTGAGGGATAAATAACGCACGGTGGCGACTCTCCTGTCAAGCCGGCGCCGATTTTCGCAGTAGCGACAGCTGGCGACTCTGCTGGGGATGTATAGCATCTAGGGACTTTTCCCATCCCTTATGCTGGGACCGTTTCCCATCCCCTACGCGAGTCAATCCTAGCGCTTGGGTGTTTATTGGTTGGGTGTTGTGCATATTGTGTTTTACTTTTTCTGCACTTTACTTTTCTGTACCCTTACCTTTCCGCACTTATTTTCCAGCATTATATTATCATGATTATTGCTGTGGGCAAAGGGAGGTTACTGTGAGTGAAAAGCCGGACCCGGGCTTGAGTACACACCTAGATATAGTTGTGGAGAAGTAGTAGACGAACCTGTCTGCTGAGCAGGCACAGTTCCCTACGAAAATCTGCGCTCAGACGAGATTCTTGCAGAGGTGCTCCTTTCCGGTCCTGAGGATCTGAGGGGAGTCCAGACGTGAGGATTGTCGACTCTGGGGACCGATCATTTGGAAGTCAGCTAAGTGAGGCCTCTTCATGACTTGATGATGCCACTCCTTCTGGGAATCGTATCGTCACTCATGAACGTCTGTGACGCTGATGACCGCATAGGATGCCGTACCTTTGTCCGTGGATTAGGTCTATCCTACCTGTGAGAGGGACTGGGTTATTGCAGGAAAACTGGCCTTCAGAAACCATGATTCAGTATCTTTATCAGATGGTGTTCTTGATTCATCTCCAGGTGTGTTGTCTGGGTCAGATGGGTTTCTTATCTGAGGTTGAGGCTATTATCAGATGGTATTCTCGTCAGATACAGAGGTTCAGATGGTTTTCTTACCAGGGGATTGATATTTTGAGTATCAGATGGTAGTTATTGGCATGAGGTTCTGGTGACCGTGTTGGTTTTCTGTTCTTGATCACAGAGATATTCCTCTTCAGGCTACAGCATAGCCCCTGTGTTCGCAGATTGCATTATTTATCATATTGCATCATTGCATTACCATCTGCATTCAACTAACGTGTGTGTATTGCAGGTACATATTTTCCCTTCCAGTTCTGGTGTTTGTTCCTAGCAAGACATGGAAAACCTGAAGAGAGTATTGCCCTATAAGTTTCCGTCGCCGAATATCAGTCTATTGTTAGAATTGATTGCTATTGCTAAGAAGAGAGGAATGGGTGACTTCAGAAAGAGATATGGGAGGATTCTGACCCACGTTTATCAGCCATCTGCCTACGAGACCAGCGACATCTATACTTTGTTACAGTTCTACGACGCGGAGCTCAGGTGTTTTGTATTTCCCGACTTCGTTTTGGCTCCTACCCTGGAGGAGTACTCTGCACTTCTGGATATACCGATCCGTGAGCAGATGCCTTTTCATCGTACGGACGCTGAGCCTAAGCTGGCTGAGCTTTCTGCCATCCTGTGTTTGAAAGAGTCTGAGCTGTCTGGGAAGATGATCAGAAGAGGAGACGTATGGGGATTTCCGTTGGATGTCTTAGTGGAAAAGGCTCGAGAGTATGCTCAGAAGGGTAGTTGGGACGTTTTTGACGTCATCCTTGCTGTATGTGTGTATGGCATCGTGTTATTCCCGAACATTCCTGATTTTGTTGATTCTGATGCCTTCTATATTTTGGCTGCGAAGAACCCAGTTCCTACTTTACTGGGAGATATCCACCATTCAACTCATTACCAGAATGAAAAGCGACGAGGAAGGAATGTGTCCTGTTGTGTACCTCTCCTATGCAGGTGGTTCACCAGTCATTTGCCTAGGTCAGGTCCGTTTGTCACTTCTATCAATTCTCTAGGATGGCCCGAGCGCTTAATGGGATTGACTGCTGAGAACGTGGTATGGGTCATTAAAGAGGTATTTGGAGCTGAAGTCATACTCAAAGGCGAAGGATTCCCGAATGTTCCGTTAATAGGAAGGAAAGGTTGTGTCAACTATAACCCTTCCTTATTGATCAAGCAATTTGGGTACATACCTCAAGGAGCGCCAAAGCCCGAGGAGATACAGGAATCTCTGTATCTCACCGGGGCAATAGGGAAAGAAATGCTGACCAAACTTGAGAAAGCCTGGAAAAACTTGCACAAGAGAGGGAAGCTTTCAGGTAGCAGAGGGGATACTCGAGGTCCTAGCCCATATGTGGAATGGATTCGTGAGCGAGCTGTGAAGTTCCTTATGCCGTATCCAGCAGTTCAGCCATTGCATCCTCCTCCGGTAGAGGAGCCTACCACTGTGGACATTCAAGTTTACAAGCAGCTGATGGCGGAGAAAGAAGAGCTAGCAAGGGCTAAAGAGGCTTTAGAGCAGGAGAATGCCCAGCTTCGGCATGAAAAGATTGAAACAGGATATATTTCTAAGCAACAGGCTGAAACTCTGAAACATCTGAAGACTACGCTATTGGAATTGACTGAAACCAAGAAGCGTCTGGAGTTAGATGTAGACTCAGTTAGTAGTGTGTTGGCCACCAAGAAGCAAGAGCTGGAAAGGGCCTACACAAAGCTAGCCAAGTTCAGAGAACACTGGGATCTCACTATGACCAAGCGCAAGGAGCGAGAAGAAGGGCTGAAGACACAGATTGCTCAATTAGAAGAACACGTCAAAGTGAAGAACGAAGAGCTGGAAGAAGAAGCCTGTCGCCGATACGAGGCTGAGCGCAAGTTGACAGATGCCATGAAGAATTTGGAAGATTTCCAGCATAGAGCAGACGCCAAGAGACCCAAACTTGGGGATGGTGCTAATGATAAGGCTTGGGAAGACTTTGTCAGAGACATCCAGGGGACAGTCAGGAAGAGGGATCGACTGATAGAAGGTTTGATTTATCAACCAGATCATGCAGAGACAAAGAAGATGGTCGAGGACTTCCGCAACCGTACCCGTATTTGATTTCTCTTGTATTCTGTATGTTGAGATCACCACCAGGCATGTTGGCTGGGATCCTCTTTGTCATATCAGCTGTATGGAGCATAGTTATGTAACTTCTTGACAAGACAGTTATTCTAATCAATATATAAGGGTTTTTCCAAGTATTGTCTTTATGGTTCATCTCGTCTTGCTACCACTGACACTGGAAATGGAGGGGAGATATCTCCAATGCACACATGCACGTTAGCATTTTTGTATTTCTGTTTGCATAAATCATACTGCATAGCATTTAGCAGGTCAGAGCACTTATCCAGCCTTTGTTTTCACCAGACGGTGATTCTCGGGGAATTGTTTGAGGCGAGAGTGGAGTGTTGAAGACGACCAAGGGGCTGAAGCAAATTTGAGCAGAATCAAGCAGCATAATCAGTTACCGGTAATTGGCAGCTATGTCTGAAGGCAATTTCCAGTCTCCTGACACCCAGGCAGGGTTCGCTGTGGCGCCTAACCATCAGTATGATTCTATGGAAGGTTTCCCGCAAGCAAACAATCTTACTGCAGCCCAAGTTGTGCAGCCTGCTGTTGAGAACAGAGATCGGCATGATCAGTTCGTTGCTCAAAATGAACATTATCCTCCTGTTAACAATCAATGTGTCGCTTTCCCTGTGATGAATTACCGGAGAGATATTCCAGTGACCGGGTTAGTAGATCCAAGAGCTCTTGACTATGGTAGAAGGGTCCGAGTGTTAGAAGAGCAAATGAAAGCCTTGGAAGCGAAAGATGCCGTTAACCTGGATGCTGTAGCCATGTGCTTGGTCCCTGACCTCGTGTTGCCGTACAAGTTCAAAGTGCCGGAATTTGAAAAATACACGGGAGATAGCTGTCCAAAGTTGCATTTGATGATGTTCTGTCGAAGGATGACTTCGTTTGTGCGAAATGACAAATTGATGATCCATTGCTTCCAGTATAGCCTGACTGGGGCATCGTTGAGATGGTATGTGCAATTAGAAAGTAATCAGATTCGATCTTGGGTGGATTTAGCCAGAGCTTTCATAAAGCAGTACGATTACAACCTGGATTTGACTCCTAGTCTCGTAGATCTGCAAGAATTGTCTCAGGCGGAGAATGAATCGTTCAGAGCGTATTTGCGAAGATGGAAAGAATTAGCTGCTAATGTTCAACCACCGCTTCCGGAAAGGGAACTGGTTGACATCTTCTTGGGTACTCTGAAAGGCCATTATTTTGACAAATTGTTCAGTTGCACAAGCTTTGTGGGCCTGATGAGGCTGGGAGAGATTGTTGAGAGAGGACTCAGGAGTGGAAAGTTTCGAGGTGTTCCTTACGTCCCAGTTAATAAGATTGAGCCAGTTGTCAGTTCTCAAGAAGAGTGGGAAGGAACTGACGTCACCTCAGAATCTCTAGCATCTCAGGATCAGTTTTCAGACACTTCAAGTCAACGATCATCCTATCGCCGATCGCGTCAGCAGGCTCCACGAAGACCAAGGAAGCCAGAAAGGCAGTTCACTCAGCTACCGGTGTCGTACAGTCAGTTGTTGCCAGATCTGGTCAGAAGTGGATTGATAGTACCGAAAGAGACTAAGCCGGTGATTCCACCGTATCCTCCAGGTTCTGATGCCAGCGCCCGCTGTGAGTACCATGTTGGGGCACAGGGGCATCCAACGAATGATTGTAAGGTGCTTAGAAGTCAGATTCAGGATTTGTTAGACTCTAGCCGTATTTGCATCACGCCTCAGGGTTTCGTTCAGATTAATGATTTTCCATCTTCCAGTTGTGCGGGTTCGTCAGTTAACGTCATGGAAGACCCCACAGGAAGTGTGTGCTCTGAAGATTGTCAATCAGAGAGTTCAGTTGAATATGGGGGAAGTTTCTAGAGGTTTCTACGCCGGATACCGCATCTGTTTTCTCTGCTTAATCCGTTTAGCTTTTTAGTGTCTTCCGATCACCACCAGGATTGTTGGCTGGGGTCGTTGTATTCATACTCATTTGTGCTTACCTGCTGATTTTGTTGGTTGTACATGTGTGGGAGATATTCGTCTGTGTGTTTATAGTTTGAGTTTCTCTTTGTCTCGTTGTGAATATATGTTTGCCTTCTACGCTGCATTATCATTTAGCAGGTATATCAGAACCATGGGCCTTATTTCCTCATCGTCCAGTTTGTTGCAGGAATTCCCTCAGAGATATGGAACAGAATCAGTTTGAATTAATCGAAGTCCAAAGCCAGCTGGAGCAGATGATGAGAGACATGCAAGAGATGCGTCTAGAGCAGAAGATTCTCAAAGAGGAGAACAGTCAGCTGAAGACCCAAATGAGCTTGATCATGGAAGTAGTCAAGAATGTGCTTAGAAAAGAAGACGATCAGCTATTTGAAGCCGCAATGAAGAAGCTCGCGCCACCCGTGCATGTGGAACCTGAGCAGCAGCAACAGAAGATACATCCGGTTCAGCGGAAGATCCAGGAAGGGAGGCCAAGGAGAATATTTGAGGCACCACCTATGACCTATGCTGAGCTCTTGCAGATCTTACTGAGGTTTAATCTGGTTGAGAAAAGAACGTTGACACCACCAACAAAAGCGTTTCCTCAGGGATACGATGCCAGCAAACAATGTGAATTTCATTCCGGGGCATTCGGACATGACATCGAGGGTTGTCATGCTTTCAAGCACAATGTTCAAGACCTGATTGACTCGCACGATATTGAATTCACGCCGGGCGGCGTAGCTGTGCATATTGCTCCTGTCTCAGTCGATGCTAAGATGACAAATGTTTCCAAAGCTGCAGTGGGTCAGAAGCGTATCCTGGACTCCATGGTGTCAGAATCTCCAGGCCCACAATTATTGCCTATTCCTGGGGCAGATCTGAGAAAGCAAATGGCTAAGCATAAGGAGAGCGTTAATCAGTACATCGAAGATCAAGAAGCCGGTGTTGCATTTGATACGAAGGGTGCCCAAAGGTCAACCCGACACCAGCAGCAGCAGCCCCAGCAACAGAATAATCGGGGGTATAAAAGAGGTCAGAATCAAGGTCCTTTGGCAAGCCGTCATTTGGAAACTCCTCCTATACCATACGCACAGCTGCTGCAGACGTTGCTTCAGCTCCAATTGGTTCATAAAAGGACATTGGCTCCCTTAACGGGACCACCACCACCGGGGTATGATGCCAACGCTACTTGCGAGTTCCATACCGGGGCACCAGGCCATACGGTTGAGAACTGCAAAGCATTTAAGCACAAAGTGCAGGATCTGCTTGATAGTGCAGCAATCAGCTTCGGGCCGGGAGGTCCCCACATCATCTGAATGAAAGAGGAAGAGCTCTATAATTTGGTTGAGTCGTTGAAAGCAGATCAGGACAGCAGCGAATTGCCTCTAATAAAGATAGCTGGTTCAGCAGCAGGGCAGATGCCAAAGCCCAGTTCTCGGGAGCTAGCATATTTTCTTTGTTTTAGCTTGTCATTTCTTTGCATTTGTATTTGCTTTCCTGTTTGAATTTGTAATCTTGTTTGTAAAACTTGTTGTTTTCATTTCAAATTGATGATAATGAAACAAATATGCATGGTTTTGATTAAATCCATTCGTGTTCACTAACTGTTTTGCAAATATCCACTGCTTCGGTCAAGAAGAATTTGGGGAGGATGACGAAAATGACCGACATGCAACTACCGATATTGTATGCTTTTGAAATAAACCTGCTGATGATGTACAGGCATTGTTTCAAATCCCTAAACACCGGAGACATAAGGAAGGTAATCCCTCGTCAACCCCTTTGAGCCTTGTAGTAGGAGTCCTTTCTGAAAACGAAAGACCCTCAATCTTAACCTGGGGCAGGGTAGGTGTTAGCTAATTTGACCGAGCGTCCAAATTGCAAAAGGAGTGTCCATTCGAGGATCAATCACACCCCTAGAGGTCGTGCCTAAAAGACCACAGTGGTTCAATCAAGAGTGGGACAGCCACACCACTTCCCAAAGAGTCAGACAACCAGTGTCACACGACTTGTTCGAAAGAGAAAAAAAAAACGAAAAAAGAAAAGTCAAAAGCCCGCTAAGTCAGGAAAACTTCAAAACAAACGACTTAGGCAAAAATGAGGGCATCCCGCTGGACTTAAACAAAATCAAAAGAAACTCAAAAGGAGTCAGTCCAGGCAAAAGTTAGGGATATGAAAAGAAAAGATGAAAAGGATCAAAAGAAAAATCCTCGAAGGAAATACGAGTCGTGTGACCTCAAGTGTCAAAGATGAAAAGTGAGTGGCTGTCACTCCAAAATCCAAAAGTTTCTCGAATTATCATTCCTATCTTTCAACCTTTGAGAGGTGAGCGCTAAGGTCAAATTAGCTGAACGTAGGATAGGAGAACATCAAGGAGAATGGGTGGGTTAAAATAAACTTTGAGCCTTTATCCTTTCCTTCAAAACCATGAACCTGACCACGTTACAACCTTCAAAAGTCCTAATTGAAGCAGGTTGTTTCGAAAGCATACTCCGGTAAAGGTCGCGTCGATTCTGACTCTTAAAAAGGTTCCTCTTACCATGTTGATACTGATGTTGATAAATATTTTGTGCATTATATGCTACAAACTGTTTTTCCTTTTCCCAGTGAACAGATTGGATGTCAAAGCTGTCATATGTGTTGCATTAATACATCTTTTATGCAGAACAACTTGTTTTACTTGCGAATAAGCGCTGGACAGCAGAAAAGCTTCCTACAATGGAAAGTATGGTCAAGATAGAACGCAGAACGCCCGAATGTTCCGAAAACAGGGGCAAACTTTATTGTGATCCCCAGTCAGGTCAGCTTTTCGAAGTCAGTTATTCTGGGGCAATCAAGTTGAGATTCGGTGAATGCGTCGTAGTCAGGAGGTGCTACTCTGAATCAGATAATAGGGGCAAGGTCATTGCAGTCACGGGCAGACCATCCTAAGCACGCAGAAGTTACTCGAGAAGCATTCAAGGTGAAGTATCTCTTGGAAGTTCAGAACACTGAGGCATGTTATATCAGACCATCAAGGAATAGGTTTGCAAATTTCCTTTCAGGGACTACCCCCACGGAGATCCCGTAGGCTGGGGCACATCAGAAGCGAAAGGATTGGTCTTTTCCGTGTCAGCAGGGTCATGCAGGGTTATTCGAGCAGATGCAGTCGATTTTCGAAAGAGAAATGATTGCGGGAAGTCGTGTTACTATCCCTTGACTATCCACTAAAAGGCTGCGTATCCAGGAAGAATATTTTTCAGCGTTAAGAGCTCAAATCCAAGTTTGCGATTACTGTGAAGCCAATCCGGGTTGGCGCATCAATTTCCAGATCCGAGCTTCATCAGAGCACAGGAGGACTCCCTCCATTTTCTCCAGCAAAGTCAAATTTGCCATTGGTATGGGTAAGCTATTCCCAGAGGAGTCTAATCATATTCAGCACGTCTGCTATTTTACAACGGAGTTATATTCCCCAGCAGGATATTAATTCGTTGAGGCGTTCGGCTGAGTTCCCAATATCCCCAGCAGGGTTGATCTCACTCTCCCAGCATTTATTTTGCTAGGACGATTCAGTGATATCCGGGTTTATCCCCAGCGAAGTTGGCCTCGCCTTCAGCATTTATTTTGCTGAAATGGTTTTCTGTACCCGGCCTCTCCAACAGCTCGAGCCTGCTAGCATATTGCATGCATCATCATACTTGCATCATACTTGCATATCATTGTCAGAATGCGTAGCATTTCTATCCAGAATGGAGCGTTACGCTGTAGAAAGATTAAAGCATTTGCATATGCATACGAAGCATAAGTCAGGTTTTCTATCAGCTTCACATGACGCGTGAATTACTCTGTGATCAGTTCAGGGACATTTATCCAGCAACAGTATTCAGACAGTTCAGCAGATTATTTGTATCTCAGATCATACAACGATTATGCTTTAAGCAAGCAGTCATCTGATGTTGACAAGCTTTTCTTCCCGTCAATTCATATTGACGATGTGTTCCTCCAATAAGTGGATTTCTCCGTCTATCATTAGACGTCTGGAGTACGAATGTGGTTTTCTTTCCGTCTATCCATAGACGATGTGAAGTTGCGGGTGGTCGCAGTACGGTTTCAAGAAGGGGTTTCCCCAGGATGTGCTTTTCTTACCGTCTATCAGTAGACGATGTGAAGTTTTGATGGATTCTCAATAAGGTTCCAAACAGAGCTTCTCTAGCAAATGGCTTTTCTTTCCGTCTGTCAGCAGACGATGTGAAGTTTTAGTTATTGTTCAGCGGGTTTCTTATTGCCAGATCATACGTATGATGAGGTATTTCCCCAGCGAGTCTTCTCCGGCTCTCCTTGGTTGTTGAGGGGCTTCAAAATGATTTTGAATGTTGGTTTCTCTTTCTGGTTATTGGATATGATGACGTTTAAGAGAGACTTTTCTGACCATCAATCCCTATTGATGTCGAGGCTCTTCGAAGAATGTTCAGTTTTCGTGATTGTCGATTCTTATTGACGACATGTTTCTTAAAAGGTGGTTTTTCTTACCGTCGGTCCATACTGACGATGTGGCCCCTTCAAGGATGTTGATCTTTCCATCAATTCCCGTAAACAGAAGAATTCTGAAATTCAAAGGATGATGTTGAATTGAGTTATCGTGACTTCCCGTCTATCCTTAGACGATGTGAGTACGAAGAATTTCTTGCCGTCTACTCTTAGACGATGAGAATAATGATTTGTTCATCAATCAGGATGACCCCGTCTACCCGTAGACGATGAGAACATTGATTTGTTCATTAATCAGGATGATTCCGTCTACCCTTAGACGATGAGAACATTGATTTGTTCATTAATCAGGATGATTCCGTCTACTCTTAGACGATGAGAATATTGATTTGTTCATCGATCAGGATGATTCCGTCTACTCTTAGACGATGTGAATATTGATTTGTTCATCGATCAGGATAATTCCGTCTACTCTTAGACGATGTGAATATTGATTTGTTCATCAGGATGATGCCGTCTACCCTTAGACGATGTGAATATTGATTTGTTCATCAGGATGATGCCGTCTACCCTTAGACGATGTGAATATTGATTTGTTCATCAGGATGATTCCGTCTACTCTTAGACGATGAGAATATTGATTTGTTCATCGATCAGGATGATTCCGTCTACTCTTAGACGATGAGAATATTGATTTGTTTCATCAATCAGGATGATCCCGTCTACCCTTAGACGATGTTAATTGATTTGTTCATCAATCAGGATGATGCCGTCTACCCTTAGACGATGTGAATTGGGAGATTAATGTTGTCTTTCCGTCTATCATTAGATGAGGTGAGTATTCTATCAAGGTGTCTTCCCGTCCATCTTTGGACGATGTGAGTATATTTCTCTTCCTGCCTATCAGTAGGCAATGTGAAAGAATCAGGTATTTTGTTGCAGCTCTCGGGTTTGTTGTATGGGGTATCACAAGCAACGGGTATTCAAATCAGGAGTTCTTTATCAGATGATTGATCAGTTTGGTGCCATAATAACTGGACTCGGTTTTCTGGACTTTATTCTCCAAGTAGCTTACAGTATATGCTCGCGGTTGGCAAATTTTCGGGTTTTATTTGTATTCAACCGTCTCGTACCTCTGAATGTTTGAAGGCTGAGCGCTCTTCAAATCCTTCAGGTCCAAGTCGCTTGAATAGGGGCAGCTGTTGCACCCTAAAATTTGACCAACCGGTTCTCCCATTTGACTCATGGTTTAATTTCATATTCACAGCTCAGATGTATGATTTTTGTGTACAAGCAGGGGATATCAGAGTTTACAGCTTGATCTTCGTCTATCAGATATGGCAGACCCAGTCCAGATTATCGGGGTTTTATTTTCGGGAAATTGTGCGCTCCTCGGTGATTTTTCAGTGATTTTGAGGATATTCTGATGCCCAGGGATCTTTGTCCGATTCGATCTGGTCTCGTGCGCTCTTTTACGGGGGTCATGTGCATTCATCTGCATTTTTTAGGGTTTAATAGGTTTTTGTGAATTTTTATCAGGCATTATAGATTTTTCTGGAATTTTAATAGGGTTTTCGTATTATTTTAATAGCTTAATTCTCTTTTTTAGGATTTTATAGGATTTTATAAGATTTTAAATAGTTTTTAGAATAATAAAGAAAAAGGGGAATATAGTTTTTCTTTTATTGCTAATAGATAATAATAGTTTAGAATTTTGTAGGTTTTTTAAATAGGTTTAATTGCTTTTTAAATCATTTTTAGAATTTTCTATAGGTTTTAAATAGATTTTAATGTTTTTTTAGATAATATAGAAAATAATATAGTTTTTCTTTTATTAATAGATATTAAATAATATTAGATTTTTAATAGAAAATTAGATTGATTTAGAGTTAATTAGACTTTTAATCTTCTTTTAGAGTTTAATTAGGTTTAATTGACTTTTTAGAGTTAATTAGGATTAATTGATTTTTATAGAGTTAATTAGGGTTAATGTTTTGTTTAGTGGTCATTAGTTTAATCAGGATATTAATCAATTCTTTTTTTGGGTTTTTTTATTCATTTTTTCGTCTGGGCCCAAGGGAGGTTTTTTTTGTGAGGCCCAATCCTCAATTCAGCAAATCCAGAAAGTCCAAAGCAGTCCAAATCTTTCCAGCGAAGCCTGGAAGTTTCCAGAAGTGTCCACGCGTTTCCAGGGTATAAAAGCAGACACGTGTCTGCAAAAGAGGGGCCCCACGTTTTCTGCACTGATCACGCCACGTATCCACCGCCTCTCTCTCTCCGCTGACACGCGTAGCCCATGCAAACCCTTCCCTGAGACACCTGTCTTCCTCCCATCCTCGCCGGAGCCCCCCACCGGCGGCCATGCATCAGCCCTAACTGCATACCGCCGGCCACCTGAACCAACTCCGGCCACCGTCCTTTCCGCCGGAGCTACCAAAAACCCAGAAATTCATCTCCTTCCTCCGATCTCCTCCCTTCCACCTTCATCACCTTCAACCACGTTTTCCAGAAACGCCATCAACCTTCATACCTTCATCCAAGATTTTTCCAGAAACGCCATCAACCTTCATACCTCCAACCAAAATTTCCAGAAACCAACAACCTTCATCCTTCATACAACAATATTTCCAGAATCCTTCGTTCACCAACACCAGATCTTCATCCTCCTCAAGCAATTTTTCCAGAAACCCTAAATATTCATCCAACAATCTTCGAACAAGGTTCCCAGAAACGTCAAATCACGTTCAATCTGCAAGCAAGCTTTCCAGAAATCCACCAGATTCAAGGATCTTCAAGATCCATCTGCTTCAGATTCATAGCGTCTTCGTTCTTCAACAACGCGCGCCTAATACTCAGGAATCTTCAAAGATCCCTTGTTTCTCTCGCGTCAAACCAGGTTTGCCTTCTCTCTGATTAGATTTTCATTGCAATTAGGGCGAAGTAATTGGTTAGGGTTTGAGTTCTGATTTGGGTTGAATCTGAGAGGGTACTAAGGGTGAGGTTTCGTGTTGACTCATTTGAGTGTGGTAAGATGTGTGAAGGTTTGTTGTTTTCTGGGAATAGATTAAGAGATGAGGATGAATTGCAGAGAGGACGTGAGAGATAGGGTGAGGGAGAGGAGGAAGACGAACGAGGGAGCGGCTAGGGTTAGAGTGTGAACAGTACCCGAGCGTGTGAGGAGGGAGATGGTTTTGTGTTTAGGGTTTGTTCAGATTAGGTTTGGGCTGGGTTCAAGGCCCAAACGTACTTTGCTGATGCTACCTCCCAGTTTGATCAATTACCCCCCTAGCGTGTGAGAGACTGAATGAATCAGTTTGGGCCTTAGGCCCTAGTTACTAACGACACCCCCCTGGGCGTAGCCCATATTGGAAATCAACTGAAAAAATTACTCACAGCACCCCCAGGCGTTCCTTTTTCTTTTTCTGAATTTACTAATTGTTTGAGGAGATTGGGCCCTGCGCCCTATGGCTTTTAGCACCCCCAGAATCAGGGCCCAGCTAGATGATAACCTGATTGCTTTGCTAATAGTACCCCCAGCTTTATTTCAATTTTATTTCAATTTCTTTTATTTTCATATTTGTAAATAAATCATAATAAATGTGAATAATTGATTTTTTAATGATTCTTTTTTTTCTACCATGTCATGAAAATTGTTAAGAAAATTAAATAAAAATAAAAATGCCATTTTATTTTTATTTCCTATTTTGTGCATATTTTCCAATTAATTGATTTCTTTTTAATATTTTCAATGCATGCATATCATTAGAAAATTCATAAAAAATGGTAGATTTAGTCAAATAATTCCGTTCTTTTTTCTGTATACTCGTGATTCAGTATAGAATTTTATAGTGCAAAAATATTAGCTCAATCATGCATTTTCATTTTAATTGCATTTTCTCACTGTTATTGATGTTGAATAATTGGTCTGTGGATATGTCTGTGTTGCTGATTTTAGTTCTTTCATCTGGTGTTGAATTTTGTTCTGATTTTTTTAGTATGTTATCCTAGAGCCATGTAGGTCTCCCATTAGATTTCTGATAGATTTTCATAGGCTATTCTGATAGGATTTGTCTGAGCCTGAAGATAGGAGAAGTCTTGATGACTTCTGACTTTGAAGTTCAACTGTGGTTGAACTTCAGAGATAGTCTCCTGGGGTTTGTTGGCCTGTGGGTTCTTCTTGAAGGTGGGAGCTGATGGAGGTCCTGTTGGAGCTTGCAAGGATGCATTGGATTGAGGCTTAGTCTAGGAGCTTGTTGTCTGTTTGTGAGGTTCGAGATCCTGAAGTTTGAAGGGAGTTTATGGTACTTTCCTGAGGAAGGCACTATGAATGACTTTCATCCTTCCTTCTCACCTCTTTCTTAAGTATCCAATGATGTCGGAGCCGACTTGTGAGTTTAATTCCTCCTGAGGAGGAATGTAAACTGATCACATGTTGTTGAGCCACATGGGATACGATTCCTAAGTGGAAGTCCCCTAGTACTTTCCTGAGGAAGGTCCTATGGGTCTATTCACTTAGTTCCACTAGTTTATCTAGGTTTTCTCAAGTATCCAGTGATGTAGGAGCCAACTTGTGAGTTTAATTTCTCCTGAGGAGGAATGTAAACTGATCACAGTTGTTGAGCCACGTAGGATACGATTCCTAAGTGTCAGCCTCCTAGTACTTTCCTGAGGAAGGTCCTATGAGTCTGTTCACTTAGTTCCCCTAGTGCATATAGGTATTTCTCAAGTATCCCGTGATGCCGGAGCCTTCATGTGAGTTTAATTTCTCCTGAGGAGGAATGTAAACTGATCACAGTTGTCGAGCCGCATAGGATATGACTCCTGAGTAGTAACCTCCTGGTACTTTCCTGAGGAAGATACCATGAGCTTGTCTGCTTAGCTTCCTGTTCTCTGGTAAGCTTGTTCTGAAGCTTGGAGACTGGGATTGATTCCTCCTGCTTAGGGTTTTGATTAGGTTTGTTGCTTAGATCCTTGCTTAAGGTGTTGTATAGAGTTTTGTTTAGAGAGCTAGATTAGGAGCTTGTTTCAGGTTTGTTAGAGGCCCTGCTCAGGGTTAGTCTCTTTGTGTTGTTTGACTTGTGTGATGTTATGTTGCATTAGGCTTAGGTGTTCATCTAGATAGTTCGGAATAGGTGCATCTTAGAAGTAGACTTTGTGTGCATAAGAAGTTGAGGTGGTCCTCCTTCTGCTTGTTTGTTATTGCGTGGCTTTGCTTGTTGGCATTTGGTAGAGCTGAGCTCCCTTGCCTTTGTGGTTTGCGGCCTCTGTGCCTCGTTTGTCTAGTTGTTGCATTCATGCATATTCTCAGTATTCATTTACGTTGCAGTTTCTTGTTTGTGGTTTAATCCTGTTGCCATGATCCCTTAGGAGCTCTGACTTCTCCGCTGCGGAGTTGTTATGATAGACATTAGGATAGTCAACCAGGTGTGATAGCAGTAGGTAGATTCCCCGGTTTCTCAGCTATAGTTCTAGGGTTTCCCTTTCCTTTCTGTAGGAGCTTTTGAGTAGCTTGACCCGTAGTTAGCTGAACTACAGCTGCTCTGATTCTTCGTTCCAGACGAAGATATGTAGGCATAGGATGCGATATCCTAGCGAGCACACTAACGACTAACCTTTGTTCTCTCGCGGCTGTGCGATCGAGACTTTCCCGCTAACGACTAATTGTTATCCCTTTCTCTTGCCCGAGTGCATTTGAGACCAGATCGTAGTTGTAGGTTCCCGAGCCTTAGAGACCAGTTTGTTTCTCACTGCTGTGTGAGAGCCCCTGTTTACCCGTAGTTAGCCGAACTACGTTTGCTCTGATCTTTCATTCCAGATGAAAGTACGTAGGCACAGGATGCGATGTCCTGGCGAGCAACCTTCCCCCGTTTAGTCGTAGGAAGTCGAACTACGTTGACTCTGACTTTCCCATTGCACGAGGGAATACGTAGGCCCAGAACACCGTATGTTCTGTCGAGTCCTGTCCTTTTATTTTCTTTTCAGACCAGCCATTAGCGTAGATAGATAATACACCCTTTTACCTATAAACACCAAGCGTGGATCCCATCGAGTACGATGGACGTGAGGGGTGCTAATACCTTCCCCTTGCGTAACCGACTCCCGAATCCAGGTTTTGGTTGCGATGACCATACCTTTTCCCGTCTTTGCGAGGTTTACTTCGAGCGTTTCCTTTCCCGCTCTGAGGGATAAATAACGCACGGTGGCGACTCTCCTGTCAAGCCGGCGCCGATTTTCGCAGTAGCGACACTTATCAACCACTGAAGCGGAGTATATTGCTCTAACTGAAGTTGTGAAGGAAGCAGTGTGGCTTGAAGGTTTTGCAAAGGAGCTAAAACTTCAAGGTCGAGTTATCACTGTTAAATGTGATAGTCAAAGTGCAATACATCTGTCGAAGAATTCAGCCTATCATGAGCGAACCAAGCACATTGATGTGAGGTTGCATTTCATCAGAGGGGTAATCGAGCGTGGAGAAGTCCAAGTGCTGAAAGTTTCGACAGATCATAATGCTGCTAATATGATCACCAAGACATTGCCCAGTTGCAAGTTTTTCCACTGTATGCAGTTAATAAATCTGCATGAAGAAAGCTAGTTTCTTGATGTTATAGAGTTAGATCCAAGGTGGAGATTTGTGAGACATTGGATCGAACTCTAGTGTGGTCGAAGTCTGTTCGCAAGTAATGCGTGTTGTAGTCGAAGTTTGTTCTAACATGCATGAGTAAATATTGCTAAGGTTGTTAGCATGAGTAAATATTGCTAAGGTTGTTAGCATGAGTAAATATTGCTAAGGTTGTTAGCATGAGTAAATATTGCTAAGGTTGTTAGCATGTTGAATTGGGTCTTGCTTGTAAGCCCAATTGTTTAAGTTAGCTTGTACCCTAAGTTAGCTTGTAATGGGTAATTGTTAAAAAGCCCATTAGGTTAGTGTGCTATTTTATTATAAATAGGATGCTAGTTTCTCAATCTTGAGCATAAGGAAAAAATAGGAAGATAAAATCCTAATTTCAAGGGAGAGAGGTTATTTTGTTATTCTTGTATACTTGTAATCTTGTTCGAAGAGAAAGGAAAGAATAGCAGTTTAATAACCAATCCTTGTTGTTCCTTGTTGTTTTACCTTGTCTTCTTTGTTAACCCTAACCCTTGTGTGTTTCTTGATCATTAAGAAACCGTTTATACTTTGTTTGAAGGTATCCGATTCACAACACTAGAAGAATATTTTTCTCTTTCACTTTCACATTTGATGAATCACTAGAAAAATAATGTTATTTAAATACCAAATAGTCCAAACAACTGCATGACAAGTCATAGCAAAACCACCCATAACCTTCGCCCTATCATATAAAGAGAGCATAAACTTAAGAACAATATTAGACTCCTTAGGAAGAACCACCTGCCATCTTAATCACTTAAAGATATTTTACCACACGGTCGAAGCAATCTCACATGTAATAAACAAATGAGAAACCAACTCAATCAAATCCTTACAAAAAAGACAAAAGTATCTTTTAGATCAACAATCACCCCAAACTTAAAATTTTTCTCTCAAGAAGGTAACTTATCTTGCAAGAGATGACAAGAAAAAAATAATCACCTTAAAAGGAGGCCAACTAACCGAGATGAGCGGAATGGTCGAATGGACATGAAAGTGAGAGATAATAAAAGAATTTTTCTGCTCCATTTGAGCTTGAGCTTGATAAGCAGAAGCCACAGAGAATATACCATCTTTAGAATGATTCCAACTCCATTTATCTATATTCATTGATGAGCATAAGCCTTTGAAGACATAAAGGAGACTAGGAACTATTGGTTCCTTATGTCCAAATAAAGGTCTATGATGACAGTCGTCATTATGTGAGTTTTACGAATAATTTCGGGTGAAATCGATTGAATAATGACCAAAAGTCATAACAAAGTGTGAAGAAGTGGGAAAAAATCTATCAAGAGGGAGAAATAGGGACTTAATGAATTATTGAAGAAATCGTGTAGAAATTGCAAAGAAACGAGTATTTTTCCAGCACAATTCATATCATGACGTTTGTAAACTAATTTGATCATAGATGGAGTTTTGTAATTTGGATTGAGACGAAGTTTTCTTTTTTTGAAACGACAACTAAAAAGGATATCAAACCACCAAAATCAACGCGTATGCGTTGCTCCTCAGCGCGGTTGCATTAGGGCGCTTTTCAAACATGCTTTTGAGGGCTTTTAAAGGAGAAAGAGGAAGAGAAAAAGGGTTTTGATTCCCAAGGGAGAAAAGTAACGTATTAGGGAGATTTCAGAGCTTTAGAGACTATTGGAGCCATTTGAGAGGTTATTCTCTAATGACTATTCATGACCTTCGAATCTACACTTATGGTATTGATTAATTTCAACATGAGCACCTAGATTTCTCTTAGTTTAGGTCTTATTTGATAATGAACCTATTTTTATTTGATTGAGACATATGATCGAATGACGTTAATGTGATTTCTTTGACTCTTTCACTACTACAAAATAGACCTTTTGTAGCACCAATTTTATAATGATCATAGTGCTAACCATGGTAATAATTTATTTCTGGGAGTTTTTTTTTGTATTAAACTAAAGGATATGTCACAACGGTTAAATGAAGCAACTTTAGTGAAAAATACAGGGAGTGAAATGGTCTGAATCCCAACACCAACAATTAGCCATTTATCGTGATAAAAATGTGATTGATCATGTATATCACCACCGTTTTTATTAGCAACTGTGATGAAAGGTGATACTTATTTATATATAAGCGAAATTATCTTTTGCTTCAGTACATAACAACCGTCTCTCTTAAAACAAAACCCTAACAACTCTTTCATTCATCTCTCTCCAAACAAAACCTTAATAACTTTGTCACTCGTCTCACTCATATGGAAAGCCCAAAACAAAACTATAACAATCAATCTTAGCTAATGGGTATTTACACGCAGGGACGGAGCCACATACAAAGGAAAGGGGACTGCTGTCCCCACTTAATTTTGAATTTTTATTATTTTTTATACCATTTAATAATATTTAATAGTTTAATATATGTTTTATTTACAATTTTAATTATTTTTTCTACAATTAAATTTAAAAAAAACATTAGTAAAACTATTTTGTATTTAATGATATATTTATTTTGAAAATTAATTTTAATAATATTTAGGAAAATTATGACATAAAATAGTTTTTTTAATAATAATTTTATGAAGAATCAAATATATAAAAATATAAGATATAAAATATTAAATAAATATTTTTCACAAACATAAAAATAAATATTTTTAGTAACATCAAAAATAAATTAATCATACAATAATTTAATAAAAAGATATGTGCCCCCACTTATTAAAAGTTTTGGCTCCGTCCCTGTTTACACGTTCATTTTCTCTATAGTTTTTTTTTTCCAAAATTTGTTTCAATATCTTGTTTCATGACGTATGAACTTTATCTTGTTTTGACTTGTAGGTAGGGATGTTTGTTTCAATAAAGAGGATGAAACTAAAGTTAGCGTTGCAAACTTGTAAGTAGGGATTCTAAGTTTACTGCTCTAACTTTAGCTTCATCCTTATTTCATTGTGGACACGACATTATGGGACATGTCATGTATGGTACGTTTCTGAAGCATTCTATGACTTGATATGTTGTATTTGTTTTTTTTTTTTTATGGTTTGTTGTTGTTAATGTTTGCTTAAGAGATGAGTTTATTATATATTAGGTGTTTTGATTGTTTTTTCAATCCCTTACCAAATATGTAACTTTCCAAACTGTATTAGAAAATTATGATATGATAGATAAAGTTATATAAGAAAACAAGTACACGTTCAATTCTTGACAAGAGTTCTTCACACCATCAACTGCATGTTGTTCTTTGACAATTAGAAATTGGTTTAATGATTGTAGGTTTCCTATCTCTCCACCTCTAATATTGCTTGCAAAGTAGATAATATTTTGCAAAAAGAACTAGAGGTAAAGGCATAGGCGGTTGAAGAATTAGGACCATTAAACCAAGTTTTTACTGTTAAAGAACAAAATGCGGATAATGTGTTGAAGAATTCTTGTCTAGCATTGAATGTGAACTTGTACTTCTAATATAGCTTAATTTGTTATATTATAATGTTCTAGTGCAGATTGAAAGATTATACATTTAGTGAGAATTAGCGAAATAAGCATTCCACATATAATAAACTTAGGTCTATATATCACAATGGTTTTTTAGCACAATCGTTGTTAAATATGTTGCATTAAAGGATATCACAAGAGTTGTTTAAAGTAACTGTTGTAGTAGGTAGCGTGCTACGTAGATACAATCACGTTCATACGTTCGTGGTGGAAAGTATCATACATACAATCACACCTTACTTCACAATGATTGGACCAACATGGCGGTTTCCCATTTCCAACCGTTGTGATAGGTGTTTTCCATAGCGGTGTTTGTTATTATTTAGTTATAGATTATGCTCATTGTGTATTGTTTGTTACGATATTCAATTTGATTTTGATAAGTAGTGCTACTGACCCTATGGCTATTTATTTGAACTACTATAATTGTTGAATTCACTAATTGACTAGGGATAATATAATTAGGAATTGTGACTTAGCAATTAAAATGCTTTGTTGCCGAGTATAACGAGAAAATTGACCTGAGCTATCGAGGAGTTGACACCTAGATTAGTGAGCTGCACTCAAAGGGATTGAGTGTAGTGGTAAAGTCATTCTATCGTGTAACTAGAAATAGGGGATTTGTATAAGAAGGCCTGACCACTTAAATCGTCATTGTCATTAAAACTTATATCTTGTGCTTTTTACCAAACAACCTGAAAAAACCCCCGTTTACTGTTTTTACTTACATCACACAATTTCCCATGTTCTAAATTCACAATCTTTGTGGAGAAAAAAATATTTTATTACTTCGATTACAATGCTATTACACTTGCTAGTAAATTGTCATCAAGATTTTGGCGTCGTTGTTGGAAATTGTTAATATTTTCAATAAGGTAATAATGTGCGATGTTCATAAATTTTGTATTTAGTTATTTTTAGTTTTGAATTTTTGTAAATAGTTTTACTTCTTTTCATTTTAGTTTAGTTTACAAATTTCTTTTCTTATTTAGTTTTATCAGCTAGTGCAGTGCTACTAAGGTTTTTGTCTTTTAATTGCGCGTGCTAGGTAAAGAAGGAATGTACACTGGAAATTTGTTGTTATTACGAATTGAAGCCTTAAAAAAGAAAATTGCGGCCTCGACTCTGAGTTCGACAAATGTTAATCCCCTCAAAGTGTTACGATGTGGCTTCTTCGGTGAAGGTCACCAAATTGGTCACTATACACCAAAGAGTTATATTGCAGAGGCGTAGTATGCGAGAAACTATCACGAGCCAAACTCGTCCTTCAAAACCTATCCAAGGCGGGATACGCATTAATGTTGTAACTAAGACAATAATCACATTCAAAGTTTCAGTCCAGAAGCGCCTCAAGATCACCACTAAGGATATCATCCCAATTAAGTAGGTTTTGATAGAGTAAAAAAGAATCATGAAGAGATGATAAAGAACTAGTTAGAAATGAACAAGAACATCGAGACCTCTATTAAGACTTTAGAGTTGCAAATTGGTCAGTTGTCGCAACAAATGGAAAATCAAACTATTTTGATTGGGGGATTATCCGTAATACGGTAGATAACCCAAAGAAAGAAAATCATAGCTCCATTGAGTTGATAAGTGGAATGGTGAGTTCTACCCAAGAGAAAATAAGAAATATGCACACCTCTGGATGAAATGACTAAATCAGGAATAGATAAATCTGAGGTGAAGAAAAGAATTAGCAAAAGAGAAAGAAGACCAAGAGAGGATGGTCGGATTGTGGATGAACTTTCAAAGGAAAGAATTTGCTTAGACATAGATATCCAACCTAAACATCTTCAACAATATCATGTCCCCAAGAGCTATTTTCGTAAGAAAGCAGATGGAAGCGAAGAAATTGATAAAGTATTAGACTTCATCTATTCTTTGTTTAGTATTCCCGAGCCAAAGAAGATTTAAGGACCACATATCGATTTCTCAAGTTCATGGGAATCCTACCAAACAAGAGGAATAAGAAGGATAGCGTGCTCTTCGATTCATATATTCCACCCTAACATATGAGAAAATGGTCAAGCTAAGAATCTTAAATAAGCGTTCCATTAGAGGCAACCCATGGATTGGTTGTTTTAGCTTTCAATTATTTCCCTGTTGTATTAATGTCTCAGAAGTGGAGAACTGACTAAAAAAAATTCTTCCCTTTTGTTGTACTACTTTGTTGTTTTGAATTAATGAACTTACTTTCTACTGCTTATTATTTTTCAGTTTAAGTTGCTACCTTGCTAGCGAATGAAAATAAAAGTCACAAGAAAAAATGAATAAAAGTGATTGATACAAAGGTTCCCCTGTTGATTTAAGATTGATGAATAAAAGGGAAACCAACACATGGTACTCAACCTCCAAATATCTAAGCAAGTGAGGTTTTATTCCAAATATATCCATTGATTACTTATTTCTTTTTTTGAGCGTATCCATAGAATTTAAGTTTTATTTGTTTTAATTAGTTGATATGATAAAAGAACATATAAGTAGTTCTTTTTTAAAAACTTGCGACCTTGTAAACCCCCTTGCACGATGATTGATATCCTTTATTATTAAATTTGAACGTTAACCTTTCGTTCGGTGACTTAGCCAACTGTGAGACTTTGACTTGAAAGATAAAATTTTCCATGCTCTTTGGAGTTAGGTAGATAGATTTCATTTCCAGTATATGATAATCACTAATTTGAGATTTCTCTTAGAAGTTAGTAACATTTAAGTTTGGGATTGAGGGCACTCGATTAATTGGTCAAATAAAAAGAAAAAGAAAAAGAAAGAGAAAAATAAGATGTCAAAAACACGACATTTACAAGAGAGAAAAAAAGAGAAAGAAGAAAAAAAAGATTAGGACCAAAAATAAGAAAACTCTCTAATATCCAATATTAAAGAAAGGTGATATGAAAGGAAGAAGATAATAGAATGACAAAAAGGTAGCTAACTCCATGGTTTGAGCCGATTATCCCAAAATTGTCCTATCCTGACGTAAGCCAAGTTACAAACTAAAAAGTCCTCAAATTTGTGTGTGTTTAATTATGATCTGACTGATTTAGAAAATTCCTTAAAAATTAATTGATTTTTACTCTTGTATGTTGATTAAGTGAACGCCCTTGCAATTGAGTGCATAATGGTGAGTACAGAGATAGGTAGCACTTGTGCTGGAAGAACTGATCTGAGTTAATGGGATCAAAGTAGTAAATAGATGTCTCGATCAACAAAAGTAAGTGAAAATTGGTAAGTTTTGTGATTTATTACTGATAACGTTTCAGTGTGCTGATAGTTACTTGAGGACAAACAACAATATAAGTTTGAGGTTGTGATGATAATCATTATTACATGATTTTTATGAGCAATTTCAGATGAAATCGAAGGAATAATGAGCAACAATCATATATAAGTGTGAATAAGTGATACAAAATCTATCAAGCAGAAGAATATGGACTTAGTGAATTATTGAAGAAATCATGAAGAAATTGCAAAGAAACGAGCATTTTTTTTTAGCAAAATTCAAATCATGTTGTCTATCCAGTAATTTGATCATATATGAAGTTTCGTAACTCGGATTGAGACGAGTTTTTTTACATAAGAAATCTAAACCTAAAAATTAGATCTAGCCACAAGAATAAACACGCCCACGTTGATCATCAATGTGGTCGTGTTACGATGCTTTTCTGACACATTTTTGATTGCTTTAAAAGGAAAAGTGGAAGAGAAAAAGAGGTTTGATTCCCAAGAGAGAGAAGTGATGTATTAGGGAAATTTTGGAGCTTTTGGAGGCCATTTGAGCCATTTGAAATCTTATTCTTTGGCGATTCTTCATGATCTTCGAATTTACAATTATTATATTGATTAATTTTAAAATGAGTAATTATATTTCTTTTAAGTTAGGTCTTATTTGATGAAGAATTTTTTTTTAATTTATTGGGACATATGATTGGATGACATTAATGTAATTTCTTAACTCTTTGTTATTATTCAGTTATATATTATGCTTATTGCCTATTGTTTGTTACGATATTAAATTTGATTTTGATAAGTAGTGACTACTGACCCTAGGGTTATTTATCCGAGCTATTGTAACTATTGAATTTGCTAATTAACTAGGGATAGGATAGTTAGGAATTATGACTTAAAGATTAACGTGCTTTGTTGCCTAGTCTGACGGGACTATTGGCCTAAGAGATCGGGGAGTTGACGCCGAGATTAGTGATTTGCACACAAAGGGATTGTGTTTAGTGGTAGAGTTTGTTCGTCGTGTAACTCTGTAGTCATTGCATGTATGTTAACGTGTGTTTCATCAATCCAGTAGAAATAGGGAATTATAATATGAAGACATGACCGCCTTAATCATCATTGTTATTAAAACTTATTTATTTTATTTTCTACCACTCAAGGCGCCAAAAATACCTGAGCGCATCGCACACTCAAACGTACAACAGAGTCGCCAACGAAATTTATTTATTCCAAAGGAAAGGGAAAATATGGATAAAACCATTGGGAAAAAGAAACACTTAAGGAAGTCGGTTATGCGAGGGGAAGGTAATAGCATCCCTCACATGTGTTGTACTAAATGAGAACCATTTTGATTTTTCTTTATGTGGTTGGGTGTTGCTATCTAAATGTTACTTGTGTTTGGTTTTAACTAAGGGGGAACATAAGTTTTAAATTAATGTGCTTGCCAAGGATTCAAACCCTCGTATCTACGTACTCTCATGGTGCAATAAGAAAATCAGAGATCCGTAATTCATGGTAGAAAATAAGTATTTTTTGGTCGATTTTCTGGAACAATTATAATCGTATTCTAGAAGTGTTTCGATGTTAGCTGATTTGATCCTAGTTCGGATGCTCCAAGCTTTTAGTCTGTCTGCTAAGGAAGAAATTATAACAATTCTTTTTATGAAAAGAAATAATTTTTTTTTGAAAAGGTTTGAGTGTGAAAGAAAAAGAAAGAGTTTCTTGAATTGAATTAAAAAAAAGTTTACTTAAATGGTGAAAGTGTTATTTGGACCAAGAGTGTGTCGTTGGAACCCATAGGTTAGTGTATCTGAACTAAAGAGTGTGGCGTTAACTAATAGATGGTGATTAGCCAATGCAGAGTTGTAGGATTTCTCCTATATCTGGGGATTAAGACCTACAAGAAAGGGATGTTTGCCTAAGCATAGAGCTTACGGGGCATAAATTAAATGAGTTTTTCTAAGCACAGAACTTACATAGCATTCATGAAATGATCTGCCTAAGCATGAAGGTTCCTGGGCATGCATGACGGTTACCTAAGCACGGAGCTTACATGGCATATATAAAAGAAAATGAGGTCTGCCTAAGCACAAAGCTTACATGGAGGTTTTCCTAAGCAAGAAGCTTATAAGGCAATGCATGAATGTTGCCTATGTACAGAGCTTACAGGGAAATGCATGAAAAAGGGTTTTAACCATGAGAGGTGATTAAGCCAAAGAGAGGGGTTTGGTTTAAAGATGAGTGTTTAACCATGAGAAGGTGATTAACCCATATAGGAGGTGATTAACCCATATAAAAGGTGATTAACCAAAAAAAGTTGATTAAATTCAAGAGTCCAAAGAGTTTTTTGTTTGTTCCAAAGAGAAAAGTGTTGTGGATGATGCTTGAGATTTTATTTACTAAGTGATGGTGTTTGATATGACATAGTGATGATGTTTTCTGTTTGCAACTATAAATGTGTTGATCAAGATGAATCCTAAAGATCATTTGATATAATGATCAAGTGGATGAGTTTGAATATCAAGTTGTGTTCATCAAAGTCTAAAGATAAATTTGGTGATCAAGTTTGTGATTCTTGGATATCAAGTTATCAATGGCTATTTGTGAATAACAACACCTTATGTTAAGTGGTGTTATGTAAAGTCGGTGAAGATCTCTGATCAAACATTTTTTTTGATGATGGAATTTTTCAATAAAGAGTTATCTCAAGGCTTGTCAAAAGAAGATTCAAGGTTCTTGTTAAAGTGCTAAATTCAAATATTATATGGCAAGGAACCATAAGTTTCAGACTTGTAATAGAGAGGAAGTGTAAAAAACCGGTTATTAGTGTCTAGTGGTTAGTGTTTGTAAAAGTATAAGAAGAACTCTCAATTTAATAATCAAATACACACACACACACACACTCTTTCTCTCTCTCTCTCTCTCTCTCTCTCTCTCTCTCTCTCTCTCTCTCTCTCTCTCTCTCTCTCTCTCTCTCTCTCTCTCTCACACACACACACACACACACACACACACACACACACACACACACTCACACGCACATAAGCATCTTGGAAAGTCTCTTGATTTTATAAAATCACCTAAAAATGTTTTAAAAGCGTGTTTTGCAAAGTAATAATTGAATTTAGACAAAAGTTAAAATATTTCACTTTATAACACTTAAAATCAAGTGGAGAAGTCCCTTAATGGTTGGCAAAGGCAAGAAGTCAAAACATTCCATTTTAGCGGTGCCACAATTGATTATGCTTGTGTGATAATTGATTATGGGACTTAATTACCCCATGGATTATTTCCAAATTTACACCTTGCTTTATCTAATTAATATACAACCCTTCTATTATTTCAAATCGTCCAAAAAATGAGTTTTGATCATTCTTTCTCACCCTCCATTCTTTTTCTACAAATCTCTCATTTTTTACTTTAGTTTTGTCTTCGTGCTTTAGAGTGACTTTGTTCTTTGTGAGGATTTATTTCTAGTGCGGGGCATATTTGTAATTTGCTCAATGGTGTATTATATCTTGTGCAATATTTTCTTTTTAAGAATGTGCTGTTTTGTTGTGAGATAAACCAATAAAAATCTATTTTCGTTATTTAGGTAAATAGAAAAAAACTCATATTGGGATGAGAGGTGTTTGTAGTTAAAACTCTTTGTTTGTTCATGAGCTTAATCTGCTGTTAAAAAGCTCTCGGTTGGTTGGGAAGTCTCCATACTTAAAACTCCTAGTCTTGGTTTGTTAGTTGTCCATAGAAAAATTCCTATTCTTGTAAAACAAGTTTCATGGGCAAAGCTTGTAAAAAATTCACATCATATTGGAAACTCTCAAGATGGAATTCTTGGGGAGAAGACTAGGTTACATCATTAAGACTAAACTTCTATAAATATTTGGTGCATTTATCTTATCCCTTAAATCTTAATTATTTATGCTTCCTTTTACTAGGTTTTTTTTTTTACAAAAAGGTTTTGAACTTTGTCTTTTGTAAAAGACTCTGTTTTCAAAATGGATTTTCAATCCTACACAATTCACGTTCCCCCTCTTGTGTATGAAGTCTCATGTCCAACAAAGAACACTAATGAAAATGTGAGAAAATAAAAGAGAGAAAAGAGAGTGAGAAAAAAGGTATCTCAAATATGTTTTCTGGTGCTTTTGACATGAGAAAGGATCCTTATATTTATAGGAAAAAAGGTGGCACATATATGGAAACAATACATGGGTTTTTTAATGCTGATAATCGATTAGCATAAGTGCATAATCGATTGTGGAACTCCAAAATAGAAGGTTTTGATTTCTAGCTGTTTCCAACCACTATGAGACTTTTGTAGTTGATTTTAGGCATTACAAAGTGAAATAATTGACTATCCTTTAAGTATAATCGATTATCCTTTTGTAAAACATGCTTTTAAATTATCAAATAGTTCTCTAATAAATGGGTAAGATTTTAAAATATTTTTAGGTGATTTAATAAAATAAAGAGAGTATTTTCAAATAGGCTTAAATAACAAGATTGGTGGAGACTTCTCTTAAGAGTGTTGTAAACATCAAAGCCAAATCAATAGATTGTTGTAGACTACATACCTACAAACACATAGATCCATATTCAGGATATATGTCATCTAATATATGGTAACCCATGTTGTACTCAGTATGATTTAATGTATAATGGACCTCAGGAGCTCACCCTTGTTGAACATTATTGAAGACATTAGATTTGTTTAGCACATTGATATCATTTTTTGAACCTGCTACCTTAAAGAAAGTGTGCCAAATCCATAGGTCTTGTAAAGTCACTCCTTTGAGCATAACAGTGGGCTTACCATGATCACCTTGTACATAATACCCTTTAAAGCAACATGACAAAATTTTCCACTCCTAGTGCATACAATCAATGCTCCCTAACATACATATGTAACCACGCGCCTCTTCCATCTATAATAAGCGTTCAATGTCTTATGTGTTTGGATTTCACAAGTATTATTCTTGAAACACGTCAATCATACCTCTTGTAATTTATCAACGCAGTTTAATGTCATGATTTCACCAATTCTTAAATAGTTATCTACAATATCAGTAGATTTTTCATATGCCAACATATGAATAACATTGGTGCATTTTTGTAGCATTGAAATACTTGATCTACCAGTTACATCAATGCTCAATCGAAAAATACTCATCATGGTGACCAAGAGTTTCAACAATATGGAGAAATACATGTTTATGCATTATGTATCTTCGATGAAACCGCTTGTCTGTGTAAACTAGATCTTCTAAAAAAATAATCATTGAATAATCGATAGTGTCCCTATTCACGATTCCTTTTGATATTCTTTCTTCATCATCTAGGGCCATTAGAGATTGCAATTTCTTCTTGCGATTGAATTTGAAAGAAAAATCTCTAACTTTCTTCCTCCATGTCATCATTCATATAATCCATGAACTCTTATTTGCAATGTGAGAAGTATAAGAAGGATCCATATAAAAATAGTTTGATATTGAATAGGCGATAATAATAATAAATTGGGGTGAGGGGAAGAAGTTGGAAATAATTTTGAAGCTTATTATTCATGTTATGAGTATTTATAAGATTATCTATAATGACTAGTTTGAATAACAGATAGTTTGGATAACACATTGTTTGAATAACTCCTACTAGTGATATACTAAAAACTATAACAATGATAAGAATCTTAAAATATCCAAGATACATAACGGTATCAATTAAATCCATATTTTTCTTTAATAATACCGCACAACAGTTCATGAGCTTGTAGTGTGGTCTTGGATTCATGTTTAATGTATTTCTCGTTAATATTTCTATATCATTGATTTTTAATCTATCCGTTTTATTCTTAACCTTCTTCATATTTGCATAAACCATTTTTCTTTTTATCTCGACTTTTTCACTCTCAATACACACATAAACCAGTATGAAATCTGTCATCAACCTTTTCACCCTCAATACTTTTTATAGAATCCAATAAACTTTTAGTACCATTCATTTTCTCTCTTTGTAACTCTTGTTGTGATGCTTGTTATAAGCTTCATTGATTCTCTTTCAAAAACTATCTTTTTTTTTTATCAACTCTAGCAATTAAATCTTTTGAAATATTGAATCATGATTGGATAAGAACGTCATCCTCTTTTGATTGGAATTTTTGTTTCATTGAATTTACAATCGATACAACACGACTTCTTCACTAAGGTTAATTGTTTTAAAACCATTTAAGTGCAAAATTGTTGTTTTTCACACTCTTAGATTATTTGATTGCACGCCACCATTATCCATTTGAACTATGAGACATAGTGAAGTTAATAGATTGAGATAGAAATTGTTGATATTAATATGGACAAGATGATATATTATATGGATAATTTTTAAAGTATAGGTTATTTTGTGGATTTATGATAAAAAGATTATTTTGAAAATTTAGATTTTGTCGTGGATTTGTGATAAGTATATTTCTAAAATATGAGTTGTTTAGTTGATTTGTGATACAAGGAGGAATAGCATTGTTTGTTGTGATCACTTTGTATCTAAATAAAAAATTGAAATTTGTATGCAGCTGTTGGTGTCATTTTAAATAGATCAAATTTTGGGAAACCCTCTATATACAGTGTACATTTTTCAGCCTTCATCATGGCAACAAAATGCAGCGCCACGAGAAACTTGACAAACACAATAGTATGTGTAAACGTGAGATTCTCCTAGTTGTTGACATGAACATAAACATCATCATTTGTTTCACAAATATTCCTCTAGCCAGTGGCTACTTTACTATGCCACAATTTAAAACAATAAAGAAATAAAAGAAAAGAACAATATATTAGCTTTTAAATTTAGATGGATTTTTCTAGAGATATCAGGACAGTACAGCCAAGCACAATGCATATATGCATTATCTTGACAATTCCTAGAATATTTTAATAATAATATTGTCTCTCAAGAATTATTATAATTATTATTATGAATCTTGAGAAATAAAGAAATAAATAATAGAAATACATGTCTAAAAGTCATAAATAATATTTTTTTTTTATTGAAATTCCTGTTGTACACACAGCTCTAATCTTATTTCCCTTTCTAGAATTGGATGCGAATCCTACTTGGGAAAGATAGAGGTCCCAATGGAATAAATCCAATTTTTCTTTTTCTTCCAACGCAACAGATGCTCCAAGATAGATACAGCATGGAAAAATTTGTTGTGTTTGGAAAAATATAAAAGCTCTCTCTTCTCGTTCTATTTATAAAGAGAAGTTTTAGTTTTTTTTTTTTAATACTGTATTGTTAACTAAAATAGATTCTAAGGCTTTCCATAATATTCTACTATTTTTCTACTGCTTTTATTATTATTATTATTATTATTATGGAAGTTGACGTATATATGCAAAGCAAATATGAAAAAAAACGGAAAGGTACACTAACTAACAAGTTGTCGTACCAAGGAATTGTAACGATTTGTTTCAGTATGCATGCAATCAACGCATGAATAGAGAATCGCTTTTTGTACAAGTAAAAAAGCAAACTTAGTTGATAAATCACTTTCAACGATTTTGAAAGCGACTCAAATATCTAATACAAGATTCTTCACTTTTCTATATTTTTATTTCCCTCCAAGGCTTAACGTATTCCCTTCAAACCCCTATATAAAGGACGCCACATTTGGCTTATCTCAACAACACACCTCATATCAACATTCTTCAAGTTTGTATTACAATGGAGAGAGTAACAAAAATGGTTTCAGAGAGGTCAGTGGTGATATTTAGTAAGAGTTCATGTTGCATGAGTCACACCATAAAGACACTTTTTTGTGACTTTGGCGTAAATGCAGCAGTTTATGAACTTGATGAGATACCAAGAGGAAGAGAGATTGAACAAGCACTATTAAGACTTGGCTGTTCTCCATCTGTTCCAACCGTTTACATTGGTGGTGAGCTTGTTGGTGGAGCAAATCAAGTAATGAGTCTTCATCTGAATCGCACTTTGATTCCAATGCTTAAAAAAGCTGGAGCTCTTTGGGTTTAATCTTGTGAGAAACAAACAGTCACTGAATAAATAAATTACCTGTTTTGGTTATGTGGTAATTGTGAGTTTATATAGCTTTTTTGCGGGGTGAGTGTAATGTTTTCTGATGCATGTAATATAATGTTATCTTTTTGATAAGTATTATAACAACTTATATATTGGATGAATTGCAGCATACAATGCATGTTTTAAAAGTTTTGTAATAGCTTTATATTTTTAATAATGGTATAAACATTCTCAATAAACAAATATTAAGTTAAGAGTATGGGAGTTTCGGATTTTTTTTTAAACTAGCAATGTTTTTTAAATATATTATCATTAAAATGAGAATTTCAAAAAAATTACCAAAACAACAAACTTTCAACAAATGGTCGTCATTTGAAATGACGAAATAGACAAAACCGTTTTTTACTCATTCGCCAAATAAAATGGTGAAAGGGACTAAATCACACAAACTCGCCCATCCATTTAGCAACATAGGCCAATTAATTAGGGTTTTGAGTTTTCCTTTATTTTTTAATTGTAATTATTTTTTTAGTTTAATTTTAATTGTAAGTTTTAATAAATATTTTTTAAGTTTATTCCTTTTAAATAAATATTAATAAACACTAAATTTATTATTAAATTTATAAATGTTTTAATAAATATTTTAATTACCTATTAAATACATTAAGTTTATTATTAAATTTATAAATATTTTAATTATTTATTAATAAATATTTGTCAATAAATTATGTTGTTTGTTTTTGCATAATAAATTAAAATTTAAATAACCTTAGAATAAAATAGAATTGTAAAAAATATTAAAATATATTAATTTACAATATAATGAAAATTACAACAAAAAAAAATTAATGGCCGACTCTATCCAAGCGACCACCGGTGCCACATTGTGGAGGATGTGCGTTGCGATGAGGTCTACGACGAGGTTGTTGTGGTGTGTCGGGCCGTTGGTGTTGAGTTGTGGATGTTGTTGGGACGGCCCCGTCGTATCAGATAGATTTTGCATCATTTGAATTCTGTTTTCAAGGGAATCCGAAACCTCCCAATAACTGCCTTGGTAAAGGCAACCTATTTTAGGCTAGTACCACTCTTTGATAGCAGACGTACGAAGTGGGGTTCGGTATTACAATCGGGCCAACTGTATAGCGATACTTCAATGAAATTCATGAAAGAGGAAGCTGCCAAAGCCAACACACACGTGGTCACAATCTTTGACCGTATAACTGGTTGGTTCAGTGTTGCCGAGTCTATGGATCACAACGAAGGAAGACCTAGGGGATGTTACCGTGTTGAATTGGAGAAAAGCTGATGTGATTGTGGAAAGTTTTAAGCATTTCGTATGCCGTGCTCTCATGTCATAGCAACATATTCCAAGTTGCGCCAGGACCCAACCAACCTTCTTTCTGCAGTTCACCAAGTCATTAGTCTATGCAATGTCTACACGTGCAACTTTCAAGTGGTGGCAAATGAGGACTATTGGCCTCAATACGAAGGCGAAATTGTTTGGCATAATGACTTGATGCGCAGACAGAAAAAGGGTCGGCCTAACAACACGCACATTCGAACTGAGATGGATACCGCAGACAAGCTGGTGAGATTGTGTAGTTCGTGTCGGCAACCAGGACACAACCGAACAAAATGTCCCAACGTAGGATCAAGCAGTAAATCATAGTTTCATATGTAATCTTGTCCCGTTAAATCAATATCAAATTTCATTCGATTAATAGCAACTTTTATTCCATTAATAGAAAATTTCATTCGAATAATACCAAAGGCAACATAAACATTGCACCAAGGCATAGTTAACTGACACAACAACAACATGACAATAGAACACTGCGCGAAGGCAACATAAATTAAACAAACATAACAACAACGTAAAGACTTAAAATATAACACTGCACCAAAGCGTCTACGATATCACGACCATCAACTTTATCTTCTTTGGTGTCAACATCATCACAAGGACACCGACATCATTTTCCACTTTTCTCCATTCACGAGTCACTCCGTTTCTCCCGGTCTCCTCGACCAGCCTCTCGATTTTCCTAATCTTTTCTCCTGGACCAATATCTCCTTCTAGCCAGGGTTCAGTTCCCTATGCAAATGCTCCAACGTCTGTGTATTCCACATGAGCACCTTCATCGGAGGCTTTGTTGCTGAAAACACAACTAAGGCGTTTCTTTTCATTATATCGAACTCTGGAAACGGTTCCTCCGAGGCTGATGACGACGACGACGATGAACGTTGATTTAGAAATGCAGACATTCTAGACTTCACTCCACTCAAAATGCACTAATGTAGTCTTTTGGTATACAATGTTGTGAAAACATATGTGTTTGCAGATAGAAAAATAAAATAGTACGTCCCCCATATGATATGTCTTAAATACCCTTACAAAATTAAATTGTCATTCAATTTTTATTTTGTATTTAAATTAATTTATAATTAAAATTTTAAAATAATTTATAATTTAAAAACAATAATTATTACTTATTTCATAAATATTACTTAAAAATATTACTTAAATTTATTAAACCTTATTTTTTATAATTACTTAAATTTATTAAAAACTATATTTTTTATAATTATTTGATAATAATATAAATTAAACCATTAACTAAAAATAAAAAATCTGGAAAACGAAACTCTAAAACTCCTAAAACTAAGTCGCCAATTGGTCCGGCGACTTTGTTTCTTTTTACAGTACTATATCGCCAATGCAAATGGTGAATGCTTACTGTGCCAAATTCCAGATGCAACTAAGTCGCCAATTCAAATGGCGACCGTCCGTTGAAAGTTTGTTGTTTTGGTAATTTTTTTGAAATCTTCATTTTAATAGTAATATATTTAAAATACATTGCTAGTTTAAAAAAAAATCGGAGTTTCGAAAAAAAGAAAGAGGGGAGGGTTTTGAAAAAAAAGAAGGAAGAATTAAGAGGAAAGAATCGAAAGATTTTAGTTTATATAATTTTAAAGAATTTACTCTTATTCATAACATTAAGATTAAGAGTCTTCTAATTTATATTGAATGATGATTTGTGATAATTTTGAAGTGTTTACATAAATTTTTCAAATATTTATGTTATTATTATATTATAAAAATTAAAAATATAACAATGATTAATATTCTTTTATTATTCTATATAAAATTATTATTTTAAAAATATTAAATATTTTTTTATATTATTTTAAAAATTCGTTTTCGAAAGTTTTTCCTTATTCTTTCTTCCACACTTCCAAACAAAACTTATAAAAAAATAGGTACTGGTTTAAAATGTTTGAAAGAGTAAATACATGTAAAAAAAAAGACAATCGTGATAATTGAACAAAAATAATAATATTAAAAACATGTTATCATAAACAACAAAAAACAAAGTTTAAAAGTTGAAAAAAATTCAATATAACTAAATCTAGACTGATAAAAAATATAAAAGCTATCATAAGGTTTAGATATTTTCTTTATAATTTGTGCTGGGGCTTATTGAATATTTGGCTACAATTTTTTTATAGGCAAATATTTATTTATTGAAGTATTAGGGGTATTCAAATCTAATAAATAAATTATGCCACAATTAATTTTAAATATCAAATTCTTCGATAAATGATCAAATGGACATTTATACCATTCATTATAATTACAACTAATTTTTGGTTTAGAATTAAAGCCAACCATAATCAAGAACATGAAATGATTCTCTGAACTATTACATCCGAATTTCCTACCTCGTTGTTGAAGATAATTTGGTTCCTCGACCACCAAGTACACCACCAAAAAGCGAACTGTATTAAACAGGTTGTCGCATGTGAACATTTCCTTCTCACATTCACAAACCACACCATAAGAAAATCACAACAGTTTTTCTCTACCATCCAAAAAATCCCTACCTACTCCATCACCTTCTCGAGGGAAAGCAGACATGGTTGGACTCTTCCTCGATAAGAAAACAAAAAACACCTACCTTATCATGTGGGTTGGAGATAACACCTCTGACAGCAAGGTTCAACGAGTGGGAAATCTATCTATAATCAATCTTCATCCAAAGATTTTTACTTTCCTAAGAATCTTTGTTTGCCACAATAATTTTAAAGCAGTGTTAGAAGCCACCTCCAAATCCTCTACACTGGTATTCTGTTGTAATTTTTCATAGTAAGATTTAACAGAGAAAGAATGAAGATCACCAAGTGGCCACACAATTATATCAACACACCCAATTGTCGGGCATACTTTAGATAATAAATCCTTCAATTCAATAATTTCTCTTCTGGACTGGGCCGATATCTGCCCCTCAGTCGGGCAGGCCCAACCCAATACTACTTTGGGGAGGCCCAACAAGGCCCAATCCTCCCATGTCGGGCACGCGTCTCAACAAGGCCCTCCAGTCGGGCAGACCACTACCTAGCATGGGGAGAACTTGCGCGTCTCCCCCACGTTCTCTACATGTCCCCCACAAAGAGACACGTAATCAGGTAACTACCCACTTTCGAAAGAGTTGGGCGTCCCACCTTATGAAGATCACGGGGCAGTTGATCCAGGGCGAAGACCACGTGATCCCTGGAAGTTACTTGTGTTGGGCTTGGCAATCCGACCCAATGCAATATAACGTTGACCTTGCGCTAAGGGCATATTATAAATACCCTATTTCACTAGAGGGTCAAGTATTCTATTCTCTATACCTATTTTCTATGTACTTGCACTTTCTAAATCTGTTACTCACTTAGGCATCGGAGTACCTTGCAGGTACACCCACTCCTCCTCTACAACATCGGTGAATACAGAAGCTCACGACGCATGGCAAGCTGCTGATTCCTTTCTGATTAGGTGAGATCAGTGGCGCCGTCTGTGGGATGATCCCCCGTTCTTTCTCCTATCCAAACATAGAAGCTCAAGAACCAAAGCAACTTTCAACTTCTGTTTGATCATGGCCAGCCAGCGTAACAATAATGCTTTGGAAACCCCCTTCGTTCCATTCACCAACGGTGACGACCACGACCCTAACGTGACCGTTCACATCGACGAGGGCGACTACAGGACGAGCGCACCGCCTCTCCCTCCTTTAAGACGCGACCTTCAACGCCGCCCGACGCTTTGATAGCCTGACTATCTACCAGCCCATCCTGATGCCGACCCTACCATGGTGGCTCTGTTCGCGGCGATCAACCAGATCAACCTGATGATCTTCCAACAGAATGAGTGGATAGGGATGCTCGAGAAGGAGCGACCATCACGTTCTCCCCCGCAGAGACATCGTCTCCCCGTTTCCAATAGCCCCTCTCCTCCCCCGCGGAGGACGCAACATGACGACTCTCAGAGCCCTTCTCCCCGATTGACTGGGTGGCGCCCTTGCTTGGAGCGACTGCAACTAATGGCTTCCCAAAAGCACGACCGATCATCTCCTTGGAAGGATCAATGCCCCCCGCTCAAAAGAGGAACAAAGCTGAAGGAGTCGTCGACAAGCCAAGAGCCCGGCCGAGAAGTCCCCCTCAACGGTACAGAAACAATCGAGGATTAGTCTCCCCGTCACAGTCATCTGTCAGGAGCGACGAGGATGACCAGCGCTTACCGCTGTGTAGGGCCATTTGGGAGACCCCACTACCCATCAGAATGGAGAAACCCCCGCCCTTGGCGACATACGATGGCACGATCGACTCGGAAGACCACATAGAAAGCATCGACACGATGCTTGACTATCAGAACGTATGGGGAGCAATCAAGTGTATGCTTTTCCCTACAATCCTGAGAAAGGGTGCCATGACGTGGTACAAGCGCCTCGCGTCCGAGTCCATCACCTCCTGGGGAAAACTGAAGAGGAAATTCTCCAGGCACTTCACAACTTCCTGACGCCATCCAAAGACAGAGGCAGCCCTAGAAGCCATCATCCAGGGGAAGAGCGAACTCTTAGAGATTACATAGAGAGGTTCAACCGAGAGGCTGTCCAGGTGTCCACCATGGAAGACATGAAGAAATTCCTAATCGAAGGGGAATACGACCTCGCTCTGACTTCACCAAAGCCGTCGGAATCAAACGCCCTCGCACCTTGAATGCTCTTCTCCTCAAGGCCCAATCATACATCCAATATGAGCAAATAGAACCGCCCACGCTTCCCGTAACACACAGAATCAGGAAGGCATCAGGGGCGTCAGGAATGAGGATGCCGTACCTCCTCGAAGGGGCGAGGAACAAAGAATATAGGACACGTCATGGAATATTGCATCCACCTTAAGGATGCAATCGAGATCCTAATTAAGGAAGGGAACCTAAAACAATACACCAGAAGAAGCGAGGCTCCTCGACAGGAGACCCGTGAAGCCAAGAGGGTCGAGGAAGTGTCACCGCCCTCTAAAGAAGCTGGACTACAGGTGGCCCTGGGTGTCTCCCGGCCAGAAGATTTTCTCCTTCTCAGCGAGCTCACCAGACCTTTATCTGCCCACAGTTTATGGGAGGACTTCCCCGCCGCCTTGGTCATATCTGGCAAGGGACCCAACAAGCTCTCAATCGGGTCGGTCAAGAGGAAGTTCGAAGAACTGATCGACAAGAGCTCGAAGACAAACACTACCCTTGATAAGTTCAAAGGTCAATCAAAACCGATTACCTTCTACCTCGAGGAGCTCCCCGAGGTGCGCCCAACTCCAGCATCCCCCTCTTGATCAGGGCCCAGATGGCGAACTTCGACATGCGCCGAATCCTAGTCGACCAACAAAGTTCGGTGGACATAATGTACACCCATCTATTTATGACCCTCTAGCTCGACGAGACCCACATGACCCCGTATGTTAGCTATGACCTACAGGGCCTCAATAACACCCACCACAAAGCCTTGGGGATACGTGTGTTGTACCCCAAAATTTGACCAACCATTTCTTGTACTTGGCTTATGTTTCATTTCATTTTTTTTTTGCATTTTCTGCATATCATAACATTTATACTTGAGGCAGGGGATCAAGGTATTTCTGTGGCTCAAGGTTCTCTTTTTGTGCAAGAGTCTAAACAGCGAGCATCAGAGGCTCCGACATTTATTTTACCCAGCGATCGAGCGGTCGATTTTATTTTTTATTCAACAGGATAATTTTCAGCTCAGGAGATAGATCACAAGTTATCTCAGGCGTCCTTGCAGTTATAATATGCAAAGGCAAGTTTCAGAGGCTTAACAGGTCTCAGAATGGGTAAAAGCGGGCAAATATGTAGGTTCCCTCCAAAAGGCGCCAAAATTTAAAATTTCAAGGCGTTAATCGATTAACCAAAATGGTTAACCGGTTAACCATAGAAAATTTTTCCCTGTACGTGAGTTTTCAATGTGGCCACCTTTGGGGTCCATTTTGATCACTTGTGAATTTGATTTTACACTAAAAGAAGGATCTAGAATGACACTAATTTGGATTAATTTTCAAAATTAATTAAATTTCTTCCCACTTTCCATTCCTAATCCCATTCCAATTTTCATAACCTCACTCTAAACCACATTCTACTCCAAACCTAGAGCATATTTAAGTGAATTTGCTCCAAACCAAAAAAAAAAACCCTCACAATTACATTACATTTCAGATTTCACTCTCACTCTTGGAATTTCTCTCTCCACTTTTTCTCTCCAAAACCTCCATTAGAGCTCTCACTTGAGTTCTTTGATTCTTTATTGGAATCATAGAATTCTAGAGTTAAACCTCCATCCTTCATTTCCATTATCTTCATTTCACCATTCAATTTTCGTTTAGATTTGGATCTGAATTTGGAAGCTAATTTGGAAGTGCTTATTTGGATCGTTTTTGCTTGATCTTGCTTGATCTTCATATCTACAACAAGAAAGCTCTTGGATCTTAAAGAATCTTCGGGTTTTTTTCTTGGATCTAATCATTTCAAGTGAACCAACATTCACCAAAGCAAATCTCCGCTTTGTAGGTTGGCAATTCTAGATCTAATTATGTTTTGAGCTTATTTGGATAATCACAATGTAGATCTATGGCTTTTGATGCTTATTGATCCATTTTGTTGATTTTGATCTTTAATCTTTGTGAGCTCATTGCTTGCTTGAGTTGAATTGATATTGGATCACTGATTTGAGGTGTTAAATTCGTGCATAATTGATTACATGATTATTCAGATGATTGAACTTTGGATTAATTGCTGAAAGTGCTTTTGAGCTGCTATTTTTCTGCTTCTGGTGCAGTGTTAACCGATTAATCAGATGTAGTGCAAACTGGTTAACCGTTAACCAGTGCGTTTTTCAAACATTTTTGAGTGGTTAATCGGTTAACCAATAGTGTTAACCGATTAACACTGAACCAGAATGCAATGTTTGGTTATTTTAGAGCAAGTTTGGATTTCTTTCCACATATAATCTTCATGGATCAATATGATGCATTTATGTGGACTATTTTGACATGTTTCCTCATTCTTGGATGTTTGCTTGGCATCATAAATCATCTTTGAATCATGCATCTCCACTTGTTCTAAGTGTTGAGTTTGTGTTTGAATTTTCGTTCATCACTTGTACATGATCACGATTGTGATTCCTTCTTGTTTTGACCTCGATTTGGGATATTCCATTTGTGATTCGCTTCTACCCCATGTGGTTTATCTCTTATTCAAGACGATTTGGTGTCCATATTTGCACTTTGAACTTGTCTTGAATAGTGAATCACCTTTGGCATTTCTTGGCTCTTTTCTTTTACATGATCATTGTTGGATGTTTAGTTGAGATAATTTTCACATGCTTCCTGCCCAAGCTTCTTTTCCCATCTTCTATTTGATCACGACCTTTGCTTGTGTTTTATGCTTGGCTTTTGTTTTAGTGATTGATGTTTGAATGGTTGTAGAAGTTGTAACTTCTCCCATTTTAACCCACTCTTTTGGACTTGTTCAATCTTTTTGATCGTTTGCATTGCTTGTATCTTGAAGAATTATATGGTTGAGATGTGCTTGTGGTGGTGGCTGCCCCACACTTTTCCCCCCATCTTTTCTTTGTGTGTGCATCTTAGGATGACACCATTCTTCTTTGATGATTGATGGTTGATGGTTGTAGGAGCTTGCTTCTCCCATTTCATCCCATCCTTCTTGTGTTTGAGTCTCATTTCGGTGTTGAGTCTTTGTTGTATTCTTGCATTTGTGTTTGCATCTCTTTTTGCGTTGACTTGTTTAAGTCACTTTCATCTAATTTTCTTTTCATCTGTGATTGAATTATCTGTGCTTACTTGGTTCTTTTGCCATGATCCCTTAGGATTCCTAGTCCCTCTGTTTAAGATAGGAGTAGGAGAGACATTAGGTGTTCAATCCTTTGTATGATAACATTAGGATAGATTCTTTCCCTCTTAATCCCAACTTTAGGAGTATCTTGCATAACAACATTAGGGTTGATTAGTTTCCCCTTAGAGTTTGTGTCTTTCTCTTCTCATCTCCTAAACATCTCAAAACACCTAATAAAGGATAATAAGTGTTGTACGCTACGAGCCTTAAGTACTTGAGGAATGATAGTTGGGGGGCCTCCTCTCATACAATCTAGAGTTTAGCATATGCCCTTTGGGTGATATGCGACACATTCGCTCTCAAGTCATAGTCTTTAGTGCAACATGAGTTACAAACTTAACTCAAATCACTTATGTATAAAAAACACAAAACAACATATCAAACCTTTTGGTCCTTCGGGATTGTTTGGAAAATCATTTTCAAAAAGAGTGTGTTAAGCTTTGGTTCTACCACAAACAAGCGTCGCCCCTAACTGCTAGAACGAAAGTTTAACCCTACTCAGTTAAAACACTTGAACCAATCTGTGGTCGTGTCAGCCCGAACTATGTTTGCTTTGATTTCTCGTACCAGACGAGGGTACGTAGGCATAAGACAGCGATGTCTTCACGAGCAACCTTCCCCCCTTCACCCGTAGTTTTCTGAACTACGTTGACTCTGACTTTCTCATTGCACGAGGGAGTACGTAGGCTTAGAGTGACGATGCTCTATCGAGTCTCTTTTCTTTTCTTTTGTCCCTGTGAGCCAGCCTTTGATAGATTAACACCCTGTTAGATAGACAACAAGCGTGGATCCTGTTGAGTACAACGGATGTGAGGGGTGCTCATACCTTCCCCTTGCGTAACCGACTCCCGAACCCAAGATTTGGTTGCGATGACGTGTCTTTTCCCTTTTCGTAGGTTTTCTCTGATCGTTTCCTTTCCCTCTCTTTGGGATAAATAACGAACAGTGGCGACTCTTCTGTCTTTACCAAACCCTCTTAGCAGCAATGCGACAATGTAGAGCTACTCGTCACATTCGGAGCCGAGGAGACCGCCAGACAGGTGAAGGTCTGATTCTTGGCGATCAAATGTCTCTCTCTGTACCAGTGCATTATGGGAAGGCCGACCTTAGCTGAACTGACTACGGTACCATCTATAGTACACCTAAAGATGAAGTACTAAACGACCATAGGTCGATTCGTCACCCTCCACGAGGACATTGAGGCAACCAGGAGATGTTTTAAAGCGGAAATCAAAGGGCTTAAATCGATCAACATCACCCCTAAGATGACCAGAAAACAGGAGCGAAATCCACTTCCCCACGTCGACTCCGTCGACCTCGATAGCCGCTTTCCCAGCAAGCAGGAGCATAACACGAAATCTAAAGACGCGCCTCCAACAGACAATGGTCAGTTGTCCCACCCAACATGCCCCATTACAGACGGAGACTTCGAGCTCATCACGCTCGGAGATGACCCAGGAAGAAGCGTAAATATTGGCACGAGACTCCCTAACCTAGCGAGGAGGCAGCTTAAAGCCTGCCTCTGGGAAAACGCCAACCTGTTCGCGCGGAGCGCTGTGGAGATGCCTGGCCTCGACCCCGACGTAGCATACCACCACCTCACTATAAATCCGACCGCTAGGGCCATAGTTCAACGTAGGTGTAGGCAGTCTCCCAAGAAAGCGGAGACTGCTCAAAAAGCTGTAAAAGACCTCCTAGAGGAAAATTTTATATCGGAAGCCCAGTACAGAACCTGGCTGTCCAACGTTGTACTAGTTAAGAAACATAATGGAAAATGGAAGATGTGTGTTGACTATACTCATCTCAACCGGGCATTCCTCAAAGATGCTTACCCGTTACCTAACATCGACAAACTCGTAGACAATTAAACAGGTCTTAAATTGATGTCATTTATGGACGCATACTCGGGGTACAATCATATCCCCATGGCGAAGGCCGCCAAATAATACACGACCTTCATGAATGAGTCGAGCGCATCGCTGATTCGTGAGACCCTCTACCTATATCTTGTCGTCGCTACGGAGGCCGTCAGTGCATCGCTGATTCGTGAGACCCTCGAAGGGCAGAAGTCAATATACTTCACGAGAAAATCTCTCCAAGGTCCTGAGCTCAGATACCAGCAGATCGAGAAGGTCTCTTTGGCCCTCGTTAATGTGGCCAGAAGGTTACAACATTACTTCCTGGCCCACACGATCATGGTCAGAATCGATCAGCCCATCAAACAGCTACTCAGGAGGCCAAACATATCAGGAAGAATGCTTAGATGGTCGCTTGAAATCTCAGAATTCAAGATCCAATATGAGATCATAAAATCCCTTAAGAAACAAGTCTTGGTCGACTTCTTCGCAGAGATGATTTCTACAGAGTCCTCGACCCCAAGGGCGCACAGATGGACCATCTTCATTGACGACACCTCTAGCTCGACGGGAAGTGAATCGGGCATCATCTTAGAAAACGAAGAAGACATCTGGATATAAGTCTCTCTCGCTTTGGAATTCCCAACATCGAATAACCAAGCCGAATACGAGGCGTTCCTCGCAGGACTCCACCTGGCCGAAGACCTTGGTGCGAAGGAGGTAAAGATGTTTATCGACTCCCAACTTGTGGCCTCCCAGGTACGGGGAGAATACCAAGCCAAGAACAACAACCTTGCCAAGTACCTTGCCTTTGTAAAAGAAAAAATGAAAAACTTTGATTCCGTGGAGGTACGACACGTTCCACGCGAACACAATACCAGAGCAGACATCCTGTCAAAACTAGCGAGCACGAAGAGAAAGGGAAGAAACAAATCTGTAATTCAGGAGGTTCTCTCTCGCCCCAACATCGAGAGGGGCACAATGACCGTCGAGATCAACGCTATTAGCGACAGTAGCTACTGGATGAACTCTGTATACACGTACCTTAGCACGAGGCGACTGCCTGACGATACCAAAGAGGTGGGCATGGTCAGGTGCCGAACATGCTTATACGTCTTGATCGAGGACAGATTGTACCGGAAAAGATTCTCCATTACCCTCCTCAAATGCGTCGATGAATCCAAGGTATCAGTTATACTCCAAGAGATCCACGAAGAAATCAATGCCCAACACCTTAGCGAAGGATCACTTACCCGAAAGGCTCTACGAGCAAGATGTTAAATCAGAAATGGTGAATGCATCATTGTTTCTCGAAAGTCTGTGATGCTGATGACCGCATAAGATGTAGAACCTTGTCAGATGTTAGGTCCATACCTTGTGAGGGGGAGGGTTATGCAGGAAAATTGACCTCCAACCTACCCGAATTTCTTATCAGTGCGGACCTTTGATCTCTGATGTTATGAGGTTCCTATACTTTGGTCTTGTGATGTTCTGGTATTTTCTCGCCGAAGTGAAGCTCTGGTTCATCTCAGTCAGCAACACAATAATTATTCATAGCTTTGTGGAAGCCTTGATCCCTTGTATTTGCATCTGCATCATCATAACATGTTTGCATTTTGACATACATCTTCTTGTATTTCTAAGGATCTTAACTTTGAGACTCGCTGTTGAGCATTAAATCTTTTTCTTGTGGTTCGTCTGTGTAAAACATGAATCAAAGCAGACAGATTCCTTGGAAATAGTCGAACATGGCATTTGCATTTCATTTGCATAGCGGGTGTTCGAGGCTGGGTTTTTGTTATCCTGATCCGGTTTTTTCTCCGAAATTGTTTGCTGTTTGAAGACAGGAGTTGACTATGGAGCAAATTCAAGCAGAGTCGAGGGAAGTCCGAAGCCAAATGGGACAATTCACGGTGGACATGCAAGCTTTGCGTTAGGATCAGAAAATGCTTAGGGAGGAAGTTCATTAGTTGAAGACTCAGATGGGTCTGATCACAGAAGTGAAGGAAGGTGATCATGTGCCTGAAGCCACACCAGAAATGGTTATCCCACCCTTGCCTGTGGAATCTCTCCCAGAGTGTGATGTGCCTCAAAGATGTTCCGCACAACCTGAGGGCCCATAATTTCCACGTCATCAGTTGCCTCTTGTTTCCCAAGGCAATTCTAAGAGTAGGAGGCGTACTCAGAGGCCGAGGCAGCCTGATAGAATCTTCGACCAGGTCCCTATGACTTATACTCAGTTGCTGCAACTCTTGCTTCAACTTCGATTGGTTAAACTTCGGACTCCGGCTCCACTTGCTGATAAGTCACCACCAGGCTATGATGCAAGTGCCCATTGTGATTTCCATTCTGGGGCATCGGGGCATAATGTGGAGAATTGCAAAGCTTTTAAGCATAAAGTTCAAGACTTAATTGATTCAAAGGCAGTTGAATTCACACCGGGCAGTGCGAGCGTACCAGGTGGTCTTATTCCAGTTAATGAAAAAGAGGTGGATATTTCTATTCTCTCCCCTGAAGCTGCATCAAGTCAGGAGTGTGTCTTGTAATCTATGATTTCAGAATCTCCATACCCACAGCTGTTGCCTATTTCTAGGCCAAAACTGAGGTTGAAAGTACCTGAACAAAGGGAGTACCCAATGCTTCAGACTCAGTCTCCAGATGTTTCAACTGTTCAGAGTCAACAACCTTTTGGGTCTTTGTATCAGATATCATTTCCCCTCCAGAGTCAACGGTCATACCGTCATCAGCCGCGTCAGCATGCTCGACAAAGACCAAAGAAGCCAGAAAGACATTTCACTCGGTTGCCAATGTCGTACAGTCAAATGTTGCCAGATCTGATCAAAGGTGGATTGATAGTGCCAAAGAAGATCAATTCATAGATTCCTCCGTATCCGCCAGGTTTTAATGTCAATGCCTGCTGTGAGTACCATGCTGGGGCACATAGGCATTCAAACAAAGACTGTAAGGTGCTTAAAAGCAAGATCCAGACTCTGCTGGACTCCAATATGTTCTCAATCACACCTCAGGGTATCCAAGTCAGCAATCTTCCTTCGTCCAGCCATGTGGGTTCATCAGTTCATGTTATGGAGGGATTCTCCGAGAGTAGATGTTCAGAAGAGTATCAGATTGACTTCGACGAGCAATTCTGAAGATGGCTGATCCAGCGGCAAATCCAGATTTGAAAGCCCGGTTCCCAGAAGCTGGCAATCTTTTTTATCATGTCATTCCTTTTCATTTGTAGTTTCTTTTCTGTTTAAGTGCAAATTTTATTTGTAAAACTTGTTTGTTTTTAATTGATAATGATAATGAAATGAATATGCAGGTTTTTGATTAAATCCATTCGTGTTCACTCAATACTTTTATTAATGTCAAATGCTTGTTCAAGCGGAATTCGAGGGAGGATGACGAAGTTGAAAGACGCGCAAGCTTCCGATTGTATGCTTTTGAATGAAACCTCTGCTGATGATGTACATGCATTGTTTCAAATTCCTAAACACCAGAGATATAAGGATGATAATCCCTTGTCAACCCCTTTGAGCCTAGTAGTAGGAATTTCTTTCTAAAAAACGAAAAAACCCTCAATTTTAACCTGGGGCAGGGTAGGTGTCAGTTAATTCGACCAAACATCCACATTGCAGAAGGAGTGTTCCCGTTCAAGCCGTACCTAAAAGAATCAAAAGAAGAAGCCCGCTAAGTCAGTAACTTGAAAACATGTGGCTTAGGAAAAAAATTAGGGCATCCCGATGGACTTTGAAATCAAAAGAAACTCAAAAGAGTCAGTCCAGGAAAAAATGGGGAAATAAAAAAATGATGAAAAACAAAGTCGTGTGACTCAAGGCACTAAAAGACGAAAAACGAGTGAATGTCACTCCAAAAACTTGTGGTTTCTTGAACCATCACTCTTGTCATTCTAACCTTTGAAAGGTGAGCGCTTGTGTCGAATTAGCTGAATATAGGATTGGATAACATCAAGGAGAATGGGTGGGTTAAAACAAACTTTGAGCCTTATATAATTTCTTTCAAACCGTGAACCTGGCCACGTTACAACCTTCAAAAGTCCTAATTGAAGCAGGTTTATTTTGAAAGCATACTTCGGTAAAGATCGCGTCGAAACCGACTCGTAAAAGGATTCCTCTTACCATGTTGGTATTAATGTTGACATTCTGATAAGTGATGCGTTCACTATATGTCACAAATTTTTTCCAGTGAATAGACTTGGATTTCAAAACTGTCATATGCATTGCATTAATATTATCTTTTATGCAAAACAAATTGTTTTACTTGTGAGTAAGCGCTTGACATCAGGAAAGTTTCCACAGTGGAAAGTTTGATCGAGATAAGATGCAGAACGCCCGAGTACTCCATTTAGTAGGGGCAAGTCATATCAAAAGATCACATAATGGGAGTCAGCCATCCAAAAGTCAGTTAATCTGGGGCAATCAGGTTAAGATTCGATAAATCTCTCGAAGTCATAGGTGCTTATCTTTATCTTTATCTTTATCTCTCGAAATCAGGTTAAGATGGAGTCAGCCATCCATCTTATCTTTATCTCTCCCCAACAGAGTTTACTCAGTTTTCTGAACTACGTTGACTCTGACTTTCCCATTGCACGAGGGAATACGTAGGCATGGAGCGGCGATGCACTATCAAGTCTCTTTTCTTTTCTTTTGTCCCTGTGAACCAGTTTTTTGATAGTGTAACACCCTTTTAGATAGACAACAAGCGTGGATCCCATTGAGTACAACGGACGTGAGGGGTGCTCATACCTTCCCCTTGCATAATCGACTCCCGAACCCAAGATTTGGTTGCGATGACCTGTCTTTTCCCTTTTTCGTAGGTTTTCTCTGATCGTTTCCTTTTCCTCTCTTTAGGATAAATAACGAACGATGGTGACTCTTCTATCCTTGCCGACCGCTCTTCACAGCAATGCGACAGCTGGCGACTCTGCTGGGGAGAGTTTCCCATCCCATATGTGAGTCAATCCTAGAGCTTGTCTGTTTTTATCTTTAGGTGTGTATATATGTGTTACATTTGTACTTTATTGCATTTGCATTTTACTTTCAGCATTGTATATATCATTATTGCTGTGCTATTGGGTGGGGATGTTCCATTGTGTGATAAGCCAAAACCCAGGCTTGAGTATAACCATAGTATTAGAAGTGGATAATAGTGATGGACCTGCATGTTTGGCATGCACTAGTTCTCACGAAATTCGCGTTCAGACAAGATTCTCTTTGATGACTACCTTTCCAGTCTGTTTCGGATAGTTGAGAGGACGTTGGATCTGAGGACTGTCGACTCTGGGGATCGATCATTTGGAAGTCAGCTCAGTGAGGCTGCTTCGTTAGACTATGATGCCAAACCAGAAATGGTGAACGTATCATCGTTTCTCAAAAGTCTGTGACCTTGTCAGAGATAGGTTCATACCTGTGAGTTGGGAGGGTTATGCAGGAAACTTGACCTCCAACCTACCCCGATTTCTTATCAGTGCGAACCTTTGATCTCTGATGATATGAGGTTCCTATACTTTGGTGTTCCGGTATTTTCTCGCCAAAGCGAAGCGCTGGTTCATCTCAGTCAACAACATAGCAGTCTTGATCCTCTGTTGCATTTGCATACTCATTTGCATTTTAGCATTGACATGTATTTGTGTTTCAGGTGTACATTTCTCCTTGATTCTAGTAATCTGATCCACTGTCATCATGAAGCCCAGTTTGAAGAGAACAGTTGTGTACAAGTTTCCAACACCAGATATAGGGTCCTTGCTTAGCCTGATTTTTGCAGCCGATCATAGTGTGATGGAGGATTTCAAGAAAGAGTATGGGAAGATTCTGAGTTACGTCTGCAAAGCTTCAATGTTTGAGTTAGGAGTTCTTCATACGTTGCTTCAGTTCTATGATCCTCAGTTGAGATGTTTCACCTTTCTGGGGTATGTATTAATGCCTACTTTGGAAGAATTTGCCATGCTACTAGGAACTCCGGTTCTAGAGCAAATTCCTTTCTACCATTCTAAAGCAAATCCCAACTTGACAAAGTTAGCAAATTCTCTTCATTTGGATGCTTCTGAGTTGGAGGGAAAGATGATTGGGATAAATGGAATGCCTGGTTTCCCATTACCTTTCTTGGTGAATAAACCTCAACATTTTGCAAAGGAAGGATGTTGGATTGCCTTCAATGCCATCTTGGCTCTTTGTATCTATGGTATAATATTGTTCCTGAATATTCCAGATTTTGTTGACTTGAATGCCTTCCATATCTTCGCTTCGAAGAATCCTGTGCCAACGCTCCTAGGAGATGTTTATCATTCTATCCACTACAAGAATGAGAATAGAAGAGGGAATAGTGTTTCCTGTTGTGTGCCTCTCTTGTACAGATGGTTTATTTCGCATCTGCCTAAGTCTGGTCCTTTCGTTGACATCTCTGGAACTGCTGATTGGTCAGAGAGGCTTATGGGTTTAACTTCTGAGAACATTGTGTGGTTCAATACAGATCTCCTGGGTGTGGAGTTTATTTACAGTTGTGGTAATTTCCCCAATGTTCCTTTGATTGGGAGGAAGGGTGGAATTAACTACAACCCTGTTCTCGCTATCAGACAGTTTGGTTACGCTTTAAGAGAACCTCCGAAGGAAGAAGAAATACAGGAGTCTTTGTATTTCACCGGTGTAGTTGATGATGAGACCTTAACCAGATTAGAAAAGGCTTGGGGTAGGATTCACCGTAGGGGAAAATATTCATTGGGCAAGAATGATTGCAGAGCTTACGGACCATACGTGGGATGGATCCAGGAAAGAGTTGGGAGACTGTTGCTACCATTTCCAATCAAAGAACCATTATATCCCTTGGTAGTAGAAGAACCCACGATAGTTGATATTCTAAAATACAATCAACTGTGGGCTGAGAAGGAAGAACTGCGCAAGACGGACAAAGAGTTGGAAGAGAAAATCAATCAACTTAGGAGGGAAAAGAATCAAGCCACCCATTTGTCCAAGAAGCAGACAGAGATAGTGAACAAGATAGGTAGAGAGTTGATAGAAGAGATTCGCGCCCGAGAGCGAGTAGGTTGAGACTTGAAAAGCGCCAGTGATGTCCTCAAAGATAAGAAGAAGGATTTGGAGAAATCACACCTTGAGATATCCAAATTCAACGCTCAATGGAATGCAATCTTGACTAATAACAAAGAAAGGGAAGATGGACTTCGTTAGCAAATTGTCAGATTGAAGACTCAACTTCGGGTTAAAGAGGAGAAAGATCCAAGTGAATCCTCTCGGCATTACCAATGCAACCGTAAACTTCGAGAAGCTCTTGCAACATTGGAAGAGTATAAATTGAGAGCAGATCTGAAGAAGCCCAGGCTTGAAGATGCATTTGGGGAAGGCGCTTGGGAAGACTATGCTCAGGGATTGCAAGCCACTATCAGCAAGAGGGATTTTCTCATTCAAGGACTGATTGACAGACCTGATCATCTGGACACGAAGGAGTTACTAGAAAAGTTCCAGACTCAATGCCGTATCTGACGTAGTTTCTCTTATTTGTTGTTATGTTGTATTCCGACCATCACCAGGATTGTTGGATGAGGTCGTGTTGGCTCTGTTGTATATCCTCTGTGATGTGTATTGATACCCTGCGCCTCATTTTATTTATGAGAAAATTTTTCTGGCTACCTCTGTTGGTTTTTCATCCTCCTATCATGCCCGTGGAACTAGAGTCAAGGGGAGAATTTCCCTGAAATATATTTACATGTCTGCATTTTACATCATTTTTCATACTGCATCGCAGGTGTTCCAGGTTCTGTTAACCTTACTTCTTCTTGTGGTTCTCCACTAGTTTGTTTCAGGATTGAAGACCAAGCAATCCATCGCTATTCTACGCGAAGAAATCAACGAAAAGTTATGGATCAGATTCAAAACGAGCTACAAGAGTTTCGTGATTGTATGGCACAGTTTATGGATCTGATGCAAGGGGTCGCCAATGGGCAAGAACAATTGAGGACGCTGGTCCAACCTCTGATTGCAAGGGTCGACGGAAGTGGGGTCCTTCACGGTGGAACTGCTGTTGTTCCTCCTCCGACTGATGAGGGTACTCCGCCCGCAGATGCTGTCCCGACAGTGGTTGTCCCTCCAGGCGGAGGAAACCAGAATGGAGTTCACATTCCAGGATCGACGTGTGCAGTGCACGGTAATGATGGTCCCTAGTGGGAACAAGACGATCAGGATGACGTCTTTTCCATGGGAGACCTTGGTGTAGGTCTACAATCTGATACAGACAGAAGGTTCAGGGCGATAGAGGAAAAAATGAAGAGCCTTGAGAACCAGAATTCTATGGGTCTAGACATGTCAAATTTGGGATTGATTTCGGGACTGAGAATCCCTCCAAAGTTCAAGGTTCCAGATTTCGATAAGTATAAGGGGACGACCTGTCCCAGGGTGCATCTTCGCTCTTATTACAGAAGAATGTCGACATACTCTGATGATGAGAAGTTACTTATGCATTTTTTCCAAGATAGCTTGTGAGGTCCGTCCTTAGAATGGTATATGGGCTTAGAGCCGATTAATATCAGAAGTTGGAGAGATTTGGTAGAGGCTTTTGTCAAACACTATCAATATAACAATGATTTGGCACCAAACCGTGTACAGTTGCAAAACCTTTCGCAACGGAACAATGAAGGATTCAAGGAGTACGTCCAGAGGTGGCGTGAACGTTCCGTGAGGGTTCAACCTCCCATGGTGGAGAGAGAACTTATCGAAATGTTTATGGCTACATTGCCCGGAGTTTACTATGAGAAATTGATAGGAAATATGTCTGGCAGCTTCTCGGATTTGATCATTACAAGCGAAAGAGTTGAAAATGGCATAAAGTTGGGGAAGATACAGGCAGGAGAAGGGCCCTCATCTGGTGGAGGTAGGAAGAACTTTGGTACCAAGAAAAGAGAAAATGAAACAAATGCAATGTCGAGTTTCAAGAACCGGAATATGAACCAAAATCAGCGTCGACATCAACAATGCTATCAACAACAACCTCATGTGGCAAGTATTACTTTCCCAACAGTACAACCTCAACAACAACAACCATGTCCAAAACAACAACAACAACAACAACAAAACTATGCGCCTCGACCGTTCCAGGATCGCAGAAGGAAGGTGAATAGGAACTTTGACGCACCACCGATGCCTTACACACAATTACTACAACATTTGATGCAGTTGCAGTTGGTCCAGAAAAGGACGTTAGCACCTTTGACTGGCCTACCGCCTCCAGGATATGATGCTAATGCCCGATGCGACTTCTACTCAGGTGTGCCCAGTCATCATATTGATAATTGTAAAGCTTTCAAGCATAAGGTACAAGAACTTATCGACAGTAAAGCTATCAATTTCACGCATGATGTGCCCAATGTTGTCCAAAATCCCATGCCTAATCATGTAGCGGCTGAGGTGAACGCTATTATTGAGGAAGAAGGTTTGAATCTGGTCTCTGATGTGGAAGAGCTGAAAACTCCTTTGAGTTTTGTGAAGAGTAAGTTGTTAGAGGATGGAGTGTTCCCTGGTTGTGGAAGAGATTGTGAAGATTGTGTAGCGTATCCCGAGGGATGTAAAAGTCAGAAAAGTCATGTACATCGTATGATGGATGAAAGTATACTACAGTTTGATAGGATTGACGGGAAGAATGACGAAAGGGTAATTAGTGGAGAGAAGGATGAGGTGGCCACCATCTCCATTCCTTATAAAACAATCAACATTTTTGCGCCTCTGAGGCCACCCACTATCATAATTACTAAGGCGGGACCAATACCTTATGAAAGCACCAATGCGATCCCATGGAACTATGAGGCTGAGGTCTTCTGCAATGGTCAAAAGCAGGAGCTGAAGAGTTCGCCGTTTGATTTTGTTGATAATTTGGTAGGAACCGGTGGAGTAACCAGAAATGGGAGGGTGTTTGCACCACCAGAAGTGAATGTTGAAAGATCCGATAAGGGTAAAGGTAAAACTGTAGTTGAAGAGGGTTCTCAGCATGGTGAGAAAGAAACTTTGTTGAAAGATGTGGAAGAATTTATGCGTCTAATCAGGAAAAGTGACTGTAAGATTGTGGATCATTTGCAACAAACTCCGTCGAAGATTTCCATCTTATCACTGTTATTGTGCTTTGAGGCACATCGGAATGCCTTGCCGAGAATTCTGAATAATGCATATGTACCGCAGGAAATCTCCGTGAACCAACTCGAAGGAGTGGTGGCGCACGTCAACATTGGGAACGGGCTAGGATTTACTGATCTTGATTTGACCCTCAAAGGAAGAGACCATAACCACGCCCTGCATATCTCCATTGAGTACATAGGGGCTGTACTGTCGCATGTGCTGGTGGACAATGGGTCTTCGCTTAATGTGTTACCCGAGAAAGCTTTGATGAAGCTGGACACCCAGGGAGTAATGTGAACCCCAAGTGATTTGGTTGTACGAGCATTTGATGGTACAAGAAGATCCTTTTTTGGAGAAGTGACTCTTCCAATCTAGGTTGGTCCAGAAGTTTTCAATGCCGTTTTCTACATAATGGATATCCAGCCGGCATACAGCTGTCTGTTGGGACGACCTTGGATCTATTCGGCGGGAGCCGTGACGTCAACTCTACACCAGAAACTAAAGTACATGGTGGATGGTAACATTGTCACCGTTTGTAGTGAGAAGGATATCATGGTGAGCCATCTTTCCTCGTTTAAGTATGTGGAGGTAGACGGGGAGATTCATGAAACGCTATGTCAAGCTTTTGAAACCGTCCAGATCAAGGAGAAGGCGCCAGTTGAGGGCAGAGTGCCAGAGGTTGCTATGTCATCTTTCAAGGAAGCACAAGCCGCGGTGAAGTCTGGATCATCGCATGGGTGGGGACAAGTCTTGAGCGTCCCTAATAAACAAGACAAGTTTGGACTGGGGTACATCCCATTATCGTCTTCATCTTCTTCACAGAGCGCTCTGCGCTACAGGGGATCAGTCCAATTCACAAGCGGTGGGGTAATATTTGATCGAATCAATGTCGTGTTTGAAGAGGAAGGAGACAATGACTGCAATATGGATACATGGATTCGGCCATGTATTCCTGGCCAGAGTCTGAACAATTGGACCATCAGAGAAGTCATCCCAGTGACTTATGAAGAGTAATTGCCTTGCTTTTAATTATGTACAACCCTATGTTTTGCCCGGAGTATAGTGGTCTTTATTTGTAGGGCCCTATCTTTTATGTTTGGACAATCATTTTATTATTAATCAAAAAGACGTCTTTGCATTCAAATTTTGTGATCCTTGTTTTTTTTGTTTTTTATTCTAACAATAAAATGGAAATGTGGTTTGCGTTTGTTTGCATATCATTTAAGCATTAAATCATCATCATTGCAGGTTTCACATTGTAGATGCCACCGAATCAGACTCTTCTATGACTCGGTATGACTTTGATAATCTGATCTTTCAAGCGGAAGAAGAGATTGAAGAAGAAGAAGACCTGCCTGAAAAGCTCGCCAGGTTATTAAGACAAGAGGAGAATGTCATTTTGCCTCATCAAGAAGAAGTTGAAGTCGTCAACCTAGGTACAAAAGAGGCTAAGAAGGAGGTCAGAATATGGGCTGCCTTAGAGGATGATGTCAAACAAAGACTGGTAGAGTTGCTCCGAGAGTATAAGGATGTCTTTGCTTGGTCCTACGAGGATATTCCCGGACTCGATATAGATATTGTGGTTCATCACCTACCCCTTCGAGAAGAGTGTCCGCCTGTCAAGAAGAAGCTAAGAAGAACCATGCCGGATATGGCGGTAAAGATCAAAGAAGAGGTCCAGAAGCAATTGGACGCCAGATTTCTTGCCGTGACAAATTACCCTCCGCGGGTCGCTAACATCGTACCTGTGCCTAAGAAGGACGGTAAGGTGAGGATGTTTGTAGATTACCATGATCTAAACAGAGCGAGCCCGAAGGATGACTTCCTGCTCCCCCATATTGATGTGCTTGTTGATAATACTGCCCAGTATTCAGTGTTTTCCTTCATGGACGGTTTCTCCGAATACAACCAGATCAAGATGGCCCCGGAGGACATGGAGAAAACAATGTTTATCACACTGTGGGGGAATGTTTGCTATAAGGTGATGCCTTTTGGGTTGAAGAACGCAGGGGCAACCTATCAGTGGGCGATGGTCACTTTGTTTCATGATATGATTCATCATGAGATTGAAGTCTATGTTGATGACATGATTGCAAAGTCGCAAACGGAGGAAGGACATTTGGTGAATCTGTTTAAGCTGTTTGAGAGGTTAAGGAAGTTCAAACTAAGGTTGAATCCGAGCAAGTGCACTTTTGGTGTACGGTCAGGAAAGCTGTTGGGGTTTATAGTCAGTGAAAGAGGAATTAAGGTTGATCCTGCGAAAATAAAAGCAATTCAAGAAATGCCAGCACCGAAGACGGAGAAAGAGGTTCGTGGTTTCCTGGGTAGATTGAACTATATTATGAGGTTCATATCTCACCTCACAGCCACTTGTGAACCAATGTTCAAATTATTAAAGAAAGATCAGGCGGTTTTTTGGAACGAAAACTGGCAAAGGGCATTTGAGAAAATAAAAGAGTATTTGCAGGAACCTCCAATACTGATGCCCCCAGTGGTTGGAAGACCGTTGATAATGTACTTGACGGTTCTTGAGAACTCCATGGGTTGTGTTCTCGGTCAACACGACGAGACATGAAGGAAATAACACACTATTTACTACTTGAGTAAAAAGTTCACAGATTGTGAATCCAGATACTCAATGTTGGAAAAGACGTGCTGTGCACTTGCTTGGGCCGCCAAACGCCTAAGGAAGTACATGCTAAACCATATAACCATGCTAATTTCGAAGATGCATCAAATTAAGTACATGTTTGAAAAGCAAGCACTTTCAGGAAGGATTGCTAGATGGCAGATGGTTTTGACAGAATACGACATTCAATATGTCTCCTAGAAGGCCATTAAGGGGAGTGTTCTGTCAGAATATCTCGCAGAGCAAGAAATCGATGACTATCAGCCAATGAGGTTTGAATTTCCTGATGAGGATATCATGTTCTTGAAGATGAAGGACTGCGATGAGCCGTTACCCGATGAAGGCCCCGAGAAGAGCTCTCAATGGCAAATGATCTTTGACGGTGTTGTTAACGCCTACGGCAGTGGAATTGGGGAAATCATTACAACTCCCCATGGTTCTCACATACCATTTACTTCCAGGTTGACATTTCCTTGCACCAACAACGAAGCCGAATATGAAGCATGTATCATGGGTATTGAAGAAGCGATTGATTTGAGAATCAAGAACCTTGATATTTATGGTGATTCAACTTTGGTAGTTAATCAGATCAAGGGAAAATGGGAGACTCGCCAGCCTAATCTGATCCCTTTTATGAACTATGCCAGGAGGTTGCTACCTTTCTTCAACAGGGTAGAGTTTCATCATGTGCCAAGAGCGGAGAATCAGATGGCGGATGCCTTGGCTACCTTATCCTCGATGTACAAGGTGAACTATTGGAACGACGCTCCAAGGATTGTCATCTCGCACCTTGATAGGCCAGCGTTTTCATTTGCAATAGAAGAAGCTTCAGATGAGAAGCCATGGTATCATGACATCCAAAACTTTCTCAAGAATCAAGAGTATCCGCCCGGGGCATCGAGCCGAGATAAGAAGACCTTGAGGAGGTTGGCTGGGAATTTCTATCTGAACCAAGATGGTGTACTCTATCGGAGGAATTTTGACTTAGTGCTGCTAAGGTGTGTGTACGAAAAAGAAGCAAGTTTGCTTATGGAAGAGGTCCACGAAGGCGCCTTTGGTACACATGCAGGCGGGCATCCCATGTCTCAAAAGCTGTTGAGGGCAGGATATTACTGGTTAACTATGGAATCTATTTGCTTCAAGTATGCAAAGAAATGCCATAAATGCTAGATTTATGCCGACAAGATTCATGTGCCGCCGAATCCTTTGAATGTCATGGTGTCTCCTTGGCCCTTCTCCATGCGGGGCATTGATATGATTGGAAAAATTGAGCCGACCGCATCCAATGGACATCGTTTCATCTTAGTGGCCATCAACTATTTTACTAAGTGGGTCGAAGCAACTTCCTATGCTAATGTCACCAAACAAGTCGTAGCCCGATTTATCAAAAGGGACATCATCTGTCGTTATGGAATGTCTGAGAGAATCATTACTGACAATGGTTCAAACTTGAATAACAAGATGATAAAGGAATTGTGCCAGAATTTCAAGATTGAGCATCACAATTCTTCTCCCTATCATACGGAGATGAATGACGATGTGGAAGCGGCCAGTAAGAACATAAAGAAGATAGTGCAGAAGATGGTTGTGACCTATAAAGATTGGTACGAGATGTTTCCCTTTGCATTGCATGGGTACCATACCTCGGTGCGTACTTCAACTGGGGAAACACCTTTCTTGTTGGTGTATGGTATGGAAGTTGTCCTGCCATTAGAAGTCGAGATTCCTTCTTTGAGAGTTCTGGTTAACGTCAAGTTGGATGAGGCAGAATGGGTGAAGAACAAGTTAAATTATCTCAGTTTGATGGATGAGAAGAGGTTGGCATCCATTTCTTATGGTCAATTATATCAGAGTAGGATGAAGAAAGCTTTTGATAAGAAGATGCGCCCACGAAGCTTTCAGGCAGGTGATTTGGTGTTGAAGCAGATTCTCCCTTCACAGACAGATCATAGGGGCAAATGGACTCCCAATTATGAAGGTTCATACGTCGTAAGGAAAGTCTTCTCCGGAGGAGCCTTGCTACTGTCAACCATGGACGGTGATGATTTCACATTCCCTGTGAACACAGACGCAATTAAAAGATACTTTGCTTAAAGTAGACCCGCTGGAAAGAAAAAGAAATTCCAGGTAAGAATGGGGCATCTCGGCGAACCATAAAAAGATTAGGTTCGGGCAAAAATTAGGGATAAAAGGAAAAGATGTAAACCCGCAAAGTTGAAAACCTGAAAAGGCGACTTTGGCAAAAATGGGTATCCTGATGAATCGAAAACCCACAAAGGCGATTCAGGCAAAAGTTATGGATTTGGAAAGCAAATGATTACGGTCTGCGTATTGATCTTCAGAGCATAATGGATTATGGGAGAACCCGAGGGTCGACCGTTCAAGTCAATCTCTTTAAAAGATGAAGCATCGAAAAAGCATTGAAGTCATGCGAGTCATAGTTGAGTCGTTACATGGTGGTTGTCTGTACCACATTGCCGATATTTTGTATATTCTTGTGCATTTCTGTATATTTCTTGCGCAAATTTCTCTTTTCAGGAGTTACATCTATTGTAATTTGCCTATTTATAGGCCATCCATCAATGAAATTTATTATTCATAAAGGTTTGTCCTTGCTTTAACTTTTTACCATTTTGTTTGCATAAGACGCCTGATTGTTTTTGATAAAACTATGCATACATAAACTTGTGGGCTCTGCTAACCATGATTAAAACTTTGATTTGCTTGAATGATGTCATGGACAACAACCGAGATAGCTCTTGTTGTATACATGATACATTGTTTGTATTTGTTGTAGGACTCTCATTCTTGAAGGTCATCCTAGAAAGATACCCCCAGCGGAGTATGACTAGTTTCTCCCCAGTAGGTTGAGTTCATGATCATCCCCAACAGATATTTGGGATTGTTCTCCCAGCAGTGGGACAAGTGCAGTGTTGTTACCCCCACAGGGTTTAGGTATTTGACTCCTTTCCCCTTAGAGTTTAAGTCAGGGACTCATTTCCCTAAGCAGGGGTTGATATTGTTGAGTTTGTTGCTCATTTCCCCAAGCAGAGGTAGATGCCGTTTCCCTCATTGGGCATTCTCCCAGCAAAGTTGTTTTCCGTAGTAGAATCCAATTGGTGGGTTCTTTCGGGATATTTTCCCTGTTAATTCTCATCCCATGCAGGTCCCCAGAGAAGTTAGTGGAATGTTTTCTTCCCCACAGAATGTGATTGACTCGGAGAATTGTTATTCTCCATCCTCAGCAGAAAGTTTGGGATGTCTTCCCAGTAAATCTTCTTCATTACCCCTAGCAGGATGGATTCAAATTTCCAGCAGAGCGGAATCTCCGACAGAGTGGAGTAAGTCCCTGCAGTTTGCTTTACTTCCCCAATAGAGTCGTATTCTGAAAAGGCCATCCAGGGTTAATTTCCCCCAGTAGAGTGGATTCGTTTCCCAAGCCAAGTTGTTTGTTCCCCCAGAAGAGTTATATTCTGGTAGGTCATCCAGGGCCGCTTTCCTCAACAAAGTTGATTTTGATCCCTAGCGGAATGGATTTTTATTCTCAGCAGAATAGTTTACCCAAGAAAGTTCTTTTTCCAGGAAGCCATCCAGGGCTTGTTTCTCCCAGCATAAGTCCAATTGTACTTGACACACCCGGTTATCCCCAGCAGAGTTGGTTTCCTCTCTTCAACATTTATTTTGCTGGAGTGGTTCCTTTGCATTTGCATCGTGCATAGCATCCTCCCAAACGCGTAGCATTTCTATTTCGTATGGAGCATTACGCCATATTCAAACATGTGCATTCGAAACATAAGCCAGGTTGTTACCTTTTGTTTTCAAGTGTATCTCCAGTAGACAACATTGTTTATTTCAAGCTTGTGTGGTATCCAGACCCCGACTTCCTCCGGTTATTTCAAGCCTATGTGGTATCCAGACCCTGGCTTCCTCTGGTTATTTTAAGCCTGTGTGGTATCCAGACCCCGACTTCCTCTGGTTATTTCAAGCCTGTGTGGTATCCAGACGCCGGCTTCCTTCGGTTATTTCAAGCCTGTGTGGTATCCAGACCCCGGCTCATACCCGTTTTGTTTAACCAACTTGTGCAGTATCCAGACCTCGGTTGATGTTTGTTTCAGCAAGCCCGCGCGATACCCAGACCCTGGCTCCCTCTGATCCATTTCTCAAGCCCGTGTGGTATCCAAACCCCGACTTCCACCAGTTAATCTCCTTAGCCTGTGCGGTATCCAGACCCCGCCTTTCACCGATTTTATTGACTCAAGCCTGTGCAGTATCCAGACCCCGACAGACCATGATGTTTCCTTTAGCCTGTGCGGTATTCAGACCCCGGTTAACATTATTTTATCCCTTTAAGCTCGAGTGGTATCCAGACCCTAGCTTACACTGTTTATTTCTTGAGCCTGTGCGGTATCCAGACCCTGGCTGATGGTTTATCTTGCCTATGTGGTATCCAGACCCTGGCAAATTATAAAATTTTCTCTCGCCTGTGCGGTATCCAGACCCCAACAGATTGTGATCCTCGATGGATGCGTCCATCTTATCTTTATCTCTCCCCAACAGAGTTTACTCAGTTTCTATTTCTTTTTGTGGTTGGCAAATTTCTGGGCTCTTTGGTATTCAACCGTCTTCTACCTTGAATGTTTGAAAGCCGTTAGCTTTTCTTCGCTTCAGGTCCAAGTAGTTTGAATAGGGGCAACTGTTGTACCCCAAAATTTGACCAACCTTTTTCTTGCTTGGCTTATGTTTCATTTCCATTTTAGCATCTTGCTTTTGCATAGCATTGTTCTTACAGGGGGTCAAGATTGTTTGTGTGCCATCTAGGAAGAGAGTCTTATTGGCTTCAAGTTCAAGCAAAGGCATTGGTAGAGGTTATTAAATGTGTGGTATCATTATGAAGTTGTCAAAGCTCCTTGAGAGGAGAGGTGTGCTGTAACTCCTTGTCTGAGAACCATCAGAGGGTTTTGTCAAGATTTCATGAGGTACTATCATTGGTGTAAGCATGGGATAAAGGTTTTTTGAGTACCTTAGAGGCTATTGTGGAGTTGGAATGATCATTCAATTCATCTGCAAAAAGCCTAGTCAAAGAACATGAAATTAGGGTTTCACATATAATCAATATAGACTTGTTTCTTGGAGAAAAAATTGTTTCCATGATCCTTCATATGTCCCAAGGTGTTTAGAAGTAGAAGATTGATCATCAATTTCAACCAGAAGAGCTCCAATTGGTCAGCCAATTGCAAATCAGGAGATTTGGGGAAAAAGTCAACTGTGCAGAGAAAAAGTCAACTCCTGACTTTTTAAGGTCAAAATCATGTTCCTCAAGTTCAATATGGCTAATGGGTGAAATTTGACCAAGAAATGTCAAAGGGATCATGAAAAATCAAGAAGTGTGAAATTTGCCATTTTGGGAAAATTAGGGTTTTAGAAACTTTCCATTTATGGAAAGTTTCATGTGTAAACCAACCACTTTCCAAGCCATTTTTCTTCACGGTCAAGGTTCTAAATGAACTTTTGTCCAACATCAAACTTGTTCCTCATATTCTGAGCTTTCTTTTGAGTACCAATTCATCATCATGTCATGCTTGTAGTTCAAGTTATGATGATTCAAAGTTAGGAATTTCAAGGATCTCAAAGTTAGCAAGTTTGGACAGATTTTTGGACCAATCTTCTAAGACAGTTTTCACCAAGTTCTTGTTGTCAAATGGAATTTTGTCCCACATGAGAGTTGTATGCCTTGTTCCAAGCTTTCCACCCATTACTAGAAGTCTCTCATGTGATGTTTGAAGCTCAAGATATGAAGGTTCAAAGTTGAGGTATTAAGTGGATCAAACTCATAACTTAGAAAATTTTTCTAAGTTACTTTAAGGTAGATTTTATGTCATGACTTTCAATCTCAATTTTCATGATCTTCCAAGTTTCAAACCAATATTTCTACAACATCAAATTTGTTCCTTGCCATGCAATCTTTCATTAGAGCCCAAGTTCCAATCAAGAAGAGCCTTGTGCATCATGCTGCAATGGCTCAAAGATGATGGTTTGGACAACATTTCAAGGCATGATCCATAGGTCATTTTGACATGCTTCTCAAATTAGCCTTGCAACATTTGTTTTACTCTCATATCATGCATATGAAATAACAAATTTTGCACTCTAAAACTTTGCTAAAACAAGACCAACCAAGCATGTACCATGATGGATTGATTTTGAATTTTCTTGCCCAAAGAAGGAAAGGACAAGCAGCCACTACTCTGACCCTTGCACATTCTTTCTGCTCCTCCCATTCCACTAAAGTAAAATAGCTTGAAATGAAAAGCAATTCATGTGAATTTCATCATCAACCATTGACCAAAAAATCATTTTGATCATAACATCTGCACCATTGATGTTTTACCATGGTTAAACCCTCAAATTCCATCTTTACTTCATATATAAGCTAAGAGACAAACCCTAAAAAGGAGAGAGCCACCATTGGAGTGAAAATCAGAACTTGCCATTGTTGATTCTCTCTGATTTTTCATTCGAAACACACCACCCTTTGAGCATTTCAACAAGATTTTTCATAAACCATCTTCACCATAAGGCTCTCTACCATCTGCTTGCAAAAGAAACCAACTGTGAGCACCTTGACCCACACCTGCTCAGAATTGCTTGGAGGTTTATAAGAGTTTTCAAGGCCATTAAAGCTTAGCTTCATCTCTCTCAAGTGTCAAGGAATCATTCTGTAGCTGTTGGTCGTGTTTCAGCAAGCATAGAAGAAGCGGTGTACATACTCCACTAGGTATTTTCCTGAGCTTTTTCCTTCCATTTTAAGCACATTCTAGGGGCATGCTGAGTACATCTGAAGTCCTACTCATGTAGGCATTGTTTTCATATTGTTTTGGTTGAGTTTCATGAAGTTTTGTTTTTTGGTACCCCAACTGTTTGCCTTCGATTCACCTTGAAAATGATCTTGTTTGTGAATTGTGAGCTCATATTTGGAATCCTCGTGAAATTTTGAGTGGAGAGGTGTCTTGTTTTTCCATTTTTAGGGACCTTGCTCCGGTGGCGTGTCGCCGGAGAAGACGACCGGAACTAGGGTTCTGGCGTCTGGAGGTTAGAGATGGGCTGAGTTGGCCTTTGGCGCCCTCTTTTGAATTTGAAATCTTGTGTTGTCTCGTTCTCATTCACCTGCGTGTGTGAGTCATCGCCACGTCAATTAATGAGGTGCAAACATGGCATCTGAACTTGGTTTGGGCCCTATTTACTTTGTATCTTCACACCACGTATGTGGCCCATTTGCGCTTTAAAACTAAGTCTCAGTTCTTGCTTCTTTTGCTAATACACCCCCAACTCGTGTATGTTTTTTTTAATTTTATTTTTATTTCTAGTTTTCATTTTATTTATTTAAAAATATTTCTTTAACTTATAAAAATCCCAAAAAATATTTTCCTGTTAGTTTGAGATGTTATTTATTTTTTCCATGTTTGTATTTTATTTTTCATTTAATTTTATTATTTTATTTGAATTTTAAAAGTCAAAGGGTTTTATGGTGTGCACCTTGTGATGTCTTGTCCATTTGAACCCTAAATTTTATCCCCTATGACCATGGTTTCTCTCTCACTCAGGTGAGGGATTAAGGCATCTTTGAGGGTGGTTTTGATCCATCTTTGATCTTTTTTGTAATTGATTTTGAATTGTTTTTTCATGTCCCTCGATAAGGTGGAGTACCCTTAACAATGGAATTGTTTGGTGATGCCTTGAAGTGAGTTTCATTTTGAAACTTTGGCTTCTGTTTTCCTTTGCTCTTAACTACTTTGTGTAATTTATTTGGCATTTATTGAACAATACTTCCATTTTTAGTGAACCTTGCAAGTCAAGTCACTTTTGAAGGTGTTCATACAAGATAGCTTGACCTAGTTTCTTTGGAAAATGATTCTTAATGATCCCATATGCATCTTCTGAGTGTTATTACATGTTCATAATTTGATCAAGGTTCTGTTTTTTCATTTTTTAGGTCACACATTTGTTTAACTTATTTCACAAGCTACCTAGAAGTTAGGCATTTCCACTTTGTTGCTAAGTGTTGAATTGGTGATGAAGCTTTGTTTCCACTACTTACCATGACTTTGTTGATGTTTGTACTTTGTTTTCAACTTTGATATGGATCATTTGCATTGTGTTTCATTCCTGCCCTTTGAGGTTAGATCATCATTTAAGGTGATTTGGTATTCATACTCATGCTTGGAGTTTGCCTTGAATGATGCATTGCTTCTTGCCTTGTTTTGCTCCTTACATGGTCAACTTGGTGGTTTGGTTGAGATGCTTTTCATGTTGTTTTCTTCCCAAGCCTATTCCTCCCACCTCCCCTTTGATCATGGCCTTTTGGTCTTACTTTGTGTTTGACTTTAGTTATAGTGATTGATGTTTGAATGGTTGTAGGAGTTGTAACTTCTCCTATTTCCTCTCACTCTTTTTGACTTGTTTAAGTCCTTTTGTTTGAACTTTTTGCTTCATCTTTATTGCATCTCTTGAGTCTTGCACCTCTTCTTTGCACTTCACATCCCATGTTTGCATTGTTCTTTGACTTGTTTAAGTCAATTTCTTTTTCACTTCATTTGTGATTGATTTATCTTGTGTTTACTTGGCTTTTGCCATGATCCCCTTATGATTCCTAGTCCCTCTGTTTAAGATGGGAGTAGGAAATAAATTAGGTGTTCAATCCTTTGTATGATAACATTAGGATAGTTTCTTCCCCCTTTGATCCCAACTTTAGGAGCATTGTGCATGATAACATTAGGGTTCAGCTTCCCCTTAGTTGTGTCTTCTCTTCTCATCTCCTAAACATTTCAAAACACTTAATAAAGGATAATGAGTGTTGTACACTACGAGCCTTAAGTACTTGAGGAATGATAGTTGGGGGGCCTCCTCTCAATCTGTCTAGAGTGTTTAGCGTATGTCCTTAGGGTGATATGCGATGCATTTGCTCTCAAGTCATAGTCTTTAGTGAAACATGAGTTACAAACTTAACTCAATTCACTTCTTGCTTAAAAAACACAAAACAAAACATTAAACCTTTTTATCCTTCGGGATTAATTGAAAACCATTTTCAGAAAGAGTGTGTTAACTCTTGGTTCTACCGCAAACAGGTAACGCCTAAGCCTCCAATGGTCGAGCAGTAATACACCTAACTGCTAGAACGAAGGTTTAACCTTACTCAATTAAAACACTTGAACCAATCTATGGTCGTGTTAGCCTGAACTATGTTTTGCTCTGATTTCTCATCTCAGATGAGAATACGTAGGCACAAGACGCGATGTCTTGGCGAGCAACCTCCCCCGTAGTTTTCCGAACTACGTTGACTCTGACTTTCCCATTGCACGAGGGAATACGTAGGCATGGAGCGGCGATGCACTATCGAGTCTCTTTTCTTTTATTTTGTCCCTGTGAACCAGTTCTTTGATAGTGTAATACCCTTTTAGATAGACAACAAGCGTGGATCCCGTTGAGTGCAACGGACGTGAGGAGTGCTCATACCTTTCCCTTGCGTAACCGACTCCCGAACCCAAGGTCTGGTTGCGATGACCTGTCTTTTCCCTTTTTCATAGGTTTTCTTTGATCGTTTCCTTTCCCTCTCTTTGAGATAAATAACGAACGATGGTGACTCTTCTGTCCTTGTCGGCCCCTCTTCACAGCGATGCGACAAGATTAACCCAGAGATCGTTATTCTCCATACTCAATAGAAATAGTTTGGGATATCTTCCCAGTAAATATTATTCATTATCCCTAGAAGAGCAGATTCAAATCTCCAGCAGAGTGGAATCCCCGACAGAGTGGAGTAATTCCCCGCAGTTTGCTTTACTCCCCAGTAGAGTCGTATTCTGAAAGGCCACCTGGGGCTGATTTCCCCAGTGGAGTGGATTTATTTTCCCCAACAAAGTCTTTTGTTCCCCCAGAAGAGTTGTATTCTGGTAGGCCATCCAGGGCCGCTTTCCTCAGCAGAGTTGATTTGATCCCCAACAGAGTGGATTTTGTTCTCAGTAGAGCAGTTTTACACAGGAGAGTTCATTTCCAAGAAGCCATCCAGGGCTTATTTCTCCCAGCAAAAGTCCAACCGTACTCGGCACCCGGTCATCCCCATCAGAGTTGGCACCCGGTCACCCTGTTTCAAAATAATCATCGCCGACCACTAACAACTAACACCGAATCCGAATCATTCACCAAAAAATGCAACTATCGTTGTTTGCATTTCAGCTCCGACTTAGGTCACCCCACGAAAATGTAGATCCACCACCAAAATGAAAAGAGAGTATAGATTCATAGAGAAGATGATGAAGAAACTTGAGGAAATGAAGATGAAATACAAGGTTCAGAGCAAAGTGAGAAGATGATGAAGTGTTTTAAGGGAAAATAGAAGATAGAGAAAGATGTATAGACAATGAAGAGACAAATGTACGAATTCTAATGTGTAGAAGTGCAGCAAATGGTAAAACATTAGGACAATGAGTGAGAAATGAAGTGTATCGTCCATAACCAATTCCATTGGTTTAATAGTTACTTTTTTGTGGAAAAAGTGACTCAATTTTCCCCAAAATTAATGTGGTGGCATAAGTAGAGAAAAGGGTTAAACAATCTTTTCTAGAGCTTTTTATTTTCTTATATGGTAAATGTAAAATATAAATGTACTTCTGAGAATATCCACTTTAAATTTTTTGAAGAATTGTACAAATATTTAAAAATATAAATAAATACTTTAAATAATTAAGAAGTAGAAAATAAAATAAAAAGGTGAGATTCATTTAAATAATATAGTGGGTAATGGATGTTGATGCTCTAAATACACATAAATAGTGTTGGTGCACATGATGAAGAAGATGAAGATGGAGGAAGAGAGAGAAAAGAGAATAACAAACTTCCACTTTTCTTATAAAACGATTACAAAATTGTTACTCCACTACACTGGTTATGCACACTACTTGTTCCTTAGTGTGTGTACAACTATTGATAGCTACACTAGTATATAAACACAGACGAAAGTTCCACATACGAAACATGCTAACCCACACTAGCTAGGTTAAGCTTAACAAACACAAATACTAAGACTATTACTAAATATGAATTACTTCTAACACCATCCCTTAATTCACATTCAGCTAATCAAAACTAACAACACCAAATCCATCCCTCAAGTGGAGAAATTGATTAGTCTTGAACGCCTTTGTCAGAACATCTACAGTTTCTTTAGGGTGCTACACTGCACAACTTCTAACACTCCATTATGAATCTGACTTCTCAGAAAGTGATATTTAGTCTCAATATGCTTACTTCTCTCATGCAGCACTGGGTTATTGGAAAGAATGATTGTAGACTTGTTATCAATCATCAACTTTAGAGATTTGTTTACCTTGATCTTCAGATCCTGTAGTAAATTCAGAAGGCAAACAACTTGGCGTGCACCCATAACACCTGCAATATACTCAATTTCACAGGTTGACAAAGTAACAACTGCTTGCTTCTTAGAACACAAAGAAATAGGACCTCCCATATACTTAAACAAATATCCAGAAAGTACTTCTTCTATTAACTCTGTCTCCACATCAATCAGAGTCTGAGTATCACATCAGCTCTTAATTAGCCTTTTCTCCATAAGGGAACAACACTCCATACTTCATAGTCCCCTTAATATACCTCATAATCCTGACAGCAGTTTGGTAATAAGACCACTTTGATTTACTCATGAACCTACTGACCATTCTAACTGCATAGAAAATATCATGTCTGGTATTACAGAGATACCTTAGAGAACCAACTAACTGCTTGAAAGTTGTAACATCTACATCATCACCCTCACGATCAGAATTCAATTTGTGATTTATTTATGAAGGCATGACAACATCCTTACAATTCAACATCTCGAATCTCTTCAAAAGATCAAGTTCATACTTCAACTGATGCAAAATGATACCATTCTTAGAGTACATAAACTCCATCCCTCGAAAATATGTCATATTTCCTATATCAGTTATCTCAAACTCATTTATCAGCACCTTCTTAAACTTAGATATCTCATGTTTACAACTCCTTGTCAGCAATATGTCATCAACACACACACACACACACACACACACACACACACACACACACACACACACACACACACACACACACCATAATCATATTACCTTTAGAAGTATGCTGAACATAAACACCATAATCCATCTCACACTTTATGAATCCTTGAAGCTTGAAAAATGAATCAATTTTCAGATTCCAAGCTCTAGGATCTTGTTTCAGTCCATACAATGCTTTATGTAACTTGTACATCACCCCTTCCCGATTCTTTTTCTCATATATAGGAGGTTGTGACACGAATACCTATTCTTGCAATGGACCATTCATATATGCAGATTTCACATCTAAGTGCATCAGAGGCCAATTCTTGTTAGCAGCTATTGCAATCACCAGTCTGATTGTCTCAAGTCTCGTTACAGAAGCAAACACTTCAAAGTAATCTAACCCAGGTTTCTGTAGAAATAATCTTGCTACTAACCTTCCTTTATGTTTTCCAATTGATCCATATGGATTTAGTTTCCCCTTGAAAATCCATATGACACTGATGGATTTTTTGTCCTTTGGAAGGTCACTCAAATTCCAGGTCTTGTTTCTTTCTGTAACCTCAAGTTCTTCTTTCATGGCCTTCAACCAAACTTTCTTCTTGAACGCTTCTTTGACACTGACTGGTTCAAAGTTTACTAACATGGCACACTAAATGACCCCCCCTTCAGAGTCTACTTCAGTATCTTACAGTATGTCAAAATCTACAAATCTCCTTGGAATGTTTCTGATTCTTTGTGGCCTCTGAACTTGTTCAAAATATTCAATGGAATCTGGAACAACATCAGATGTTGGAACCCCAAAAGTACCACCTTCAGAGTCTAGAACATTCCTAGAGTCTGAATTTCCACCAGAGTATAAATCAACATCACAATCAGATTAGCCTTCAGAGTCTTCTTCGGCTTTAGAGTCATCTTTAGAATCTTGCTCATCTTCAGAACCACCTTCAAAATCAACTTATAATTCAGAATCATCTTCAGAACCTTCAGATTCTGAAGTATCTTCATAAGTTAACTCATGTGTTAGCACTGCACCAAAGTTGGATCGAGATTCACTCGAATCCCACGCTTTTGATTCTTTCACAATGACATCTCTGCTGAATTCAACCTTGTTAGTGACAGGACATTAGAGCTTATAAGCACTTGTACTATGGTACCCTACAAGTAACATGACTCTGCTTCTGTCATCCAACTTCCTTCTCTTAGCATTTGGAACATGTTTGTAGCACATAAAACCAAACACCTTCAGATGGCTCACACTTTGCTTATCTCCAGTCCACTTCTCTAAAGGAACAATTTCCTTCATCTTCTTGGTTGGACATATGTTGAGCACATATACTATAGTGGCACCAGCTTCTCCGCATAATGTGTGAGGGAGCTTCTTCTTTTCCAACACACTCCTTGTCATATCAAGAAAAGTTTGATTTTTTCTTTCAACAAAACCATTGCGTTGGGGAATGTATGGAATAATCACTTCATGCTCAATTCCATTCTACTCATAGAACTTTCTGTACTCTATAGAGTTATACTCACCTCCACCATAAGTTCTGAGAATCTTCAGAGTCTGATCACTCTAATTATCAACCTTAATTCTGAATTTCTTAAATTCAACAAACACCTCGTGTTTGAACTTTATTAGGGATTCCCACGTCATCCTTGTGAACTCATCCACAAATGACATAAAGTATTTATTCCTTTCAACTGAAGGTAGTGAAAATGTTCTATTCCTTCCTTGTCCTAACATCATAACTAGCTTCTAATTACAGTCATACAACTTCAAAATATTGTCCTTCATAGTAACTGCAAATCCTTTCTCAACTAATTGGCCTACACTCATCGAATTTCTTTTCATGTCAGGAATATATGGCATATTTTGAATCAATGTTGTTTTACCATTATTCAGAACTACTCTGACATTTCCCATACTTTCATCGTTAAGGTATTTATCATCAGCACATCTGATCTTTGTCCTCTCTCTAAAGTCTAAATCAACTAACCATTTCTTATTTCCAGTAAGGTGATTTAAACAACTCATGTCCATGTACCACCAATCTTCCAAAGACGCACTATCAGACTCAGAAGCCATCAATAACACAGATTCATCATCAGAATCTCCTCTGCCTACATTTGCTTCTTCTGACTTCCTTTCCTTGTTTGACCAATAATCAGCAGCGAAGTGACCAAACTTCTTACAACAATACCACTGAACCTTCCTCTTGTCATACTTCTCCTTCCCTTTCTGAGCACTCTTTTGCCTTTCAGAAGTTGAGGTTTTTTATTTCTAAACACCATCAGATCTCTTCCTGACTTCTGACCAAGACTGCTTATGATATTTCTTACCAGAATTTGCTTTTAGAGCCTACTGCTCTACCTCCCTTTCAGAGTTTCTCTCAGTCAAATGCAACTCTTGTGCCACTAGACTGCTTTGCAGCTCTTCAATTCACATGATGCTAAGATCCTTAGAATTTTCAATTGCTACCCCAATATAATCAAACTGAGGAGTAAGAGATCTGAGTACATTCTCAATGATCCTTTCATCAGAGAAAGTTTCTCCACACGACTTCATCTCATTTGTGATCAGAATCACTCTAGAGATGTAGTCGAGTACCTTATCATTGTTCTTCATATTGAGATTCTCATACTGCTTACGTAGAGGCAGAGGTTCACCTTCTTCACTAATTCATCATCGTTGTAGCACCGTACCACTGTGTCCCATGCAGCCTTCGCCGTCATTGAATCAATGATTTTCTCAAACACGTTTGAATTCACACATTGATGGATGTAGAATAACGTCTTCCGATCCTTCTTCCTCGGATCACGCTGAGCATTCCTCTGCGCATCCGTTGCCTTCGTTGGAAGTGCAGCCGCAACGTAACTGTCGTTGACGAGATCAATAACATCTTGAGCGCCAAACAACACATGCATCTGAATCATCCACCGATTCCAGTTCTTGCCATCGAACACTGGAAGCTTAGTACTCAGATTACCGTTTCCGTTCATCTTCAACCTTGTGCAGTTCACTCAGATCTCACCAAACACTAGTGTTTCCCAATCCCGCAGAATCAAGAAATGTGATTCTATTACGATTCCGATCAAAAAATTCAGCACAAAATCAATCACACAACGCCTCACCATTCACTCGTGTTTCCCTATGTTTTCATATGGATCTGAACCGGAGGTTTAAATACCAATTGATGGTGAACAAGATGAAGAAGATGAAGATGGAGGAAGATAGAGAAGAGAGAATAGTAAACTTCCACTACTCTAGTAAAACGGTTACAAAATAGTTACTCAACTACACTGGTTATGTGCACTACTTACTGTTCAGTGTGTGTACAACTATTAATAGCTACACTAATATTAATACACAAACGAAAGTGTCACGTAAACAATATACTTATCTACATTAGATAGATTAAATTTAACAAATACAAATACTAATACTATTATTGAATATGAGTTACCTCTTATAAATGGATGGTATACTTTTTCTTAAAGTCTTTTTTAGGCTGGATATTGATAAAATAAATAGTTAGCGCAACAAAATGCAGCGCCACGAGAAACTTGATAAACACAATAGTATATGTAAACGTGAGATTTGACATGAACATAAACATCAGCATTTGTTCCACAAATATTCCCCAGCCAGTGATTACTATGCCACAATTTAAAAAAATAAAGAAATAAAAGAAAAGAACAATATATTAACTTTTAAATTTTGATAGATTTTTCTAGAGATATCAGGAGAGTACAGCCAAGCACAATGCATATATGCATTATCTGGACAATTCCTATAACAATTTTAATAATTTTAAGACAAAATTTTCTTATTATGAATCTTAATAAAAAATTATACGAAAAGTTTAAATTGGCAAATAAAAAAATACAGTAAAAATTTCTAATAATATAACTTTGTTTCAGAATATAATTTGTTGTAACTATAACCTATGTGTTTATTTTTATAAATCGACCACACAAAGCAAACTGTATTTTAGTAATATACACAAATATATAAATAAAACAAATAATTAAAAAAATGTAACTTTTAATTGAAAAAAATATATGTAACATGCCTATTAGTAATTAAAAAAATAGTACTTCTAATTTCTTTCAAACATAATTTAGTAATTAAAAAAATAGTACTTCTAATTTAAGAAAAATATCTACTGAAAAAATATGTTATTGTCTTTCGGAGAGTGTAGGTGAGCGAATCAAGCAACAATAGACCAATACTTATGGAGTACAATTATGAAATTTTATTTTTTTCACATTAAAATTTTAGCTCATAATTTATCGTTCAAAATTTCATGCACAATAGGGGAGACTCCACATCTTTTTTAAATCTTTTGAGAATAATGTTTTTGATTCTTCTTTCTCGTTTTACGTTACGTATTTTTCTGCGCTTATGTTGCATTTTTTACAACCGGCATGTAACCGTCATTGATGAGATCAATAACATCTTGAGCTCCAAACAACACATGCATATGAATCGACCACATATTCTAGTTCTTTCTGTCGAATAATGGAAGTTTTGTGCTCAAGCTACCGTTTTCGTCGTTCATCTTCGTTCTTGTGCAAATCACTCGATTTTCACCAACACTCGTGTTTCTCAATCTCGCAAAATCAAGAAATGTGATTCTGTTCAATTTCAAACTTTAATTCAGTGTGAATTTCAGAAAGGAAATCAATCACACGCCTCACGTACACTCGTGTTTTCTGTTCCCGAATTAGAATCAGAGCTCTAGATACCAATTATTGGAGTTCAACAATGAACTTCCATTAACAATGAACAAGAATTTTAGAAGATGAAAATGTGTGTGTGTGTGTGTGTCTGAGAGAGAGAGAGAGAGAGAGAGAGAGAGAGAGAGAGAGAGAGAGAGAGAGAGAGAGAGAGAGAGAGAGAGAGAGAGAGAGAGAGAGAGAGAGAGAGAGAGAGAGAGAGAGAGAGAGAGAGAGAGAGAGAGAGAGAGATATTTCTAACTAACTTTTCTCCAAAGTTGAAGAACTGAATTCTATTACAAATGCAAATACATTTGGGTTTATAAATAAACACCCAAATTCAACTCAAATTCACATTAAATGTAAATTCATATTAAAAAGTAAATGAAAATCATTACTAAACTAACTTGAATGTTGAATTACATTCTACAAAGAAGCAAATGGAAAAAGGGGGAAATACAATATAAGGAATGAAAGCCAAAAGGAAATCAAAAGGTAGGAGCCTCATAATTGATCACAAGTTAGATCTCCTTGTTGGGGAGCCTGGGAGAGTACCTTTTGGAGAGTCCAGGAGCACCAATGAGACTAATGGTCCAGGACCACAAAAGAGGGATACACCACGTCTCAACCCAAAACCTTAAGGTATTAGGTAAATGGATCTTCTCTCTCTCTCTCTCTCTCTCTCTCTCTCTCTCTCTCTCTCTCTCTCTCTCTCTCTCTCTCTCTCTCTCTCTCTCTCTCTCTCTCTCTCTCTCTCTCTCTCTCTCTCTCTCTCTCTTAAATCCAACATATCATAGACAATGTGAGACTTTAACCACTCACACTTGCACCCGACATTCTCTTCCACAAGTATGAGTCCCCCGCATCCTATAAAAAGATCTAACACTGGTTTCAGCTTTCGCTCCCCCACAAAGCTGAACTACAACTTTGATTCCATTGTTGGAGAGTCGAGAACACCAATAAGACTAATGCTCTAGGACCACAAAACAAAGAGATATCACATACCCAAAATCTTAAGGTGTTAGGTAAATGATTCATATCTCTCTTTTGTAAATCCAACATTCCTCCCATTCATATGCATTGTAGGACTTTAACCACCCACACTTGCACCCAACACTTCCCGGTCAAAAAACGACATCAATCTTGATTGAAAAGTGATCTGACCTAATCAGAAGGGGATCACTAACTGGCCACACTCTGTTGGATTGCTGCCTGCTCACCGGTGTTGAAGAGGAGGAAGGGGGGTGTACCTGCAAGACACTCCGATGCCAAAGTAAGGAATTGGGAAGAGTGAGAGAAAATACAGAAAAGGGGTAAGAAGTGAATTACTTGACCCTCTTGAGGAATAGGGTATTTATAGAGAGACCCCAGCGCTGGGCCAACGGTCACTTGTGTTGGGCTGGATGGCCAGGCCCAACCCAGGTGACTGCTAGGGCTTACATGGCGTAGTGAAGACCAGGACATGGTCTTCGCCGTAGTCCAACTGTCCCGTGGTCTCCGGAAAGTGGGTTTGACCTGCTCTTTCGGAGGTGGGTAGTTAGGGAATGACTTGTCCCCGCGGAGAGGAGCACGTGGAGAACGTGTGGAGAACACGTTGTTCTGCCCGCAGAGGGAGCGGGTGACGCCCGCGGGGGGCAGGTCATGCCCGCGGAGGACGGTGCCTGGTCGAGCGGATGAGTCTCCTGCCCGATGTATTGGGGACAAGCCTTCCTCGCAGGGAGACCTTTCTTGCTTGTCGGGGACCTCGTGCTCGACGCGATACCCGGACTGGGCTGGACCTGGTGGATCACTGTTGAGCTGGGCCCACGTCGTTTGGCCGAGGCCCAGGCAAGAACAGGAGCCCCCCAAGTCGTTGCTCTGAGGAAGGGAGCGAGGACTTGAGAACGCTGTTTCGGGGAGGTGGACTGGTCTGGGGAAGGATCCTCCAGTGCGAACACGTGCGTTCTAGGTCGTCGATCGTCCAGGCTTGGAGTCGGGTATCGGCGAGGAGAAATGAAGGGGCACGTCTGTCTGCTTCCGCCACGTATCGCACGTTGGATGGCCGCTAGGGCGGATACCCTAGGGTACTCGAGTGTCTAACGACGCTTCGAGTCCCGTGCAGGGGTATAAGTACGCGAACCCCCGCCCATTCCTCACTTTTCGCTCTCTTGCTCTGAGTTTCATGCTTGCTGTCATGCCGCCGTTTGGTATCTCCGTCGTCACAACCGCCGCGTCCTCCATCGTAGATTTATTGCAGTAAGTTTTCTTTCTCTTTTCCTCCGTTTTTCTTGTCAGTTTTATGACCGTGGTCAGGGCAGTTTGAATGCCCCGAGGAGAGGTGAACACCTCCGCCGTCGTAGGGGTTTTTCTAGGGTTTTTGTTATGAATGTCATGGGGAGAGATGCTAATTCCGATTAGTGACCCAGGGAAGGAAGCTTTTTCCGATGAATGCCCCGGGGAATGATTCTTTACTCCGATGAACGTCCCAGGGAGCGACGTCTATTCCGATGGGCGCCCCCGAGGAGGATTTGCGATTTTGGCCATGCTCATAACCGGGCAGGTTAGGGCGGATCCACCGGGGACAGTGCTCGGGGAGTCCTCGTCGCCCTTTCACTTGATCTGCGGTGGAAGGGTGAATTTGATCTCTGTCATCGAATTCACTGTTACCTTCTGCTTTTCAGGTGTTAATGACTACGCTTGTTTTGGGCACAATGGTCGAGGATAACGAACCGGACGTCTCGTATTTTGATGAGAGCGCTGCTCTGATCGAGGACTGGGTGGCCGAGGAGCCTCTAACTACGCCCTCCTGCTTCGCTTATGATCCGACAGGGGCCTACGCCACGTGGAGGACCGGGAAGAAGGAGATCCCCAGAGCTGGCAAGTCTATCGTCCCTGGCCAGGTCATCGAATCTGCTCGAAATATGGGCGGATGCGCTTCCCGATGTATGAGTTCTACTTCAAGGAGGCCAGGCTTAGGTTTCCCTTTTTGGACTTCCATTTGGGCCTCTTCGACTGGCTGAGGTTGTCCCCGTCGCAACTGACCCTAACGCCCTGGCTTTTATTCGGGCCTTCGAGCTCGTTTGCCAATATCTCCAGGTCGGCGTCACGCTGCCGCTATTTTTTCGTATTTTCCATCTGCAACGGCAGTCGGTGAGTGGTCGACATGGCTGGGTGTCGTTCAAGCAGCCGGACAGGCTTTTCAAAACATATATGGATTCTGTCCGGGACTTCAAAGGGCGTTTTTCGTGGTCAGCCCGATTACGCACGAAGGGGTCTGTTCTTTATATTCAGAAGGGGAGAGGATCGTAGATGGTCGTCGCGAGGCCGTCATGCTTCCCCGGGTGCACGTGGAGTGGTCTTTGGAATATTATTCTCGGGGAACGGGTCGATATATCGTGCACGCGGGGTCGCTCGACGACGAGGACATGGCCAGCTATCTGAAGATAGTTTCCTTCGTGCGCAATTTACCGCCGTCGAAGCTGGTCACCCCCGATGGCCGGTATATCCTCGACAACTATGGGAACATTCGCGACACGCCAAGGTTGATCAACACAAAAGCTCTACTCGAGTGCGCCTCGGAGGAGGATGCCCTGCGCTACCTAGGTGGTGGACGCCTCGACTTTTCTCGATTTGATACCCTTTGTTTTTTATTGACCCGTTTTCTTTGTTGTGCAGGGAATATGGCTTCTGTCGAGGAGAGAGTGAAGAAGTTGCGTGCCTCCAGGGATGCCGTTCCTCCGAAGACGCGGGTGGCCCAGTTGGCCGGGAAATCTTCCGCGGAACAGGACGGGCGGGGGTCGTCGGCGTCTCCGACCGGTAGTTAGTCGCCTATTTCTCAAGGGGCCCCGAAGAGGGCGAGAGTCCAGGAGGATACGCCCGTGCTTGACTTATCGGTGGATTCTTATGAGAAGGGTTATGCTATCGCCCCTTGTCACCAGCACCCCGACTATTTTCATGGGGCTAGGTCGCCCAGTATTCCTGCGGGGGAGGTGAAAGCGATTCTGGGTGCTGACCAGGCTACGAGGAGGCGGGTTCTGACCGAGGACTTGGCCGCGTTGATGCGAACTTTCACTACGGCGATGGTCCTGAGCGAAGAGAGCTGCTCGGTCGTCGAGCTGTCAAAGCTGCAAGGGGATCTCGCTTTCGCGTAGTCCCGTCTGAACAATGCAGCCGAGGATCTGGAGGCGAGCCGAGGGAAGGTGACTCAGTTGACCGAAGAATTGGAGAAGTCTCGCGGGGAGGTTGCTCTCGAGCGTAAGAGGGGCGACAACACCGAGGAGAAGTTGAGGGCAGATGAGGAGGAGTTGCGGGCGTCGAAGGCTCGTGTGGTGGAACTCGAGGGCGATCTCTTTCCTGCCGATGACGAGACTGATGAGGACAGGTTGCTGGTTTCTGGGGCTGACCTGCTCGCCAGGATACGGGTGTTGGAAGGGGATTTTCTAGATGCTTTCGCCGCGGGCTTCAATGGTGCTGTCGCGCAGCTTAGGGTGGTGAACTCCAGTGTCGCTTTCGTCGAGGACGGAATCGGGCTCTTCCACGAGATAGTCGACGGTCAGGTGGTCGACCCCAGCGCTGAGGAGGCTGGCCCCGTCGCTCCTGTCGTTGAGCCTGAAGCTGAGGAAGAGGAGGGAACATAGATTAGCCCCGGGTCTGCGTGCCCATGTATTTCGGCTTGCGTGTCATACTTTGTATTTTGGTGTTTTCTTTGTCGGGCCTGCGTGCCCTTGTTTATGTAATATTGACTACCGGGCTGGTGCTCGCTTTTGATTAATATATTTTTGAGAATTTGTCTAAGTGTTTTGTTTTGACGGGCCTGCGTGCCCATAACTGCCGGGCTGGTGCCCTTTTATAATTCTTCATATTTTTCTAAGTGTGCACTCGGTTTCGTTTTTTTGCATGTTTGCTTATGCTTGTTTTATTTTTGCACGTATTTGTATGCTCGAAATATATGTATGTTTGGAATGCATGTTTAGTATGCCTTCGGGCCTGTTTGGGGTGGTAGCTCGACGACGATTTGTTTCCGGCTATGTGGGGAACTGGCCGGCTGGTCGGCTTTGTTGCCTGACCGGATCGGGGGTAGTTCTCCCCGTGGCGTGGACGTCCCATCGCGAGCTGGGTGTCCTGCCGGTGTTAGTACGGCGGTGGGGAATCTCGATTGAGGTGTCCCCCGCCGAGTAAGGCCTTCTACCCGTGTACACAAGAGGCAGAGCTTGCTTTTGCTCTGGTTGTTAGGAGACGCGAGGAGGTACGGTGGTACCATGTTTCCCCCCAGTGGTTACGACGGCTTGCCGTCGCGGGCAGTGTTTAACTGTAATACTGCTTAAGTTTCTCGGCGTTCCATGGTCGAGCTAGTTGTTTCCCGTGCAGGTTTTTGAGGTAGTAGGCCCCGTGCTCTGTCTTGTCGCGGACACGGTAGGGACCTTCCCAATTTGCAGCTAGTTTACCCTCGTGCGAGTCTTTCTGGTTTCTGCGCAAGACTAAATCGCCGATTTGGAAGTCGCGTTGTTGTCGTGGCGAAGTTCCACTTGCTGTTTCAGCCGGGCTTCCCGAAGGGCTGATCCTGATCGAATCTCCTCGACGAGGTCGAGCTCCTTTCGTAAGGCGTCGTCGTTGTCTTCGGTGTCGAGGGGAGCTTCAGTTTGTCTGGATGGTTCGCGTATCTCGACCGGGATCACTGCTTCGGTTCCATACATGAGGCGGAATGGGGTCTCCCCCGTAGTTGAGTGGGGCGTAGTTCGGTATGCCCAGAGGATGCTGTGGAGTTCCTCGACCCATGCCCTCTTGGAGTCGCCGAGTCGTCGTTTTAGTCCCCTGAGTATGACCCTGTTTGCGGATTTTACCTAGCCGTTTGTTTGGGGATGTTCGACCGAGGTGAAATGGTGTTTGGTTCCGAGCTTGGTGACGAAGTCTCGAAAGTTTTTGTCCGTGAACTGCGTGCCATTGTCTGTGACGATGGCGAGCAGGACCCCGAATCTCGCGAGGATATTTCGTTTATAAAATTGGAGTATGTTGTGGGCCGTGATTTTGGCCAGGGCTTCGGCCTCAATCCATTTGGTGAAATAGTCCACGCCCACGATGAGATACTTGTTCTGATAGGATCCTAGAGTGAAGGGGCCGAAGATGTCCATCCCCCACCAGGCGAACGGCCATGGGGAGGAGAGGGATTTTAGTTCGGTCGGTGGAGCGAGGTGCATGTCCCCGTGTCTTTGACATTTGTCACATCACTTGACGTGCTCCCTTGCGTCTGTTTGCATCGAAGGCCAGTAGTATCCTGCTCGTAAGGCCTTCCTCGCCAGGGATCGTCCTCCGAGGTTCTGTGCATTGATGCCCTCGTGGATCTCCTCTAGGACGGTTGTGGCCTGGGAGTTATCGATGCATTTGAGGAGTGGGGTTGTGAAGCCCTTGCGATATAGTTTCCCCTCGAGGAGGACGTACGAGTAGGCTCGTTGTTTGGTCGCGCTTGCTTCTTTGGGGTCAGCTGGTAGGCGGCCCGCGCTGAGGCAGGTGTGTAGTGGTGTCATCCAACAATCGGTATCTCCTATTATGTTGATGTCGAGCGAGGCGTCGGCCGCTTTGGTGCTCGGTTGCGATAGAACTTCTTGGATGACCGATTTGTGGCCGCATCGCTTTTTGGTGCTCGCTAACTTTGAGAGAATATCGACTCGGGTGTTCTGCTCGCGCGGGATGTGTTGAACCTCCGTGGAGTCGAAAATTTATAGTTTTTCAGTAATGAGTGCCAAGTATTCGGCGAGGTTGTCGTTTTTCGCTTGATATTCTCCTCGTACTTGTGAAGCGACCAGCTGGAAATCTGTGTAGATTTTAATTTCTTTGGCCCCGAGGTCTGATGCCAGGTGAAGTCCGGCCAGGAACGCTTCGTACTCGGCTTGGTTGTTAGTCGTCGGGAAGGCCAGCGTGAGGGAAACCTCTATGATGGTGCCCTCTTCGTTGTCGAGGGTGATGCCTGCTCCGTTGCCCGTGGAGTTGGAGGAGCCGTCCAAGAAAATGGTCCATTTGTGGCCCCTCGTGGTGGGGTCTGGTGAGGAGGACATCTCGGTAACAAAATCGGCCAGGGCTTGGGCTTTGAGGGCTTTCCTGCCTTCGTAGATGATGTCGAACTCAGATAGTTCTAACGACCATTTCAGCATGCGTCCAGCCATGTCGGGTCGGCCGAGGAGCTGTCGAATGGGCTGGTCGGTGCGGAGCACGATGGTGTGTGCTAGGAAGTAATGTCGGAGCCGTCGTGCAACGGTGACGAGGGCTAGGGCGACTTTTTCGATCAGCTGGTACCAGACTTCGGGACCGTGGAGGGCTTTGCTTATGAAGTAGATTGGCTTTTGCCCCTCTTCGGTTTCTCTGATGAGAACGACGCTGACGGCCTCGTTAGATACGACCAGGTATAGGTATAGGGTTTCGCCCATCACGGGTCGGGTCAGCACCGGTGGTTCGGACATGACGCGTTTGAGGTGGCGGAGGGCTTGACCGCATTCCTCTGTCCATTCGAACGTGGTCTCCTTCCTGCGTAGTTTGAAGAAGGGGAGGGCGTGCTGTGCGGACTTGGCGATGAACCGGGAAAGTGATGCGAGCACGCCATTGAGGGATTGGATGGACTTCTTCGTGGTGGGTGTGGTGATTTCCAAAAAGGCGTGGCATTTGTCCGGATTTGCCTCGATCCCACGCTCGGTCAGGTAGTACCCGAGGAATTTTCCTGCGCGGACACCGAAGGTGCATTTCTCCGGGTTGAAGCGCATTCGGAAGTTCCTCGCTGTGTCGAAGACCTTTCTGAGATGGGCTGTGTGGTCGACTTCCCTGCAGGACTTGACGATCATGTCGTCCATGTAGACTTCGAGCATGTCGTCGATTTCGCCCCGGAAGATGTTGTTCATCATCCGTTGGTACGTGGCGCCGACGTTCTTTAGGCCGAAGGGCATTACATTGTAGTAATAGTTGCCCGACGCCGTCATGAAGGCCGTGCTCTGTTTGTCGTGCTTGGCCATCGGGATCTGGTTGTACCCCGAGTATGCGTCCATGAAGGATAAGAGCTTGAAGCCCGCGGAGTTGTCGACGAGTTTGTCGATGTTGGGGAGAGGGTAGGCGTCCTTAGGACATGCCCGGATGAGATCGGTATAATCAACACACATGCGCCATTTTCCATTATTCTTTTTAACGAGTACAACATTGGACAGCCAGGTTGAATACCGGGCTTTCGAAATAAAATTTTCCTCTAGGAGGTCTTTTACAGCTTTTTCAGCCACCGCCAACTTTTCGGGGGACTTTCTACGCCTACGTTGTACTACGGCCTTCGCGGTCAGGCTAATGGACAGTTGATGGCAAGCAACCTCGGGGTCGAGTCCGGGCATTTCTGCGGCGCTCCAAGCGAAGAGGTCGGCGTTCTCGCGGAGACAGGCCTGTAGCTATTTCTTCGCTAAGTCTGGGAGTCCGACTCCGATCTTCACGGCTCTGCTCTTGTCGTCCCCGAGTGTGAAGATCTCTAATTCCCCATCTGGGATGGGGCGTGCCGGGTGGGTGGGCAGCCCGTTGGACTGGTTGGCTTCGCTGGTCCTCGCTTCGTGATCGTGTTCTTCGGTGAAGCGGGTATCGAGGTTCACGGATCTGACGAGCTCCTTTGGTTCGCTCTTCGGTGTCATGGTTGGGGTTGCCTTCTTAGTTGCTGGAGCGATGGTGTCCAAACCTTTCAGCGCGGCCTCGAAGCACCTCCGGGCGGCCTCGATGTCCCTGTTCAGGGTCACCACGGCCCCCCGCTTCGTGTAGTACTTCATCTTTAGGTGGACGGTGGAAGGCACCGCGGTGAGTTCTGCTATCGTCGTTCTGCCCAGGATACAATTGTAGAGGGACGGGCACTCGATGACTAAGAAACGAATGCTGATCTCCCTGGCCGTTTCTTCTTCCCCGAATGTGACAGGTTGGATTCGCCGAGTTGGAGGGTCGTGAAGAGGTGGGTGTACATGATGTCCACCGAGCTGCCTCCGTCGACGAGGATGCGTCTGACATCGAAGTTCGCCATCCGCGCCCGTATCAGCAGGGGAATGTTGGAGTTGGGGGAGCCCCCGGGGAGTTCCTCGAGGTAGAATGTGATCGGGTTGGATCGACCGCGAAATTTTTCGAGCGTGCTCATCTTACCGGAGTTGCTTGTGATAAGCTCTTCGAATTTTCTTTTCACCGATCCTATGGACAGGTTCCTTGTGGCGCCGTCCGAGATGACCATGGCCCTAGCAAAGTATTCCCACCGACTGGTTGGTCGTACTGGCTCGAAGGGTAGGTCGGGGCCGTTGGGGAGGCCGAACTCTCTCTCTGTGAACCAGTCCTCGGGGCGGCTGACGCACAGTGCGACCTGGAGTCCGTTGTCACCGTCGGAAGAGGGGAGCTCTTCGACTTTCTTGGCCTTGGGAGCTTCTTGCCTCGGGGCCTCCCCCTCGGCTGTATCTCTTTAGGTGGCCGTCCTTAATCAGGATTTCGATCGCGTCCTTGAGATGGATGCAGTCTTCCGTCACGTGCCCGTGGCTCCTGTGGAATCGGCAGTATTTCGACTTGTCCACATTGGGTTTGGGGGGTGTCGGCCTGGGGAAACGGACACCTCCCTGGGCAAATTCGGTTTTGGCGCACTCGGTTAGTATTCACTCGCGGGAAGCGACTAAGGCTGTGTATTCCGTGAATCGGCCGGCGGGGCCGTGTTGTTCGCGGGGGAGATCTTCCCGACGGCGGTCACCTCCACGCCGCTGGCTTGAGGCTCCGTCATCTCGGTGCCCGCGGGGGGCCTCCTTGTCTCAGGTGTCTCGTGCGGAGTTGGCTGCTTGGGTTTCCTCGAACCGGATATAATGCGCGGCTCTGTCGAGGAAATCCTGTAGGGAAGCTGGTCGGTGTATGCCCACGGCCTCGTAGAACTTGGAGTCGCGGCGTAGACCCTGTTCCATTAGGTAGCGCTTCATCTCGTCTGACGCCGTCACCTGTACTACTTCCCGCGTGAATCTTTCAATGTACTTCCAGAGAGGCTCGTCGGGAGCTTAGATTATCGCGCCGAGGGAGGCCTCTGTCTTCGGGTGGCGTCGGGACGCCGTGAAGTGTTTTGAAAACAGGTCCTTCAGGACCCTCCACGATGTAATCGATTCGGGCTCCAGACTTTTGTACCATGTCATGACGCCTTTCCTTAGGGTCGTAGGGAATAGCCTGCACTTGATAGCTCCTCGGACATTTCGATAATCTCTCATGGCCTCAATGTCTTCCAGGTAATCGTCTGGGTCGGAGGTACCGTCGTATGTTGAGAGCGTCGGGGGCTTCTCCATACCGTGAGGGATGGGGGCGGCCATGATTTCCCGGGACAAAGGGGTCCTGTAGTCGTCTTCGTCGCTGAGAGCGGGTGATCGAGGAGGAGATGGGCCGTTTAGTATAGGCACCTGGTTTCGGGTCCTCGGCCTTCTGACCGGGGGTTCGACGCGCGGAGACCTGGTCGGGATTGCTGCCGTGTTCTGCCGCCTCCCGCGAACTTGTCTCGTCGGGGATCTGGTGCGCTCTCGCACTACTTCCGTTCGGGGCCTCTCCAACCGAGGTCGTCGATTTCTGGGTTGAGGCGAGGGGCTCCTCGAGCCCCTATTCTGGTCTTCCCGCGGAGGGGACCTCGGGGGGACCTCCCGCTCCAGCGCTCTAATTCGTGCGTTCTGCTGAAACAATAGCTGGTTCGTCTGGTTGATGGCCGCAAAGAGGGCGGCCACCGTTGGGTCTGCTCCTGCTGGGACGGGAACGGGTTGGAACGCCGCTGGGCTCTGGGGCCGGTGGTCAGCCTGGCGTGTCAACTCTGCGGACGAAGGAGATGCAGTCTGGCCGTCTCTCTCGTCGGTCTCCGCTGGACGTGACGTCTCCGTTTGCTTGCCGCCGTTTGCGGCAGCGTTGAGCATGAAGTCGTGCACGGTATCGTCGTGGTGTGGGCTAGCCATAATCGTGGAGTGTTGATGAAACTTTGGTTCTCTGCTCGGAGTAACGGGGAAGTTTCCGTTCCCACAGACGGCGCCACTGATCTGACTTGATCAGAAGGAGATCACTAACTGGCCACACTTTGTTGGACTGCTGCCTGCTCACCGGTGTTGAAGAGGAGGAAAGGGGGGGGGGGGGTGTACCTGCAAGACACTCCGATGCTAAAGTAAGGAATTGGGCAGAGTGAGAGCAAATACAGAAAAGGGGTAAGAAGTGAATTACCTGACCCTCTTGAGGAAGAGGGTATTTATAGAGAGACCCCAACGCTGGGCTAACGGTCACTTGTGTTGGGCTGGATGGTCAGGCCCAACCCAGGTGACTGTTAGGGCTTACGTGGCGTAGTGAAGACCAGGACGTGGTCTTCGCCCTAGTCCAACTGTCCCGTGGTCTCCGGAAAGTGGGTTTGACCTGCTCTTTCGGAGGTGGGCAGTTGGGGAATGACGTGTCCCCGCGGAGAGGAGCACGTGGAGAACGTGTAGAGAACACGTTGTTCTGCCCGCAGAGGGAGCGGGTGACGCCCGCGGGGGGCAGACCTTCCTCGCAGGGTGACCTTTCTTGCTTGTCGGGGACCTCGTGCTCAACGCGATACCCGGACTGGGCTGGACCTGGTGGATCATTGTTGGGCTGGGCCCACGTGGTCTGGCCGTGGCCCAGGCCAGAACAAAAAGGAAGAACAACACATCAAAGGAGGTCGAAGACACTCATATTACTATTCTTTTTATATATGAATTCTGAGCGAGATTGAGAAAACACACGAGTTCTCTACAGACCTGAAAAGATATCACTTTCAACCAAAAGAATGCTCATATATTTCACATCGTTCCTTATCACCAACTTACTTGAGAATATTAAATTATTCCGACATTTTTAGATCAACCGGACCACAACATGCTAAATCATAAACCATCTATACCTAAACTTAAACGGATAACTAATAAGAAAAAACATATGAAAAACTGTGAAATAATTCCAAAACAAAATTACAGACTAACTCAACCAATTAAAAATCTTACCTCAGACAGAAAACAATTTCAATTAAACCCAAATAACATGGATTAAAAATACCTATCGAATAAAAATCATTTGAATAATCTCATTATCATCCAAGCTTATACAGTTTTTATTCATGTCTAGTGGTCATAAATTTTTCTCTTATTAAAATTCCTGTTGTAACACACGCATCTTTAATCTTATTTCTCTTTCTAGAATTGGATGCGAATCCTTGCTGCAAAAAATAGAGGTCCCAATTGGATAAATCCAACAACGCAGATGCTCAAAGGTAGATAAGGAATATATAAATTTCAGTATTAAATGAAAAATATAGGTTACTACTGTATTATCTATAATGGGCTTCAAGGCATTCCATAATATTCTTCTTTACTACTGTTCCATATAAATGCATTAGTATTATTCCCAAATGAAAGATCGTCGTATATATGCATGGCATATATGCAATCATGGAAAAGACAAAACGTACACTAAGGGGCTGTGAATGTCGTACTTATTTCAGTATGCATGCAATCAATGCAAACTTAATTGATAAATCACTTTCAACATTTTGAAAGCGCACCAAATATCTAATACAATATTCTTCCCTTTTCTACGTTTTTATTTCCGCTTAATTTATTCCCTTCAAATCTCTATATAAACGTCACATTTCTTATCTCAACAGCACACTCATACTACAAAGTCTTCAACTATTATAACTACACAGTTTGTACGACAATGGAGAGAGTAACAAAGATGGTTTCAGAGAGGCCTGTGGTGATATTTAGCAAGAGCTCATGTTGCATGAGTCACACCATAAAGACACTTTTTTGTGACTTTGGTGTGAATCCAGCAGTTTATGAAATTGATGAGATATCAAGAGGGAGAGAGATTGAACAAGCACTTTCAAGGCTTGGTTGTTCTCCTTCTGTTCCAACTGTTTTCATTGGTGGTGAGCTTGTTGGTGGAGCAAATCAAGTAATGAGTCTTCATCTTAACCGCTCTTTGATTCCAATGCTTAAAAAAGCTGGAGCTCTTTGGGTTTAATCTCATCAACTCATCATCAAGTCAGCCACTTAATAAATTATTAATTACCAATTTTGGTTATGAGGTAATTGTGAGATTATATATAGAGAAAGATTCAAGTCCAAGTCCTTCGTTTAGCCTTCTTTTTTAGGGGCTAAATGCAATGTTTTTAATGTAATGTTATCTTTTAGTAGTGAGTTACTATAACAAATTATATGAATAAATTAAATATAATTTGAATTTTATCACGGTTTTTTTGAACCAAAAGTACTTTTTTTATTTATTTTTTATATTGACACCTTTCTTTTTGATTTTATTAATCTAAAATTTATTCGGATTATATCACGGTTGTTTGAACCAATTGTGGTAATACATTTAAAAAAAATTTAAATGGTTAAAAACATCAGCTTTTTATAAAATTAAATTAAATAAATAAGATAACGCCACAATTTCTTTAAGCAACTTTAGTGAAATATTGTATTCATATTCAAAAAACACAGGTTAGCTAGTCATTTCTATTCAGTTAACATTGTCTTACGAAACGAAACACACACACCGTTTAGAAATAATTTGAATCCAAACAAATTTGTCATCTCCATTAACGAAAAAAATACATCATTTATCCTCAACTCGTTCAATATTATTTCTTTACCATTAATATGTCTCTTCAACAAACGTGGAATAAAAGCCATCAACTATCGTTCTTGACTAAACGTTTCCAGTACATGAAAAACGTAGGAAGAACGAAACAATACGCAAGAAGGAAGGAAATAACTCACACTATTTAGCAGTTTGACTTCTTCATCACATTGTACGTAAAATTTCTCTACCATGCATGTATAATAAAATACCATTCTTGAATGTTGTTATTTTTCTTTATGTTGTTGTTGTTGTTGTTGAATGTTTATGATGTTGTATGTTTATGTTGTTATTGTTGTTGTTTATATTGTTTTTGTTGTTGTTAAGGAACAAACCAATGAGCATAAACTTAGGTAAGAAAATGGTGTTATAGGATTAGAGATAAAGCTTAATTCTTTTGATTTTTACTGGGTTTGGATTTGATCTAAGAGGTTCTACAGTTGAAGATAAAAGGTTCTTGATATATATGTCTTTAAACATACCTTATTATAAGAGACTTGAATGTTATCTTAAATAATGTCAATGAATGTATTGTGCATATGTTAGTGTCGTTGTTGATGATGATGATGTTTAGTGTCCAAACCCTAGAGGTTTATTTGTTATTGATGGTGAGAATATTTAGTTATGTTGTTGCATGAATGTTATAGGATAATATATGTTGTTGTATGTTGTGTTAAGATTGGTTTAATGTCATGGTATTAATTTTTGTTGTTGTTGTTTTGAACATAGATGTACTACTCATCTATCAACGAAACTCATACAAATGAATCTCAAACTATAAAGGGAAAAAGATAAGAAAACAAATGGGTGTGCTATAATGTTAGCTAAATCAACAAAAGTCTGTAACTCGAGTGACAGATTGTTGATCGAGTTTAATATTGTAATTTGGACATGTTATGGTCTAGATTCTTCGCTTTTTAGGAGTTATATCGCATTCCTTTGATGTAGAAAATGGAATATTTTGATGTATGATTAGACCCAAGTATCAAACATCGTGAAAGAAAGCATATAGATAGACATTAAGGTATTAATTTTAATTTACATGTTACGATAGTATTATATATAATTACTAATACATATTTATTGATTTAACTGTAGCCTCACCTTTACCTATTTTATTTTACTCATTTAATTTTAATTTTTAATAAATATTTAATGATAACGTAAGTTAAAATCAATATTATATATGTTACCTTTAGTTGGTATGAACATCAAATGGAATGTCCGTGAACATCAAGTGCAAAAATACAAATTCAAATCTAGGACATCCCCCATATTTTAAAATTCTAGCACGTAGTGGACAAATATCGTATACAATGTCAGGACACCAGAATGTCGAATGCAATGTCAAGACGTCGTAACAGCAGGAATAACAACGAACAATTTAAACGAAATTGTAAGAAGTAAATAACACAAATCAATTGTTAATCCAGTTCGGTGCAACGTCACCTACATTTGCGGGCATCCAAGCCAGGAAGAAAATCCACTAAAATAGTATTAGTTTGAAGTTCTAAACAACCTATGGTTTTACAAACTTTGCACCTAATCACTACCTGTTCTATTTCTATCTAAGACTCTCTTAAATATGAGACTCATCTCACTTCCTCTCAAAACAAACAGTTCATGACAGCAAGATAACAATCAAATAAGGAGACACACTCCAATAAAACAGAATCTACACTTGCTTAAAAGCTTATGAGAGATTCACAAATATAACTCAACTAAAATAATGCAGCCCTAGTATCAAAGTGATACAAGAGTGACTTACAAATAACAATGAACAAACAAAAACCTAAAGAACTCTCACAAAAATACGGCTGCCCTTTTTTTTCACTTTAGGTTTAGAGTCTTCTTATAAATATCCTTCGAAAAGTATGGACTTGATGAAAAAATTGGGTTAAATTAAATAGCACATCCATAATATTCAGGAAAATAATATATTATTAAATACAGATCCATAATATATCATTTTCTAAAGTTCAGATCCAAATCAAATCTTCTGCAGAAACAAATCAAATCAAATCTCATGTTTCCTTAAATGATATGTCATCCTTTCTTAAGAAACATTGCAAAGATAAAGTCGACATCTGCATCTAAAAACACGCGCTCCTTAGACCGAAGAATTTGTGAAATAAATCTTCAAAGAATCTTCACTAATAAAACTAAATCTTCCAAAACGCGAAACCAGATCTGCTTTCCGGCGCTTCTGGCCGTGCTTAAATTGGAGTTACGGTGCTAAAGTTGTGATGAAAGCAAGAAACATTTTTTTCTTTGCTGTCATGTTCGCATTATGAACATAAAACGAAGTGAAGGCGATGTTGTTTAAAATTATGACAGTAGCAATTGTGGTCAGTGCTTGTAGTGCAAGGCCAAGGCGAGGAATTGTGGTTAGTGCTCGCAATGCGAGGCCATGGTGAGAAATTATGGTCAGTGCTCGCAGTGCGAACCAGATATTTTTAATAAGGTGGTTTAAGTGAAATTTTTGCCAGACCACGTGCAATAAAGTGAAGTTCGCAGTGTGAACAAGGACTTTGCTGTGCGAACTTGACAGATTTATTTTTGTATATATAGAGTTCTTCTTAGATATTTTAGATATCTTTTGGGGATTTTTACACCCAATTGATCATAAAACATTATTTATTAGAGTTATCTTAGAAACAACACATATAGGATGCATCTTGGCGATTCAGATTCGAATATACTTCAATCGGAGTTGACATGTTTGTTCTTCTTCCTTCTTCTCTATGTATTTTTCATTTTTTGGGGTTGTTTTATGTAATTTTACTTTGATTGTATATGTATTTATGGATCTTTGTATAAAATCTCTTTTACAACTCTTAATCAATGTCACTTTTGTTTTGCTATCTATCTTAATAAGTTTAGATCGCTATAGACATATACTTTTCGAACTCGACCTAAGATGAGCTTCTATTGGCTATGGGAAGCAATCTAATATTCACATGTGTGTGTTAGATCTTAATGCTCCGTGTTGTTTAGCTGCGTGAGACATCACCTCCGAGAGAATGCGGTTGATCTCTCAATGTTTGCGTTAGATATAACCTCTTGTTGTGAGCGATACATGGGGATTTTGACAAGTGATTTAGGTTGCGCACATTTGATCCATAGATTTTTTAGTACATGATAGGTATAATGAAATAAAACTCTTGACGAGTTATCTCATGTATTAAGAATGTATTTGTTTTCTTGTCTTATATTTTTCTTTTGCATCTTACTCTCCAAGACCATTTAAACCCAAGCTTAAAGATGTAGAGACTATCGAACGAAATTCTTTCCCTCGCACCAATCCCTGTGAAGACCACATAAATCTCGGAGGGAATTGTTCCGAAAATAATTTTTGCTTTCCGCTTTACCTCATCAATAGTGCTTAAACCCTAGATGTTTATTTGTTAATGATGGTGAGAATGTTTAGTTATGTTTTTGCATGAATGTTTAAGGATAATATATGTTTTTATATGTTGTGTTAAGATTGATTTAATGTTATGGTGTTGTTTTGTTATTGTTGTTGTTGTTTTCAACATAGATGGCCTTTTCATATAACGATGAAACTCATACAAATAAAACTCATACAAGTGAAACTTATATGAATGAAACTCATACAAGTGAAACTTATATGCATGAAACTCATACAAATGAATCTCAAACTATAGAGGGAAAAAAACAAAGAGGTGGTCCAATGATGGCGAAATTAACAAAAGTCCATAAATTGTGTAATAGATTTTCAATCGAGTTTAATGTCCTAACTTGGACATGTTATTGTCCAAATTCTTCACTATTTAGGAGTTATATTGTGATCCTTAGACATATAAAAGTGAATATTTTGATAGATGATTGGAATCAAGTATTAAAATATGGGAAAGAAAGCATATAGATAGAAGTTAAGGTATTAATTTTAATTTACATGATTCAATAGTATTTTTTATAATTACTAATACATACTTATTAATGTAACTGCATACGACTTTTGAGATTAATAATGATGATAAGTTAAAGAAAAAGTTGAGCTCTTATGCTAGTGAGTATTGGAGGGGTTTTACGTCACAACTCACACGTGATTACATTATGAAATTTAAGCCTGATCGAGAGCATCAAACTGTGAAATATAATTTTATTGACAAGAAGGTTTGAGAGAAGTTTGTCAAGTCTCATAGTTCTGCTGATTTCTTGGTTTTTAGTAATATTAGTTTTGATAACTTTATGTTTATACTTTACAAATACAACCATGAAAATTAATTTTTTTTATTATGTTTATAACAAGTTAAAAGTGAATCAAGAAATCTAAACAAGAAGAAAACAAATGGCCACATATTGTCTCATGAGCTATGATTGCAACCTATGTCCACCATCACGATATGAGAAGTGGAAGAGCGCTCAACAAAGACCAACTGAAGAGTTCACTTCAGATGCCTCATGAGCAGTCGTTGAGAAAATTGTAAGCATATATTTTTGTCAATTATAATATTAGATGTAGGATTTGTTAGGCGTATTATTTTCTTATGTGTAATTTAAATCGCTTTGGTAACAATATCTTATTCGTGTTGTGTAAGATTCATTGATTTATATGGCCATTCAAGGTTTCTTTGTTCCACAACCACAACTTGGTATATTAATAAAAGCAATATGAACAAAGAAGCATAGTGGATGTGTACGTGGTGTTGGAGAAGGCATCGGTCTGAGATCATTCTTTGGTACATCGAGAAATAGCAAAGAATTGCAAATGAAAGACATCGACGAGCTCGTTGATAAGAAGTTAACAAATGAACATGAATAAGAAAATAAAGAGTTGTAGATAAATTAACATATGATTATGAGTCCAAAAATAAAGATTTAGAGGAGATGTACAATAAGAAGTTGAAAGATGCATTAGTACAAAAGCAGGAAATTTGCAGGAAAGAGATAGACGAGCTTGTTGGAGTAGGTGAAAATAGTGTTTTATCTGGATAAATAAGACTTTAGTGTTTATGCTGAAATGGAGGATATGTAGGATTTATTATTTAGACATAACATACGACGATGATTTTCCTTTTGGTACCTAGCATGTGGAAAAATATGATATCTGCCCAAGTTTTCTCAACTTGTTTTTCCAAAAACCAGATTGTAGGGACGTATGACTTTTAGACTGTACTACAATTACTTTTCCTTGGGAAAACTACATCATTCATTGTGTAATGAATCAATTTGCAATTAGGGAGGATGAGGCCAATAGTGAAGGAATACGAGATTCCAAAAGAGGTATCAATGAGAAGAGTGTGAGCAAAAGTGTCAAAGTTAAACTCGTTACCTTCAAGGTCAATTTGATCATAATCTTGCACAATTAATGGTAGTTTGCAAACTCGTGCAGAATCTTCTAGGGAGGGGGTGACAGTTTGTTTCTTGACTTCATAATTTATGATACCATCTTTGCAGTTATGATTTGAATAAACCATTCTTACCAATTTTCGGTACCTTTCTTGAGGGTTTTCAAGCACAAAGTCCTTCAAGCCGACGAAGTTGAATGCTTCCATGAAATCACAATTCTTAAAGAAATCTTCATCCAAGTAATGATAGATATACAAGTCTCTATCAAAATAGTACATTTTGAAGTTGTTCTCTTGATATTGAGAGGAGAAGTCATTAGAAAAGTATGAGGATAAAGGTTTGGAGGAACAAGATATTTTTTAGGCCATTTGAGGTCATGATGAATGATTTGAGAGAGCTAGATAAATTTTGATACAATACAAAAATGATAGCATAGTGAGATGAGAAGAATAAAAAACTTACCTTTATATACAATTTATGTCCAATAGATTGAAAGGGTGCGCCAATCGATTGGCAATGTTAAACTTGGGTGGCTAGTCGTTGTATTAAATGCTCACCCAACTAGTCGTTGTTGTGAGCTCCAATGTTAGAGTTTTTCATTTTTGATATGATACAATTGATTGAATGCTATTGCAAATCGATTATTTTGGTCAATTTTTAGCATAGCTTATTTTGGGTTTTGTGTGATGTACTCTTGTTAAGCTTGTTTTCACCCCTTTTCTAAAAACACTTGAAAAGCTCATTTTTGAGTTAGAAACTAATTTATTGAGATGATCAAAATTAAATTCACTATTTTAAAGGATTAATCATATTTGTCCGATTAATTTACCTTTAAAATAGTGTATACCTCTTTTATCAAGAGATCTTAATAAACACTTTTCTTAAAGGACCAATCATAATATGGTGTGTAATTCTCTACACATCATTGGATGCGAGAGTTAGTAAATACAATAAAATGAACATTTCATTATAGACATATCCATACAGGTGATCACTAAGGATTGTACACCTTGAGATATTCTCAAGAACACTTGCTTTGATCACTATGATTAATATTTGTCATCATCATTAATTCTTGGATCAAGGGCTTTATAAAAACTATATATATTTAGAAGTATACTCTTGCTTTGCACAACTCCATTTATAATTATTTAGTACTTCGAGATGCAAATCATACATGCAAAACACTAAGGTTTCATCTTTGGTATCCATATAATCTTGGTCCCATGTGCATTAGTCCAAAAGATATAAGGTTGTTACCTTTAAATCTTTTCTATTTATAAAAACAAAAAGGTTCTGAATGACCGACCCTTTTACAATGCGTGCATTTATAAATTGGACGCTTCTTTTACTTATGATATATGCTTTTCCTTGAATTTCTATCTTAAATTCTATTCCATGTTTGTTTAAGGAGGGAGGGTCTTTGAATTGATAAGATCAAGTCATACTTTTCTTTACCTTTGGTAAACTTACATAAGATTTCATGCAAATCATTGACTTCCTTTTTCCGAGAGACACGAGTATGACATGTTTCTCTTGAGTTTCTAATTTTATTTATTTGTATCTTGAATGATTTATTGATATCCTAAGAGGACTTTATGGACTCCTTAAGAGGTGAGTTGTTTTCTTTCAGGTTATCGTTTTCTTTAATTAGTTGAGCAATCATTCTAAACATTTGTTCATAAGATGTGTAATACCCCAAAATGTTTCCCCGAGATTATTAGGTTCATTTCGCACGTCATCTCATTCTGCATGGCATTTTAACTAACTGCTAACCGGTTTGTTCAGTCTGTTGCTGTTGCAGGAAAAATCACATTGTGCGCTCGTCTCCGAGTCAAGAGATTTATTTGATGATGAGCGGGATTTTACGGCAGTTTCAACGTTAAATCAATGCAAAGATTTGATTTGAAGAATTTATTGTGACACATGTGTGTTTTTCTGCTTTCTGCTAGTCGACAGTCGATTTTAAAGGAAAAGTGGAGTTTTGGAAAAATCTCATTGAAGGAATTTAATCAGTTTGATTTTCCTGGATAAATTTAATTGAAAGATTTTAGTAATTTGAATTTAATTGCACAAGTTGGATTTAATCAAGTTGAATTTATTTGAATGAGCTTGAATCGGAAGAGTTTGGTCATTTGCGTTTAATCGAGCAAGTTGGATTTATTCTGACGAGGTTATTCGCTTAAGTTACCGAATGAGTTAGTCGAAGATTTTATCGAAGATGGGATTTAATTGGATAAATTGGATTGAGAAATTCAAATTAATAGAAAATAGAATTTTTATTTTATTATTTTGTTACAATATCCAAATAATGAAATAGAATTTTTATTTATGCTATTATTTTATTACAATATCCAAAAAGAATAAAATTTACAAATAAAATTACATTTTCCTAAAAGTCCTAAAAATGTCTTCCGCTTCCGATTCTTCGAGTTTCCGACCTTTTTCCTTCGAACCTGCAAAATCAACGATAAACGAACAATTTTTTTAATCGGTTAGAAAAGTGTTTGTTTGGTCCCGATACCCTCAAGAAATGTTCATCATCGGGTACGTCGGGAGGGCAACGACGAAGTCGAAGCTAGCTCCCGACTCAATTCCGACCTCGGCACAAGACCGGCAGAACCTGTTCAAATTCCAGCCAGAGAGAGAAAGTGATTTTTAGAAAAAAGTGATTCTGAAAAAGCGGTTTTGAAAAAGCACTTTTTCTCAAAAAATGATTTTGCCAAACAAGGCATTAACGGGCTGCAAAAAAATATCTGAACAACCACGACGGATCAAACCAGGAAATCCTGGAAAAATACAAATCAACAACAACCAAACAAATTCACCTCAGTAATTTCCAACAACAAATAAGCCTGAGAAAACTCTGTCAAAAATGCAGTAAATTCATCGCAGTAAACTTAAGCACGCCCAGGCCCAAGAAACAAAGAATAAATGCAACATCATGAACATCAAAAGAGGAACCCAAAAGATATTAGAAGCGGCATCAAAACCGCGCGGCGCTGTTAAGAACAACAGGGGGGAGTTGTTTTTCAGAAAACCCTTAAGGTTTCATCATCATCATCCGCAAGCCGTCAGAAGGGAGGACAAAACCCATAAGAACAAGAACAAGTCCGTAGCGCCATTACCTACATCATCCTCAACAAACAAGGGGCATCGCGCGCCGCTGTTCACACTAAGCCCAAACGCCTCAGGCTGTCATCATCGACGTTTTTGTTCCGCACGCCGTCACCACCGTGCGACTCGCTTCAAACCCGTTAAAGGGTGAACTAATCTTTCACGGTTAATCTTTCTTTTCTATTTCAGGGACCGTACAAGCATGAAGAAGAAGAGACGAAAACATGCAACCGAGAATGAAAGAAGAAGAGAAAAAGCTTCACAGGGACAACAATGGGGGCGCGCCGCCAAGGAAGAAGAAAGGGTCAAAAAACCCTAGCATGACATCTTAACAAGTTTCTTCCCTTTTATATTTCTTTATTTTATAATTTTCAGATTTTTTATGGTTTAATTATTTAATTTAAAATCCTATTTAAAGAACATCCATTATGCCTAGCTTTTCTAATCAAGAACCATTTTAAATAAAAAAAGATGTAAATAAATAATAGATCTGTCGGTTATCTGTATTTAAATCCCTTTCACCGTGACTTAATGAGTCTCCACTGCTCAAATCATCCGGTGAAGTTATTTAAATAGGGGCAACTGTAATACCCCAAAAATTTTCCCCGAGATTATTAGGTTCATTTTGCACGTCATCTCATTCTGCATGGCATTTTAACTAACCGTTAACCGGTTTATTCAGTCTGTTGCTGTTGCAGGAAAAATCACATCGTGCGCCCGTCTCCGAGTCATGGGGTTTATTTGATGATGAGCGGGATTTTACGGCAGTTTCAACGTTAAATCAGTGCGAAGATTTGATTTGAAGAATTTATGGTGACAGATGTGTGTTTTCCTGCTTTCTGCTAGTCGACAGTCGATTTTAAAGGAACAGTGGAGTTTCAGATAAATCTCATTGAAGGAACTTTATCAGTTTGATTTGCCTGGGTAAATTTAATCGAAAGATTTTATTCATTTGAATTTAATTTAACAAGTTGGATTTAATCTAGTTGAATTTATTTGAAAGAGCTTGAATCTTAAGAGTTTGGTCATTTGTGTTTAATCGAGCAAGTTGGATTTATTCTGATGAGGTTATTCGTTTAAGTTACGGAATGAGTTAGTCGGAGATTTTATCGAAGATGGGATTTAATTGGATAAATTGGATTGAGAAATTCAAATTAATAGAAAATAGATTTTTTATTTTATTATTTTGTTACAATATTCAAATAATGAAATAGAATTTTTATTTATGCTATTATTTTATTACAATATCCAAAAAGAATAAAATTTACAAATAAAATTACATTTTCCTAAAAGTCCTAAAAATGTCTTCCGCTTCCGATTCATTGAGTTTCCGACCTTTTTCCTTCGAACCTGCAAAATCAACGACAAACGAGCAATTTTTTTAATTGGTTAGAAAAGTGTTTGTTTGGTCCCGATACCCTCAGGAAATGTTCATCATCAGGTACGTCGGGAGGGAACCGACGAAGTCGAAGCCAACTCCCGACTCAATTCCGACCTCGGCACAAGACCGGCAGAATCTGTTCAAATTCCAGCCAGAGAGAGAAAGTGATTTTTAGAAAAAAGTGATTATGAAAAAACGCTTTTGAAAAAACACTTTTTCTCAAAAAAATGATTTTTCCAAACAAGGCATTAACGGGTTGCAAAAAATATCTGAACAGCCACGACGGATCAAACCGGAAAATCCTCGAAAAGCGCAAATCAACAACAACCAAACAAATTCACCTCAGTCATTTCCAGCAACAAATAAGCCTAAGAAGACTCCGTCAAAAACGCAGTAAATTCATCGCAGCAAACTTAAGCACGCCTATGCCAAATAAACAAAGAATAAAAGCAGCATCATGAACATCAAAAGGGGAACCCAAAAGATATAAGAAGCGGCATCAAAACCGCGCGGCACCGTCAAGTACAACAGGGGGAGTTGTTTTTTAGAAAACCCTTAAGGTTTCATCATCATCGTCCGCAAGCCGTCAGAAGGGAGGACGAAACCCATAAGAACAAGAGAAAGTCTGTGGCGTCGTCACCAACATCATCCTCAACGGACGAGGGGCATTGTGCGCCGCCGTGCACACCAAGCCCAAACGCCTCAGGCTGTCATCATCAGCGTTTTTGTTCCGCACGCCGTCACCATCGTGCGACTCGCTTCAAATCCGTTAAAGGGTGAGCTAATCTTTCATGGTTTATCTTTATTTTTTGTTTCAGGGACCGTACAAGTATGAAGAAGAAGAGACGAAAACATGCAACCAAGAATGAAAGAAGAAGAGAAAAAGCTTCACAGGGACAACAATGGGGGCGCGCCGCCAAGGAAGAAGAAAGGGTCCAAAAACCCTAGCAAGACCACTTAACAAGTTTCTTCCCTTTTATATTTCTTTATTTTATGATTTTCAGATTTTTTATGGTTTAATTATTTAATTTAAAGTCCTGTTTAAAGAACATCCATTATGCTTAGCTTTTCTAATCAAGAACCATTTTAAATAAAAAAGGTGTAAATAAATAATAGATCTGTCGTTAATTTTTTAAATAGAATTCTAGTAAGTTCTAACCTCTAAAGAATATTAAGTTTTTCTTTTTAAATTTATATTTGTTTAAAAGAAAAACCAAAACTCCTTTTATTAATAACAATTTAATTTCTTTTAGAACTATAACTCATAGTTTTTTATTAACATTAATCCTCTTTTTAAATTAAATTTAACCTAAAACTAAATTAACCATTTTTAAAAAGTCAAATTCATACTTTTTCATAAATAAATTCATGTCAAAAGTTTGTTAATAATTACTAACATTTTTTCAAACCTTTACATTAAGATTAATCGTCAATTAGTTTTAAAACTTTTCTTAAAATATGTCTCACCTAAATTTCTAATATTTCGCTTTAAACCGTCACATAAAAATTCTAAAATAAAAATTTCAAACATTTTCGTTGAATTGTCATCTAACTTTCGTTAATTTTCATTTGTCCTTGGTTACTAACCTAATTTTTTTTCCGTATTGCATCTCTCATTGGTGTGTAATTTACGCGAGTATATCGTCGCTTTGCACTTCCTTTACTTTTCGCATTTTATTTTCATTTGGGTTGTAATTTATGCGAGTATATCGTCGTCGTGCATGCCCTTTACTATTGTCGTACATTTCCCGTATGTTCACTATTTTGTTTTACTGTTAAAGCCCTCCGGAGGAATAGGTCTAGTAGTTTGACCGCCGAGTCAATAACTCTAACCTTTGAACATTTCCCTTTCCAAAACCCTAATAACATTAGGTTTCCCGTCGTGAAATACTTACCATTTTACCCTTTTTATTCAATTCAACCTTTCAAACCTAGAGAATTCGAGTCGCCGTACTCATATTTTTAGGCGTCCCGTCGTGGACAAATTTACCCTTTATCTTAGCCTTAGGATAAGGAGTCTCCGCACTTTGTTTTAGGTTTCCCGCCGTGGAATACCTAGCTTACCCTTTCAATCCAATTCAACGTAGAAATAGGAGTCGCCGCACTCCACGTAAGTGCTTCCATATGAACGCTTACTCTCTATTGAAACCTTGACCATAGTCAAGAAGTTTCTAACCTCCCTTTCTGTCACTCTTAAACTTTAGCAATATACCCTTAAGCAAATAATAAAGCAAAAATAGTAAATGTAAACAAAAGGTTTCTGTAGAGTACTACAGAAGTTTAGGGTGCTAATACCTTCCCTAAGCTTAACCAACCCCTTACCTAGATCTCTCCCCGCATTGTTTACTATGCAAAAATTAGGTTTTCCTTCGGATAAATCAAAGATCAGTTGTGAACTAAAGATGTGATTCAAATTAATTAATAATTTGATATCCTATTCTCATCATAACAGAAAATGGCGACTTCACTGGGGAATGTCCTAACTTTTAAGGGTTACCCCTACTTTGTTTATTTTTTGCTATTTGCTTCATTATTTGCCAACTTGTATATATATATATCTGTTGTACCTTGCTTGGGGTATCTTTATTGTGAGATAAGTCCTACACCCGGACTTGAGTGACATTATTATAGGAAGGTGATATATTCGACGAGGCTTATAGGGAGTGAGTCTCAACCAAGCTGACTTGAGAATCACCGCTCAGTTGAGACCCTTTCGAAAATGGTTCGGTTGAACGAGTATAGTCATGAAAACTTTTACTATTTTCGGATAGGAGCCCATGATACTGGGGACCATAGTACCTTAACACTACTTTGGCCTTATCTAGGACGTAGTGCGAGGACTATAAGGGAGTAGTCCCAAAATAGTTGCTACGCGATGCTACACTCAAAAGAGGTTCTATTGAGAATATTATTAACCACCGAGTCAGTCGGGAAATTGATAATATCCGAAAGATGGACTGATGACTTTGGGCACCGCTTTAGAACCCTTGTTTTGCAGGTACAATTAACCCTATAGTCCATACCTTTTGGGATGGGTAGACCTTGGCTCCGCTCATGTTCCTCTAACCTAGGACCTTTGTTTGCTTGTGTGTGTTTGTAAATTGCATCCATAAAGCACCCTATTACTCCTAGTTTCAAGGAATTCAACTGTCCTTTGCCAATTCAAAAGACTTACATTTTAAAGTCTAAAACCTCTTCCAACTTTCCTAAAGAGGAATATTTTCAATCGACCGTTGAAATTCTTGAAACCATTGCATCACATTAACATCATGTCTTACATTGCATTTTCCCCCCAGTTTCTCATGTCCAGTTGTATTTATCTTCCAGTGTTCCTTTGAGTCGTCAAGCTGATTCCTCGACACAGATATCGGACTTGAGCTAACTATAGACTCCAGATGTCAGAACAAGAGGAACATAATACGGAAGTCCGAATGGAGATCGATGAGTTGAAAGCAGGCATGACCAGGCTTACCGAGATGCTTCAAGTACTAATTTCCAGAGGAGAGCCACCTAGAGGATTGTCATTCAGGAAGTTTCAAGTGCTGATCCACCTCCTGTTTCACTGCCGCCCTCTACTTGGCCGGAGTTTGGTTTACCTCCTAATTAATCTCCACCTTTTGCATCTACTGCTACGATTGGTCAGACTGTCAGACTGGTTTTTCAAGCTCTTGTCCTTACCGAGGCCAGACCTGTGGTCCACACTGTTAATTATACTGTCTAAGCTCCCTTTGAGAATCCTCCTTATGAGTACAATGCTGTCGGTGTTCAAAGGGAAGACCAGGAAGATTTTGTTGAGCCTGAGATTACCCGTGAACAATTTCAGATCATAAATAAGAGACTCCAAGCTGTCGAGGGTACTGATTTCTTCAACGTTGATGCCGACAATATGTGCCTAGTTTCTGGTCTTGTTTTTCCTGCCAAGTTCAAGACTCCTGAGTTTGTGAAGTATCAAGGTAACTCATGTCCAAGAGCCCATCTAGTTATGTACTTTCAAAAGATGGCAGCTTACACCAAAAATCAGAAGCTGCTCATCCATTGCTTTCAGGATAGTCTGAGTGGTGCTTCTCTCAAATGGTATATGAACTTAGAGCATAATAGCGTCCACTGCTTCCAGGATCTCGCCAACGCTTTTATGAAGCAATACAAATACAATTTAGACATGGCTCCTGATCACCGTCAACTTCAGAATATGTCTCAGGATGGAAGAGAGTCGTTCAAGGAATACGCTCAGCGTTGGAGGGAATTAGCTTCCCAAGTTGAACCCCCTATAGTAGAGAAGGAACTAACAGGAATGTTCATGGATACTTTATCTCCTTTCTATTGGGAAAAGATGATTGGGAGTGTCTCCTCAAGCTTTACAGATCTAGTGACTATTGGCCAAGTATTAGAAGAAGGTTTGAAAAATGGTAAGGTATCCAAAGTTGCTGAATCTTCAAGTGGGGAAAAGAAATCCTATAGGAATTTCCAGAAGAGGAAGGACGATCAGACCAATGCTGTCATGACTGAATCAAGAAAGCCTTTCCATGGACCTCAACCTGTTGATCATCATGTTGTTGCTCCACAACCAGCTTAGACTTCTCAACGTCCCGTTTTTAGACAAAACCAGTATCAAAATAGGAATCAATTTGATCCTATTCCTATGACTTACACAGAACTTTATCCTTACCTGGTTCAACGAGGGCTGATCACTACAAGGGCTTTAACACCTCCTCCAGCTGGATTTAGAGCTGATTTCCAGTGCGCGTTTCATGAGGGTGCCCTAGGCCACGACTTGGAGCATTGTTTTGCACTGAAGGCTAGAGTGCGCGAGTTGGTCAGAGATGGAATACTTGATTTTGAGGATAGTCCTCTGAATGTCCAGAAAAATCCTTTTCCAGTGCATCAGAAGTGAAGCTTCAGACAGGGCGACTCATCCTTGTATTGATTTATTCATTAGGCCTTTTGTTTCTTGTTGTTTGTACTTTCCTTATTTTTATTAGTTGTTTGCTTTCAAATTATGTTCGTACTTTTACATTAATGAAATGAGCATTGTAACTTTCGATTTCAATTCATTTTGTCTATTATTTGCATCTTTATGCTTTATCTTTAAAATATTTACTCCTTGTCCAAATTTTTTGATATGCAAAGATTGGAGGGAGGATGACGAAAACGTTATACCCATAACTACTATCAGTATGCTTTCAATCAAACTTTGTTGACGATGTAAGGCATTGTTTCAATCCCCAAACACTGGAGAAATAAGGAAGTTATTCCCTTGTCACCCCTTCGAGCCTAGAAGTTGGAGTTCTTTTCTTTACAAAAAACCCGTAATCTTAACCTGGGGCTTGGGTAGTTCTCAGTTAACTTAGTTGTGTGTTCCCGTAATACAAGTTTCATGTGAAAGTTTCATTCCCAATTTTTCCTTTGCACACCATAAGCGAGTGTTGGAGATGTCTTTTAAGTCGATGATGGTTCACCGTAATCATTAAGCTAGGCAGTCACTTTCTTCTATAAAAAATACATATATAATAAAAGCCCTCTAAGTCGAAACCTATGAAGGAGACTTAGGCAAAACTGGGGCATCTCGCTGACTGTGTGCGTTAAAAGAGAAACAGATCAGGAAAAAGTTAGGGGTAATAAAAAGAGGAGATCTTTAAATCCTTATCCTGAAAATCCTCAATGTCAAAACAACCAAATGTTATAGGAAAGTAGTGGCTGCCTTTTCAAAAAGGTCTGTTGACTTCAGAACCATCGTCATTATTATCAGTGCAATTCCTAACCTATAGGAACCTGAATGCGTAATACGAGTTAACTGAGTGTAAAACTGAAGATTATCACGTAGATTGGGTGGGTACAATAAATTTTGAGCCTTTATCCTTTGTTTCATAAACCTTGAACCAGGCTACGTTACAACCCTCAAAAGACCTAACTGAAGCAAGGTTATTTTGAAAGCGTACTACAACAAGGTTGCGTAAGCTGACTCCAAAAGATTTTTGTAAATCAATAATTTTGGCAGTACACCTTTGTTTTAAACTTTGAGCGTCTTGAACCACCGTGTTCTGACCAACGACTCATTTATTTTTCATCGTTCAAAAATAATTTTGATTTCAAAAGTGGCATGAACTTTGTGTCACCATGTTTGTATGAATATTTTTGTTTGCAAACTGGCTTTCCTCTAAGGAATTTTCAAACATCTAGAAACTTGGTCAAGTGATCCTATTAGGGGCAAGTTCCTTTTACATCCTGTCTAAGAATCAGTTCAAGATTTGTTCAAGACAAGGTCTTCTCAGATTTGGTTTATCCATAAGTTTTTTCAAGACTCATACTGGGGCAGACTTTCCAGGGGCATAGTAACGCAATCATCTACAGAATCAGACGAGTTGAAGTATTTACCAGTTCAGTCTACAGACAGTTTTAATCTGGGGAAGTTTACTTGAAGAATCCCCAGACAACGATCCTTCCTTCCTACAAGGATCATCAACTTGATACAGTTTACCATTGCGGCAGAGATGTGTTCAATAGTAATATCTTTATTCCCAAAAGCATAAGGACAATGATCTCTGTGCTGAGGAATCATTTTTCCAGTCTTGCCATCTTACCAGAAAAGTCGAGTCTTGTCTTCGGCATCTGCATTTGCATTTGATCATATATCATAGCATAGTTCATACACATATACATATCATGAGTGTTTCATCCTCATTTTCATTTCTCCCGAGGATATGTTTTATCCATGTCTTACCTTGTGGGCAAAGTCCAACTCATTTGGCACCTACCAACAATTTTGTGTCGTGTCTATCTGATGTTCTTCCAGATATGACATTTTTCTTATCCGATGGTTCTTTCGGATATGTCTGTTCCTTTTACGTCCAATACTATTCTCATATATTATGTTTATACCTTTCATTCAAAGCCATTATTGGATGTCCGATATCTTTTTTATCCAATGTCATTTTGGATGTCACCTTTTATTTCTCTTTCTGATGGTTTTCCAGATCGAGTCTTTGTTCTGATGTTCTTCCAGAACTTATCTGATGGTTTTCCAAATATATTCCTTCGATTCTGATGGTTTTCCAGATCGATTCTTTGTTCTGATGTTCTTCTAGAACTTGTCTGATGGTTTTTCGGATATTTTCCTTCGATTCTAACGGTTTTCCAGAATCTATCTGATGTTTTTCCGGATTTATTTCTCTTTCTGATGGTTTTCCAGATCGATTCTTTATTCTGATGTTTTTCCAGAACTTATCTGACGGTTTTCCAGATATTTCCTTTGATTATGATGGTTTTCCAGAATCTATCCGATGTTTTTTCGAATTTGCTCTCTTTCTGATGTTTTTTTAGACTGAGTCTTTGTTCTGATGTTCTTCCAGATCTTATCTGATGGTTTTCCAGATATTCCTTTTGATTCTGATGGTTTTCCAGAATCTATCTGACGTTTTTCCGGATTTATTCCTCTTTCTGATGGTTTTCTAGATCGAGTCTTTGTTCTGATGTTCTGCCATAACTTATCTGATGGTTTTCCAGATATTCCTGTTGATCCTGTTGTTTTCCCAGAATTTACTCGATGTTTTCCCAGACTTGTTTCTCGTTCTGATGTTTTTCCAGATTGAGTGTTTGGTTCTGATGTTCTTCCAGAACTCCTTTGTTGCTTATCTGATGTTCTTCCAGATAGCTCTTCAAACTTGTCCCGTACACTTATTGCTTTCCTAAAAGTTTCGGATGTACCTTCAGAGACCTTGTCGTCATCTCATGCTCTTATAGATGTTCTCATTTTGTTTCTTTGTCCCAGAGTTTATTTGACGTTTTTTCGAGTATCTCTAGTGTGTTTCAGAGTTCGTTCGATGTTCTTCCAAATGTCCCTGAAATTTGTTTCTTTGTCTCTAAGTTCATTCGATGTGTTTCCGTGTGTCTCTAGTGTGTTTCAGAGTTCATTCTATATTCTCCCGGATGTTTCTGATGTTTGTTTCTCCCTGTGTATTTTCTGACGATTCCTGAAGATCCCGCTCGATCTCTTCATTTAAAGGAATATTCCAAAAACTCCAGCACTTTTCGTCTACCTGATCCTACCGCCGTGTGGATTCTGTGTTACCGTTTCATCCTAAAGTGACAACTGGTCGTGAATGCACCGGTTGATCCATCACTTTAGAATTCCCTAGTGTCGTGCTGTTTCACCAGTGCGTCGTTGTCCCCAGTGGGGTTTGGTCGTCGCGTATGTTCCCTGTGTCGTCGTGTCGTCTGCATCCTTGCATTTATCATTCTCATCATACGTATCATATTAGACTTATAACATTGTTAGCATTATAGCTCGTTTCGTTTTTGTCCATAGCATTACATAACACTGTGTCTAAGGGAAAATTTTTTAGTTATCTGTATTTAAATCTCTTTCACCGTGACTTATCGAGTCTCCACTGCTCAAATCATCCGGTGAAGTTATTTAAATAGGGACAACTGTAATACCCTAAAAATTTTCCCCGAGATTATTAGGTTCATTTTGCACGTCATCTCATTCTGCATGGCATTTTAACTAACCGCTAACCGGTTTGTTCAGTCTATTGCTGTTGCAGGAAAAATCACACCGTGCGCTCGTCTCCGAGTCATGGGGTTTATTTGATGATGAGCGAGATTTTACGGCAGCTTCAACGTTAAATCAGTGCGAAGATTTGATTTGAAGAATTTATTGTGACAGATGTGTGTTTTCCTGCTTTATGCTAGTCGACAGTCGATTTTAAAGGAACAATGGAGTTTCGGATAAATCTCATTGAAGGAATTTAATCAGTTTGATTTGCCTGGGTAAATTTAATCGAAAGATTTTATTCATTTGAATTTAATTGAACAAGTTGGATTTAATCAAGTTGAATTTATTTGAATGAGCTTGAATCAGAAGAGATTGGTCATTTGTGTTTAATCGAGCAAGTTGGATTTATTTTGATGAGGTTATTCGTTTAAGTTACTGAATGAGTTAGTCGGAGATTTTATCGAAGATGGGATTTAATTGAATAAATTGGATTGAGAAATTCAAATTAATAAAAAATAGATTTTTTATTTTATTATTTTGTTACAATATCCAAATAATGAAATAGAATTTTTATTTATACTATTATTTTATTACAATATCCAAAAAGAATAAAATTTACAAATAAAATTACATTTTTCTAAAATTCCTAAAAATGTCTTCCGCTTCCGATTCATTGAGTTTCCGACCTTTTTCCTTCGAACCTGCAAAATCAACGACAAACGAGCAATTTTTTTAATCGGTTAGAAAAGTGTTTGTTTGGTCCCGATACCCTCAGGAAATGTTCATCATCGGGTACGTCGGGAGGGCAACGACGAAGTCGAAGCCAACTCCCGACTCAATTCCGACCTCCGCACAAGACCGGCAGAACCTGTTCAAATTCCAGCCAGAGAGAGAAAGTGATTTATAGAAAAAAGTGATTCTGAAAAAGAGCTTTTTGAAAAAGCACTTTTTCTCAAAAAATGATTTTACCAAACAAGGCATTAACGGGTTGCAAAAAATATCTGAGCAGCCACGATGGATCAAACCAGAAAATCTAGGAAAAGCACAAATCAAAATCAACCAAACAAATTCACCTCAGTAATTTCCAACAACAAATAAGCCTAAGAAAACTCCGTCAAAAACGCAGTAAATTCATCGCAGCAAACTTAAGCACGCCCATGCCAAATAGACAAAGAATAAAAGCAGCATCATGAACATCAAAAGGGGAACCCAAAAGATTTAAGAAGCGGCATCAAAACCGCGTGCCCCCGTCAAGAACAACAGGGGAAGTTTTTTTTCAGAAAACCCTTAAGATTTCATCATCATCATCCGCAACCCGTCAGAAGGGAGGGCGAAACCCATAAGAATAAGAACAAGTCTGTGGCGCCGTCACCAACATCATCTTCAACGGACGAGGGGCATTGTGCGCCGCCGTGCACACCAAGCCCAAACGCCTCAGGCTGTCATCATTAGTGTTTTTGTTCCGCACGCCGTCACCACTGTGCGACTCCCTGCAAATCCGTTAAAGGGTGAGCTAATCTTTCATGGTTTATCTTTATTTTCTGTTTCAGGGACCGTACAAGTACGAAGAAGAAGAGACAAAAACATGCAACCAAAAATGAAAGAAGAGAGAAAAAGCTTCACAGGGACAACAATGGGGGCGCGCCGCCAAGGAAGAAGAAAGGGTCCAAAAACTCTAGCAAGACCTCTTAACAAGTGTATTCCCTTTTACATTTCTTTATTTTATGATTTTCATATTTTTTATGGTGTAATTATTTAATTTAAAATCCTGTTTAAAGAACATCCATTATGCTTAGCTTTTCTAATCAAGAACCATTTTAAATAAAAAAGGTGTAAATAAATAATAGATCTGTCGTTAATTTTTTAAATAGGATTCTAGTAAGTTCTAACCTCGAAAGAATATTAAGCTTTTCTTTTTAAATTTAAGTTTGTTTAGAAAAAACCAAAACTCCTTTTATTAATAACAATTCAATTTCTTTTAGAACTATAACTCAGAGTTTTTTATTAACATTAATCCTCTTTTTAAATTAAATTTAACCTAAAACTAAATTAACCATTTTTAAAAAGTCAAATTCTTACTTTTTCATAAATAAATTCATGTCAAAAGTTTGTTAATAATTACTAACATTTTTTCAAACCTTTAAATTAAGATTAATCATCAATTAGTTTTAAAACTTTTCTTAAAATATGTCTCACCTAAATTTCTAATATTTCGCTTTAAACCGTCACATAAAAATTCTAAAATAAAAATTTCAAACATTTTCGTTGAATTGTCATCTAACTTTCGTTAATTTTCATTTGTCCTTGGTTACTAACCTTATTTTTTTTTCCCGTATTGAATCTCTCATTGGTGTGTAATTTACGCGAGTATATCGTCGCTTTGCACTTCCTTTACTTTTCGCATTTTATTTTCATTTTTGGGTTGTAATTTATCCAAGTATATCGTCGTCGTGCATGCCCTTTACTATTGTCGTACATTTCCTGTATGTTCACTATTTTGTTTTACTGTTAAAGCTCTTCGGAGGAATAGGTATAGTAGTTTGACCGTCAAGTCAATAACACTAACCTTTGAACATTTCCCTTTCCAAAACCCTAATCACATTAGGTTTCCCGTCGTAAAATACTTACCATTTTACCCTTTTTATTCAATTCAACCTTTCAAACCTAGAGAATTCGAGTCGTCGTACTCATATTTTTAGGCGTCCCGTCGTGGACAAATTTACCCTTTACCTTAGACTTAGGATAAGGAGTCGCCGCACTCCGTTTTAGGTTTCCCGCCGTGGAATACCTAACTTACCCTTTCAATCCAATTCAACGTAGAAATAGGAGTCGCCGCACTCCACGTAAGCGCTTCCATATGAACGCTTACTCCCCATTGAAACCTTGACCACAGTCAAGAAGTTTCTAACCTCCCTTTCAAGGGGAACTACGATTACTCTGATTCCATCCCCTACCTAGGATATGTAGGCACAAGATGCGAATCTTGCCGAGTAAACTTAGGACTAACCCTTAGGGCTTTCTGTCACTCTTAACCTTTAGCAATATACCCTTAAGAAAATAATAAAGCAAAAATAGTAAATGTAAACAAAAGGTTCCTGTAGAGTACTACAGAAGTTTAGGGTGCTAATACCTTCCCAAAGCTTAACCAACCCCTTACCTAGATCTCTCCCCGCATTGTTTACGATGCAAAAATTAGGTTTTCCTTCTTTTGACCTTTTCCTTCGGATAAATCAAATATCGGTTGTGAACTAAAGATGTGATTCAAATTAATTAATAATTTGATATCCTATTCTCACTGTAACAAGATGGTTTAGTTACCTGACCACTATCTTTCTCATAAATTTCCTTTAAGAAAACTTTGTCTTCTTCGTTAAAAGAAGGTTCGTTTATATTTATCCCTGAAGTTGATGTCTCTCTTCATATTCTTCATTCGAATATTGATGGTACTTCATCTTTTTCACGGTTTCTTAAACAAGAGGTTCCTTTATTTGATGTTGAATATCCAGAAGATTGTTAAACTATTGGTTATGTCATTTTGAAGGATTCTACCAGAGTTGTATGATATGAGTATGACGAAGTTGATGATGCTTTGGTTTTCAACTCTTCATCTTTAAGCAATTGAACTAGTTCGTTCGATTTCTCTTTAATCTCCTTCTTCTTTGATTTTTCTTGAAATTCATGAAGGCTTTCGTCTTTTGATTTAAGAGTTGGATTAAACTTCCAATTCTTAATTCTTAGACATTGGTTATTTACAAACATTCCAATATAACTTCTAATGTTTCTAAATTTTGAGAAACATTTAAAAGCGATATATTCATCTTCTTCGCCTCGTGCGTTCATCTCATCTTACTCGATACTCAGAGAAATTCCATATATCATTTCAAGAGTAACCCATATTTCCTTTACGGTATTACCTTGATGAACATAATAAAATATACTATCATCTAAAGACATTGTTATAAACCTCTTAGTTTTAAAATATAACTCAAACTTTCTCTTTTCCTCTTTGGTACAGAGGGAATCAGGTTTATCTACTACTTTATCATTTATCTGATGAGTAGGGATAAACGAACCATTGATTATTATTTCCCACAATTCATGATTTATTCTTTGAAGAAAACTTCTAAACCTAGATTGCCAAATATCAAATCTAGTATTATTGAAAAGTGGTGGTGTGTTTAAATAATATCTCTTGTCGGAAATCATCTTCCTCCTAAGACGATTAGTCCTTAAATAAGAGTTAGGCATTGATGCCACTTTTTGGACATGTGACTTCGAACACAAGAGGGAGTGAATTGTATGGTTTAGAAAAACATGGTTCTGAAAAACTTTTGGAATCAAAATCAGAGTTTAAAATCATATTGAAAATTGTTTTAATATTAAGTTGTGGAAAATTAAAATTGTATAATATGAAGCGAAGAAATTAAAGAGTTGCGAGAAAAGAGAGAACACCAATAGTTTTAGAGGTTCTGTCAAACAAGACCTACTCCTCTCCCCAAGAATTGATGTTAAGAGTATCCAATAAACTTGAGAGTTTTTAGTAGGTTATACTTACGACCCCTCTTATACAAGAAAAAAATGATGTGTAAGGCTAACTTTCAACCAAAAAATAAGTTTTGGAGTGAAGCAATGAGTTTTCCTTTGAAATGAAGGATCGAAGCGGTTAGTCTCCTTCCCACGAGAATCTTGGAGGGGTTAGTATTCAAGATTCTAAACAAACCATGTTTCAAATTCACCTCTCACCATAACACAATATGTCTTATTTACCTCTTATATTCTATGTTGAAAATCCAAGGTAACACAACCATGATCATTTCTTACCTTTAAAATTTTATATTATTTTTTGGTTTACTTGTATGCAGAAGATGTTAAACACATCATATAATTCATCCATGGTTATCGAGAATTTAACCCAAGTATATCTGCTATAGTCATAAACAATTACTATACCGTATTTCTTCCTAATAATTGATGTAGTACTAAAAGGAATGAAAAAATCAATGTGAAGCAGTTCTAAGGGTCTATAGGTAGAGACAATGTTTTTAGATTTGAAAGAAGTTTTGTTGATTCTTCCTACTTTGCATGCTCCACAAAGAGCATCTGAGTGGTAATTGAGATATGGTAATCCTTTTACAAGTTTCATCTTTCTAAGTTTAGAGATTATTATCTAGTTAGCATAACATAACCTTCTGTGCCAGATCCACTTCTTATGACTCACTGATAGAAGGAAAATACCTTCTGATCAACCAATTTAGAAAAATTAATTTTATAAATATTGACCTTTCTCTTTCCTTTGAACACTATAGACTTGTCAGATTCATTTATGTCTATGTAGTTGTTCTTATTAAACATGGCTTCATAGCCACTGTCACAAAATTGACTAATGCTCATTAGGTTATCTTTAAGTCTGTCTACAAGCCAAAAATTATTAATTGAAATAGAGGAGTTACCAATAGTACCCACACAAGTGGTCTTTCTTTTTAGGTTTCCTCCAAATCTCACAGTTCCTCCCTCTTTCAGAGTTAGGATTTGGAACATAAGATTTTCTCCTCTCATATGTTGTGAGCTCCCTTGAAACATATCTACAGGAAATAAAATTTGATATTTAGGTACCCATAATCTTATGGGTCCTCTGTGGCCAGTTCTAACACGTTTCTTCTTAATTTGTACATTCCCTATCATATGACAAGGTTTAGGATTATTCAAGACTTTTGATTTAAAAGTTCGTTGTTTTGAATAGACTTTTGTGTTAGGTTATGTACCTTTCAAAACCTTAGCTCTTGTTGTCTTAGGCTCTAGCTTCTTCAAAACCATTGAGTTTAGAGTCCTAGGTTCTAGTTTCTTCAGAACCTTTGACTCTGCGACTTTAGGTTTTGACTGATTCAAAACCTTTGCATTCTCAGCACCAGGTGTAAAATAGGAGTTAAGCCGTTTTGATCAGTGCTTGAAGAGGAAGGGTCGGTTGGTTTAATTAAGGTCTCAAACCTTAGATTAAATGTTTTACGTTAGTAATCAAGACCTTCCCCTTTGCTTCTACTTACTCCATAAATCATGGAAACAATTTTAGTTCTATTAAATCCATTTATGAAAAATTCTTGAAGAGTCATTTCACGCTCATTAAGAGGTTTGTCAGACACTTCCTTTACTAGAGCAATATGACCTTTCTCTAGAACTTAATTTTCATTTTGAATAGATTTTAACTCATCTTTCAAAAGATCATATTGTTTTTTCACTATTTTCATGTTTTTGGATTTCTCTTGACATCTTCCCTAAGTTCTTAAAAAAAAAATTAATTAAATCAAAACTGGATAGTTTAGAAAATACCTCATCCTCTTCCCTAGAATATGAGTCAGATTCTGCTTCTGAAGACTTACAAGCCATGAATGCAAGGATCGCTTCCTCTTCATCATCTTCAGAGTCATCCTCATTGTCTAGTTCATCCAATGTTGCCATGAGACTTTTCTTGAATTTATTATTGAAGCTATCTTTATGAAAGATTCCTTTCTTTGACTTGTCCTTTTGTAGCTCAGGACATTCAAAAATGAAGTGACCAGGCTTCTTGTAGTTGAAGCATACTTTATGATCATCCTTCTTTTCAAGGTCATTTCCATTCATCTGAGCCATCTTCAGAATCTTCTATGTGAGAAGTTTCTTCAGATTCCTAGACATGAGGATCCTTTGCAGTTTTAACAACAGATTTTAAAGCAAAAGGCTTTTGCTTTCTGACAGGTTCATCTCCATTGAGATCTATCTCATAGCTCCGAAGATTACTGATGAGACTCTTAGGACTTAATGTGTTTAAGTCTTTAACATCATGTCTAACTTCCACTTTAGGTTTGTATCTGACAGGAAGACTCCTAAGAATCTACTTTACATGATCATACGTAGTATTGCTCTTATTCAGAACTTGATGTTCAGATAGAAGAACTTGAAACCTAGAAAACATGGTTATAATATCTTCATCCTCCTTAGTTCTGAGCAACTCATAATGCTAAAATAGAAGGTTAGCCTTATTTTTCTGAACTTGTTGATTCCCTTCATAAGTAGCACATAGGGAATTGAATATGGTCTTAGTAGTAGATTTGTTAATGATTTTGATTTACTCTTAATGAGGTAGAGCAGCAACTAATATGCCTATAACTCTATGATGTTTTCTACATGCCTTTTTCTGAGCTAGTGTGAGAGCTTTTCTATCAGACACCATTCTAACTCCATTAATTGGAATATGAATTCCATCTTCTAGAATATACCATAACTCATCATCAAGGCCCATGATATTAGTATACATCATGCTCTTCCACCATTCAAACTCATTAGAGTCTCCACTAAAAGTTGGAGGCCTAGCTGTATAGTTGTTCTTTTTTGGATTGCTATAATCATGACTTATAGCAGTAGGTGGAGTAGGAGCAAAAATCTCAAGTTTAGAAACACCAGACATATTTCAATATGTTTTTTTCAGGATCTTTTTATGTACTATTGTTATGTGTTAAGCACAGACTTTGCTCTGATGCCAAGTGAAGGTGAGAAAAACACAAGAAGGGGAAATGTTTAATTGTGTTTGATTTTTCTTCTTTTTAAAGATCTTAATTCAGATTCTAAACACAAGGTTATAGAATCTGATTTCAATTAGAGATAGGCAACATATATAAAATGCAAGAAAGAAAAACAACGCACCGAGTTATCCTGATTCCTGTCACAACTCAAGAGTAATCCAATACCCTTGTACTTACAAGAGATTTTCACTATAATCACACATGATTACAATTTTCTCAAGCATATAAACAAGATACTTTCTTTACTCAAACACACAAGTAATATACTTCTTGCTCTAGCACACAAGCTAGAAACTTCTTTGCTCAAACACACAAGTACGAGACTTCCTTTCTTAAGCACATTAGCTAGAGAATTCCTTTTCTCAAACATGCAAGTTTTAAGACTTGATTGCTCAACCACAAAAGATAGACACTTCCTTTGCTCAAACACAAAAGTTTGAGACTTCCTTGCTCAACACACAAGCTATAGACTTTCTTTTTTCAAACACACAAGTTTGGGACTTCCTTGCTCAAGCATACAAGCTAGAGACTTCCTTTTCTCAAACACATAGTAAGAGACTTCTAACAATCTACCAAACATATAAATGATTGTTGGGTGAATGCACTTGATACACAATCAAAGGTGTATAAATAATACAACACAATAAGACTATTTTAAGACTTAATGATTTCTAAGATATACAAGGATATGAAATTCTAGGTTTAGCTTGTGCTTTTACTTTGACATAGTAACTTCTCTTTTTCTCAATTTATTTTTCACTAGCATTGCTCGACAATATTCTTCAAGTCTTTTAGCTCCTTAAATAAAGAGATAATAGTCATTGAAGGTGCAACATAGTAGAGTTCTTTGAGAAGCTTCAAAAGAGATGTTGGGATATTGCATCAAACTGTCAGGTTAGGTGAAACCTAGTTTGAAAAACCTTTGCTAAAAAAGGAATTAACAGATGTATCCTATCAAACTGTATGAGGAAGGTCGATCTTAGGTATTCACATGACAAAGTATGTTCATAGATGAACAATGACCTATGACATTACCTTGTCCCTGCGCTTTGATTACCTCAGGTTCTAATCAGAAGTAAACTTATCCAAAGTCCAGTCTTCAGAGGTTGACTCCTTCAAACTCCAATCTTTGGATGATGACCTCTTCAGGAGATGACTCCTTCAGAGTTCTATCTTCAGCTTCTTGATCCATTAGAATTTGATCTTCACGCTTCTTTTTAAATGTTTAGATTCATAACTAATACTTGGATTTTATATGAGTTTTAGTCTACAGTCCTGCACACTTAAACAAACATTAGTATACTCAATTATTCTTTAAATACTTTGTTATCATCAAAACATAAGGGATAAAGGACAAACCAATTTTGTTCCGACAAGAACAACAAAACCATATATCAATACCTATTTTATAACAAAAGAAAACACTCGATCCATTATAGGTTAATGTAGATTATAAGGTTGTGAAACTCATTACAGTACGTACATGAGTTCACCCTTGTTCTACATAGAAACCATTACTATACCAAAAATACTCTTCTCCTCCACCTTTTTCACAATTTTTATAACATCAATAAAGATGACATCATTACTGGCTCTCTAAACAATCCAAACTACAACAAGCTAGATTATAACAAAACCAACCATAAACTTGGCCTTACCACCTAAATAAATGAAAAACTCAAAAAGAAGTACATGTTCACTAGGAAAAACCACCTTCCAACCCAACTAGTGGAAGATCATGTACCACACAAACAAGGTTAACTCAGAAGTGACATAAAGATGAGAAATTGACACAAATGAATCCCCATAAAAAGGACAAGAGGCCCCACTAGGAATAGTAATGCCCCATTTTAGCCAAATTCTCTCTAAAGTGGAATATATCTTGTAAGAGTTTCCAAAAGAAGGCAAACACTTTCGGAGGAGTCAAACTAATTTAAATAATGGGAACACTAAAGTTCTCAACCATAAGAAACAACAAATAACTAGCAAACTAAACATGATAAGCATATTCCACTGAGAAAACACTCTCTTATATGCTTTTAAATCCACTTATCTAACTTAAGAGAGAATAACACCTTGGATAAAGAGAGAATATTTTCAAACACATGTATCTCTCTAAGAAAGAAGAGTCTCCTCCACCTCAGATCCCAAACCAGTTATTCATTATCCACCAGACTAATCTCTCCCACCAGGTCATCAAATTGAATGGAGTTATTAAACATACCAGTTAACTTATACTTTAGGGGAGTTGGTTCTAATTAAGGGTCCTTCCAAGAGAAAGTATGGTGGCCCGACCCTACTCTTTTAAGGATACCATCAACAAATAAATCAGAAGGGTTATCTTCTTCAGACCCAAGGAGAGACACGCCTTTCCACCAAATAAAAGTAGATCAAAACCCTATTGTTCCTCCCCTCTTTAAGAAAGGAAATGACTGAAGCATCATAACCAAATACAAGAACATAACACCACATACTTGAAGCAATTAAAACTAACATCCATTGCCATTTAGCAAAAAAGGATAGATTAACTAGTCGGAAGTCCCTAACTCCTAGACCCCCTTTAATCTTAGGTTTACATACATTATCCAATTTAATCTATGGAGTATTAGATTACACCTCACCCTCCCCAAAGAAATAATCTCCACACTACTACAAAATATATCTTTGGTAACACCCTATCACTACAGTCTTTTAATCAATAGTAGTAATCACTCATCTTAACGCGCGTGAATTTTTTTTTTTACTAAAAGATATTACATCACGATTCATAATAACAACTATGGTGATAAATGAAAGGTTGCAGGTTTTTTCTTTATCTTTCTTCTTCTTCAAAAGGTAATCATGTTACTCATACACTTTCATCTATTTTTTCTTTGTATAGGATATAATATTCATACTTTTGAAGAACTTTAAAGGTATGTCATTCCTCCATACACTTTCTTCCATTCGTGTTTTTTGGGTTGTATCTACTTGGGTCTTTGTTTTTGAAATGGCCATTCGTGTTTAATAGATCACAACAAAATCCTAACACTCTCTCACGCCTTTTCGTTACCCCATGAACGATTCATATCACTTTTTTCGCAAAAATCTAACATATATTCTTCATCTTTTATGGATCAAGAAAATCATCAAGGAAAAATGTTACGCAAAACTCATTTATCTTCCTTCATCTTCAGATTTCAGGTACGTGCACAAGACTTTTTCATATTTTGTTTTTATTGATTTCCTTTTTGTTGTTATATATTGTATGTTGTTTAAGGTTTGTTGTTGTTGATATAAGTTTTATGTTGTTTATATTTACTTTTTGTTGATATATGTTGTATGTTGTTTAAACTATGTTGTTGTTGTTGTTGTTGATAAAAGTTATATGTCGTTGATGATTTAAATTTTGTTGATATATGTTGTATAATGTTTAAGGTGTGTTGTTGTTGATAAAAGTTGGATGTTGTTGATGATTTTGTTTTTGTTGATATATGTTGTTGTTGATAAAAGTTATATGTTGTTGATAAAAGTTGTATGTCGTTGTTGAAAAAAGTTGAAGTTGTTGATGATGATTTATATGTTGTATGTTATTGATTTATAATGATATATATTGTATATTGCAGCTTTCACTATGTTAAACCAAAACTTCTATTAAATAAGTTTATTATGTCATGTGGTTTGAATGTTTTACCAACCCGTCACTAACTAAATAACCTTTCTAATTGAAAACAACCTACATTGATCAAATTTTTTCAAGCTTTCTTCCTTTCATTCTATGTAACTTTATCCTTCTTTGAGAGTTAGATTTTGATTTAATGTTTGTACCTCTTCAATCAACATTTCATTCTTTACTAGTTCAATGAACTAGTAGAGAATGAAGTGTTGGTTGAAGAGTCACAAACATTGAATCTAATTCTAACACTTAAAAAAGCGACCAAGATGCATAGAACGAAAGGAAAAAAGTTAGAAAAACATTGATCATTATAGTGTGTTATTTTAATATAATTTAATTTGTCAAATTATTAATTTCTATCGCACATTGAAATGTTATATATGTTTAGTGAGTAGTTGATGAAATGAATATTTCCCATATGTTATAACAAATTAGAATATATCACTACGATTAAACAATAAAAAAGACGTTCTTGGTATCAAACTCAAGACTTTTAAAATTTTTACTACCATTATTTAAAATAATTGTAATTATAAATAACGCATTTTTTAATTTCTACCATAAAACTAGACGGTGATCGTAAGTAATCCACATACAATCATACACTATCAAACAATGATTGTTTAAAAATTATTATAGATCTTTTCCAATCCTAATTATAAATTTCTTCTTCTTACTAACAAGACAAGAAGAAGATGAGAGTAAAATTAAGTACAGAATTAAGAAAAATCACCCTAAATTTTAAACTAACATGTCTAATCTTCTCTTTTACGAACATATTTAAGTGTGAGGTTATGACACTGAAAAAGAAAAGTAGAACAACAAAAATAAACAAATTGTATAAAAAGAACTGGCCATTCACTTCAACGTAGAGACGGTTAGCAAATGAAGCACACTTAATTATCGATAGATTTGAGGAGATTCCTCTATTTCCTTTTTCAGCCTTTTTCGGTTGGGTATTAAACCGAAAAACAGTTATCGCAACAAAATGTGGCGCCATGAGAAACTTGACAAACACACAATGGTATATTATGTAAAAGGGAAATTCTCCTAGTTGTTGACATGAACATCAACATGATCCCCTGTACCACCAATATTCCTCTACTAGTGATAATCATGCCACGAATGAAAAAACAATAAAAAATGGAATAAAGAAAAGAACAATATATTAGCTTTTACATCTATATGGATTTTTCTAGAGATATTAGGACATTACAGCCAAGCACAGTGCATATATACATTTTCCAGACAACTCCTAGAATATTTTGTTTTTATGTTCATTTTAAAATTTTACTATTTTATATATATATATATATATATATATATATATATATATATATATATATATATATATATATATATATATATATATATATATATTTTACTGTATTACTTATCTGTCAACTTTACACTTTTTCACATAATTATTATTCAGATTCATAACTTGTCAAAGATATATATATATATATATATATATATATATATATATATATATATATATATATATATATATATATATATATATATATATATATATATATATATATATATATATATATATATATATATATATATATATATATATATATATATATATATATATATATATATATATATATATATATATATATATATATATATATATATATATATATATATATATATATATATATATATATATATATATATATATATATATATATTTGACAAGTTATGAATTTGAATAATAATTATGTGAAAGTTGACAGATAAGTAATACAGTAAATTATAGTATCAGTTTATTATATAAATTATACTGTAATTTAAAAATAATGCTATTAAAAAATAATGTGATTTTATATTTTATTTTAAGTCTACCATACAAATAGAAATACAATTTTTTTTGGTCTAAAATATTTTCTTGTTTTATATTTTAATTTAAAAAATTTTATATTAGTTTTTTTAATTTTAACTAACTTATTACATGTTAGTCAAATTAAATAAATGAATCCATCTAACAATGAGATTAGATTATCTTCGGTGAATGGAGGGACATTAAGGGCCATTGAGAAAAATGAAATAATTTAAATATTAAAAATAAAATTGATTGGTTTGGATTATTATGTGAAAAGGTATTCGTTAAGGTTTAAAAGTTTGTGAAAATTCAAAAGAGATTTATTTTTAGTCGAGTTAGAAGGTTCTAAGATAGGTATGATATGTGTATACCCAAAATATTTAGAGGTCTTGGAGTCCGTGATCTTTGGGTGGTTAATCAGGTCTTTTGTTGGAATTAACACAGAATTTTGAGTAATTCTAAATCAATTTTGATGAATAAGATTTAATCAACTGATCGAATTTCTCTCTTGTTCTTCACTCTTCACTCGAGTGAGTCAATCACACCTTGATTGAAAGAATGATTTTTCGCAGCAATTATTAATAGAAGAAGAAAGAAGATTAGAGTTTGATAAAAAATTAGAAAAAAGGAAGATGATTTTTGTAGAGTAATTCTCTGCTCTCAAACTAGGAAAATATTATTCAACTGTGCAACTACACTTTCTGTTGTGTGTTACAATTCATAATAGGGTTACTCCCTATTTATAATTGAGTTAACTTGCTCCCTTAGTTAAAGCCCAAAATATACAAAAACCCAAAATTTCTATTTTGGCCCAAGTCGAAATCTTGTGCCAAACAACTTGCTTCGACACTTCGACATCTAATGTTACTCGACACACACTACAAGTTTCGACACATCCTTATTTCTGTCGAGCACTGCCTACTTCGACACAAAAAATCACATTCTTAACACACTACCTAATTCATTGTGTATAAACTATCTATATTCATCATATACTTTAACTTCTTGAACACTTCGACTTGCACTCCTTTCGTCATGATATCTGCAATTTGATTTTCAGTTCTGCAGTGTTCCAAGTTCATCTTCCCTTCTACTACCTGCTTACGAAGATAGTGTAACCTCATTTCGATGTGCTTGCTTCGTCCATGTGTTATTGGATTCTTTGCCAGATTGATAGTAGACATGTTGTCGATCTTCATGGTAATTACTCCATGACTCTTTGTTGTAATTTCTTCGACCAGGTTCACCATCTATGTTGCTTGACATGCACAGTGAGAAGTTTCTATATATTCTGCTTCGCACGACGATAATGTCACTACTGACTCCATTCTCGAATTCCATGCAACTAGTGCACCACCTAACATAAACACATATCCAACTATGAATTTTCTATCCTCAACATCACCACACCAACTTGAGTCGGTGTATCCCACTAATTTGCATTCTTTTCCTTCATCAGCTGCAAGAAACAAAATGCCATAGTCGAGAGTTCCTTTCAGATATCTTAGTATGGTCTTCGTCGTTGTTAAGTGTGATACATTTAGCTTCTACATAAATCTACTCACCATACCTACACTATATGCTAGACCAGGTCTTGTATGACAAAAGTATCTTAATGACCCAATAAGTCTTCTGTACTGAGTTAGGTCAACATCATCTTCATCTGATTCTTTCGACAATTGCATTATGGGCTCAGCTGGAGTCAAAGTTGGGCTACAATCTTGCATCTCAAATCTCTTGAGTATTTCGCCTGCATTTCTTCTTTGGTGCATCTTCAAACCTCTACTTCTCTTGTAGAATTTGATGCCAATGAAGTATGAGAGATTTCCCAAGTGTGACATTTCAAACTCTTCACTTAGGTCATGTTTGAAATATTTGATCTTCTTCTTACAACTTCCTGTTATCAACAGGTCATTGACATAGAGACATAGTATAAAACATTCACTATTGCTTCTCCATACATATATTCCATGCTCAGTTGTGCACTTTACAAATTCCTCCCCCCTTAGAAAGTTATCTATCTTCTTATTCCAAGCTCTTGGAGCTTGCTTAAGTCCATACAAGGCTTTATGCAGCTTGTATACCTTGCTTTTTTCGCCTTGTCTCACAAACCCAGCTGGTTGTGCAACATAAACTTCTTCATCTAGGGGGCCATTAAGAAATGCATATTTCACATCCATCTGACACATGTACCAATTGTTCATGCTTGCTAGACCAACAACTAACCTGATTGTTTCGATTCTAACAACTAGTGCAAAAACTTCGTCGAAACCAATTCCTTCTTTCTGAAGAAATCCTTTCCCCATAAGTCTTGCCTTGTTTCGAGTTACTTCTCCTTTGAGATTCAACTTCACCTTGTATACCCACTTCACATTGATTTCCTTCTTGCCTTGAGGCAATTAGACAAGTGACCAAGTGTTGTTGACTTCGATGGACTCTAGTTCCTCATTCATTGCTTTCACCCATTTTGAATCCTTCAATGTCTCAGCTGCATTGACTGGTTTGACATCTGCATAGAAAGCATAATGTAATAGCTCACCTTCTTTGTTGACCACATCATCTGATATAATCACACATTCTTACAACCTCGCAGGCATGTTTCTTATTCTTTGAGGTATGATTGTGCTTGCTTGACCTCTGACTTCTTCTTCACATAAGATTCTCACTGAATCTTTCTTAACATTTTCAGTCCAATCCCATTCCTTAAGCTCATCTATAATCACATCTCTCCTGATCACTACTTGCTTGTTCACTAGGTCGAACAACTTGTATCCCGCAGTCGAATGATATCCTATCAAGATCATTTGACTCGACTTATCATCAATTTTTCTTCCCAACTAATTTGGCACATGTCTATGTGCTATAGATCCAAACACCTCCAAATGACTTAGGCTAGGCTTGATACCAGACTAACATTCTTTTGGCGTGATTCCTTCTAGCATTTTCTTTGGACATCTGTTCAAAATGTATGTTGTAGTTGACATAACTTTTCCCCATAATTCTTTGGGTAGATGCTTGCCTTTCAACATACTTCTCACCATATTCATGAGGGTTCTATTCTTCCTTTCTACAGTTCTATTCTGTTGTGGAGTGTAGGGTGGCACCACCTCATGTACAATCCATTCTTTCTCACAAAATGCATCGAAATCTTTTGACACATACTCTCCACCACCATCAGTCCTCAGAATTTTTAGCTTTCGACAACTTTGTCTTTTTATCATAGATTTAAATTTGACAAATACCTCTATCACTTCACTTTTCTTCTTGATCATGTAATTCTATAATTTTTGACTAAAATCATCTATGGAAGTGACAAATTATTTCTTACCTCCAATCGAATCCCCTGGATAAAACCACATACGTCGAAGTATATGACCTCAAGAATTTCCTTCGACTTGCTTCCTGCATCTTTGCTGAAGCTATTCTTGTGTTTCTTTGCCTCCACAAATTCTTCACACACTTCATTTGGAATGTCAATTTTTGGTAATCCTAAAACAATATTTCTTCTCTTCATATCTTTGATGTCTTTGAAATTGAGATGGCTAAGTCTGTAATGCCATATCCATTCATCTCTATTGGATGCACTTGCAAGGCACTTATGCTCCATCACATTTAGTTCAATCTTAAAGGTTCTATTATGAGACATTAGTGCCTTCAAGATTAACCTACCACATGAGTCGAAAACTCTCATCATTTTATCTTTGATCGATACCTTGTAGTTCTTTTCGACAACTGCCCTATACTGAGATAATTGCTCTTCATGCATGGTATGTATAACACATTGGAAATTACTGACGTTTTTCCATCTTTCCTCCTAATCAGAACATAACCAATACCTTCAGCTGCTAGAGTATTGTCATTTGCAAATTTCACCATGTTCTTCATTGAGAGTTTTATGTTGACAAACCAATCTTTCCTCTCAGACATGTGTGATGAACATCCTGAGTCCAAGTACCATTGGTCCTTTAATCTCTCTTCATCTCTCATTGTAACCATCAGCAATATCTCTTCTTCTTCAACTTTTCATCAGTTTCTTGATTCTTCTACTTTTGAGGACAATCACTAGAATAATGACTATACTTCTGAAAATTGTAACACTGAATGTGACTTTTGTCAGGTTTTCGACCACCACCTCTTCCTCTACCTGCAACACCACCTCTTTGGTTGCCTTGGTTACAAGGTTTTCTCTGATTTGATAAATTTCCTTCTTGCTGATTTCGACCAGTCGAATTGTTTAGCCTCCTCTGCCTTTGATGCCATTCCAACTTCCATTGCCTTTCTTTTCTTTTGCTGATTGCACCTGCAAATCCATATCACTCTTCGAATTTCCTACAACTATTTCATGCATTTTTTATTCATAAGATTCAAGAATCCCTTGAAGCCCTTCCTATGTCAATGTTGACAAATCTTTCGAATTTTCTATGGCTACTACCACGTGGTCGAGCTTTGGAGACAATGGACTCAAGATCTTTGTGAGAACTGATCTTGATGTTAACGCTTCTCCATATAACTTGATTTGATTCACCAGTTTCATAACCCTAGTGAAAAGATTAGTTATGCTTTCAGTTTCTTCCATCTGAAGCAATTCATACATCCTTTTGTGAGTTTGTAACCTCATATCTTTCACCTTCTCAGTGCCTCCAAATGATTTCTCCAGAATTTCCCATGCCTTTTTCACTGATTCTACATGACTAAACTTTTCAAAATTTCCTGGATCAACACACTGATGAATTATAAAGAGAGCTTTACAGACTTTCTTCTTCAATTCTTTGTATGCATCCTTTTCTAGATCTGTCGCATTTTCTGCAAGAAGTGTTACTCCTTCGTTCACAAGATCCAAAAGATCTTGATATCAGAAAACTACGTTTATTTTCTTGCACCAATTCTCATCATTATTGTTCTTGAGTATCGAAAGACTCGCTGGAAAATGACCGTTTGAATGATTCATCGCCATCACGTTTTGCTTCCACGAATCACCACTGGAGCTTTCGATACCATATGTTGGAATCAACCTAAGACTTCGAGTAATTCTAAATCAATCTTGATGAACAAGATTCAATCAACATATCGAATTCCTCTCTTGTTCTTCACTCTTCACTCGAGTGAATCAGTCACACCTTGATTGCAAGAATGATTCTGCACAATAATTTTTAATGGAAAAAGAAATAAAATTGAATAAGAAAGAAGATTAGGGTATGACAAAAAATTGAGGAAGATGAAGATAATTTTTGCAGAGTAACTCTCTTCCCTAAAACTGAGAAAACATTATTCAACTGTGCAACTGCACTTTCTGTTGTGTGTTACAAATCATAATAGGGTTACTCCCTATTTATAATTGATCTAGCTTTCTCCCTAAGCTAAAGCCAAAATATACAAAAGCCCAAAATTTCTATTTTGGCTTAAGTCGAAATCTTGTGTCAAGCAACCTACTTTGACACTTCGACATCTAATGCTACTCGATACACACTACAAGTTTCAACACATCCTTATTTCTGTCGAGCACTACCTCTTCGACACAAGGAATTACATTCTCAAAATCTTTTAAGTAAGTGGAGGTGACAAGTGATCTCAAGTGCTTCAGGCATCAAGAAAGATATTTTATCTGTTAGATATGGAGTTACTCTATTCTCTTTTATCTTGGGAGGGAGAGTTGGTTTCCTCAATATGTCTCTCCTTGGTGGATAAGGGTGTTCCTTCTAGGAACTAAAGAAGATGACCCCTCCGACTGGTTTTGGGATAGTATGCTTAAGAAAGTTGGATATGGTCTTCTCACTTTGTTTTGGAGTGATCCTTGAGTTAGAGATACTTCTCGCTTTGTTTTGGTGCTCTTTTGTATCTATGAGATCACTTAGTGGGGGAGGTGGTTAGGTTGGTGAGTTTGTCATGGGTTTAGAATCTTAAGTGGAGACGAGATCGTCTCTTTGAGCATGAAAAAGTGTTGATATATGATCTTTTCTTGGTGATTAGGGATTTTATTCCTTCATTCTAGCTTGATAAATGATGGTGGCACTTTTTGAAAAACACTCCTTATTTTCGTGGCTTTTTCACGCGATAATTTCCTAGAGATCGCCAATTTTCATCTGCGAGGTTTGTGATTTCTAGTATTTAGAGGAGATGACCCCCCTCCAAAGTGATTGTTTTTTCTTAGCAACTTCTATATGACTGAAATCCTACTAGAGAGACCTTCTTAAAAGGGGGATCACACTAGTCTCATGGGTTCCTTTTGCCTTTTCTATTAGAAGACTCTTGAGTCATCCTCTCATCTTTTTGTGACTAGTAAGGTACTAATGGCTTTTTGGTACATGATTTTAAGGTGGTTGGGTTGAATCATAGTTTTACCTAGAGATTCCCTAACGCTCGTTCAGATGTTCTCCCTGGTTGGTGGTTTGTCTATAAATAGGGGATTTTCTTATTATTTTGCATGACACAATTTGGTCGATTTGGAAATCTCAAAATGATATAGTGTTCTTAGGTGATAGTTAAGGACGTGGAAGACATGAGCATTCTTTTGGCTTGGAAATGATATCTTGGTATGTTTATGGGTAACTTTTTTGCTTTCTCGACCTGAATTGAGAGTTCTTTTTTTGCATTTGAGCCAATAGCATCCCGAGTGTCTTCGTCCTCCCAACCGATTTAAAAAATCATAATAAAAAATTTTGAAAAAAAAATATATTTTAAGGGCTTTTACATCGGTTTTGTTTTCCACCGATGTAAAAAGTCTTCAATTCATGGCTTTTACATCGGTTTTGGTTTCCACCGATGTAAAAAGTCTTCATTCATGGCTTTTAAATCGGTTTTGCTTTCCACCGATGTAAAAAGTCTTCAGTTCATGGATTTTAAATCGGTTCAATTTTCCACCGATTTAAAAAGTTCTGTTATAATATATTTCAGGAAAACACGCACATTTCAAACCCATTTCTTTCTCTCCCACGAAAACACGCACACATTGCAAAACCCACGACCGTTCCTCCCTCCACCACCGTCTTGCTCGCACTACCAGCCCTCCCTCACGCCGTGCTCGCGTCTTCGCCTCCTCCCTTCCACAGTCGTGCTCGCGTCGTCACCTCCTCCCTCCCACAGCCGTGCTCGCGCCGTTGCCTCTTCCCTCCCACAGCCGTTTCTCATTCTTCCTTTTTTTCATTTGCATGTTTTGGAAATAGAGAGAGTTATCAACATAAGGTACATACTTTAGTCCCCTTGCTATGCATTTTGACTTTGTATTTTTACTTGCAATTTCTAAATTTCTTTTGGGTTCAATGGAGTTTGCTCTGTTAGTTCAAGTTTAGGTTTTTTTTCTTTCTTTTGTATGTGGTGTGTGTATGCGGATTTGTGTGTATGAGGATTTGGAATCATATGTCATGTGTATGTTTCTGGATTAATCAATGGTGTTTTATGACTGAACTCTTGATTTTCTTTGGTGGTTATGGCTGAAATTGTTTGTTTAATTTGTAAGATGATGCTATTTCTTTGGTGGTCATTGGCAATTAATAGTCATGTGTCCAAATGATAATACGGTGGTCGTCTTTTGTTCGCTTCATCATGAACTTAATCAAACCATGACGAAAATTGTTACAAGGTAAGTTTATCTTTTATGTTCACTTCATTATATATATATAATTTGTTACAAAAGTAATATCATATGTTATGTGGCTTTATATGAATTTTTTTCTTCTGAATTAGTGCTTTTGGTGTTCATCAAGCGGCAAATGGGAATAGACAAGGATCCAACCTAACTCTAATGACTATGGGTATTATGTGATGAAAAATATGTTGGATATTGTCTCGGCCAATATAACCAATTCTTGGATGAAGGTAATAAAAATGATTTTAATTGGTTATTTACTTTACGTTTTGCAACTTAATATGAATTTTCAAAGAAAAACTCTATTGTTACTTATGTGTTGTAGGTATTTGATGACCCAACGAACTTAACAGAAGATGATTTGTATGATTTGCGACTCCGTTGGGAAAAATGTTTCTTTGAGTTATATAAAGGTTAATTAAGCTTTTTGTTGTTGTTGTTGTGATCCATCGTGCAAACCTCCTTATAATTTAGTACATTTGTGTATGTCCTATATCAGTACTTTTGTAAATCAATTATGTGTATACTAGATATTTGGTGCAATATAGAAAATAACGACCTAATTATGGTCTGTATGATATTGGAAAACTATGAAAATAGCGACCTAAATGTGGTCTATATGATGTGCAATATAGAAAATAGCGACCTAATTATGGTCTGTGTGATGTTGGAAAAATATGAAAAATTAGGTACCAAAAAAGTTACAGGGAACGGCTAAAAAAAAGAAAATTAATTTATAAACGTAACGGTACTTTTTACATCGGGCGAATGTAAAAACCGATGTAAAAAACCACTTTTTACATCGGTTTAAACAAAAAACCGATGTAAAATGTTCCTGCAATACTAGTTTTTTTGTTTCCTACAGTATTTTTCACATCGGTTCTAAAACCCGATGTAAAATGTCTTGACTTATTACATCGCCTGGTTTTACATCGGACTAAGAACCGATGTAAAAAGTCAATTTCGCCCGATGTAAAAAGTCAATTCTGCACTAGTGATTAGTAGCTTAGTACAATTAGACTTACAAGCAACAACAAACCCTATGTTGTTTAATACCTCTTCCTAACACTACCTAATGACTATATATATATATATATATATATATATATATATATATATATATATATATATATATATATATATATATATATATATATATATATATATATATATATATATATATATATATATATATATATATACATATATATATATATATATATATATATATATATATATATATATATATATATATATATATATATATATATATATATATATATATATATACATATATATATATATATATATATATATATATATATACACATATATATATATATATATATATATATATATATATATATATATATATATATATATATATATATATATATATATATATATATATATATATATATATATATATATATATATATATATATATATATATATATATATATATATCCACCCCTAAACATGACAACCTATTCACTTTTTTCTCTGCCACAAAACTAGTGATAGGGGCAAACAACCACTAAACCCTAGTGATAAATTTCAATCTTAACATGTTGAAAGAATGTTGAATATCCCAACTCAACTAGACAAACCTTCTATGCCAAGTTACTGAAACGTAGAGGTGTACATATCAATGTTGAATTTACAACTCAACTAGACAAATCTTTTATGCTAAGTTACTGAAACATAAATGTGTACATCAAGATTCTACACAAATCCTATTGGGAATTAACGTAGAATACATGGCACAAAGCCTAACACTCTAGGATATTTAATGGGATTGCTTTTATATTCAATGTAGGTTTGAGCTTCTTATATATCAAAATAACGCATGGGTTTTTCCTTGTGGATCTACAGTTATTTTTGTCTAGAATTTTTGCAAAATCTGTTGTATATTTGATTTGCTCCTTGAATATCTCCAAAAATATGATATGATTTGATTTATTATAAATTCAAATTTAAATCTTAATTAAATCTAAGTTTATATTCCAGCTGCCCACAAATCATATAACCATATTGCTAAAACAAATAACAATAAAACACAGCTGGATCTTCTTAAAAGATTCTGTTAAAATGCAATAATCTGGCGCCTATTGAGCAAGGCCTAGATGTAGAATCGACATGTTGGAGCATCGCGCCCAATATGTACTTTTCATACAAATTTAGCAAGCTAGACTAATCTTAAATACTTGGACACTTCTCCATGTTTTTATTTATCTAAATGCATACAATCCAAAGGACCAACCAACTAGGAACCAAAATCTTTCACTTTGGAAAATTTTAGGAAAATGACTTTTCAAGATAAATAGAACTTCATCTATAAGAACAAATGACATCTACTAGATGTACTAGATCTTTATAGAATTTAAGATGCATCAGCTTTCATGTATCAAAGTTAAGCACTAGCAGCAGCAGAAGTCAAAAACTTTAATACATATGTTTACACATAGTCCATTGAGTTGCTCCAAACCAAATAGACAATCATGAAATCATTCACATACTTGATCAAGAGAGAAATTTAGTAGAAAGAAAATGTAAAATAGTAAAGTAAACAAAAGAAATTAAAGAGATAAGGGATAGAAAGACTGCACCAAAGATTTATCCCGGTTCGGCCAAATGTTGGCCTACTCCAGCCCTTAAGAGGTCTTCTTGAGATTTTACAATAATATTGAGCTTTTACATATTATCCCTACAAACCTTTAAATAATTTAATCAAGAGATTTTATACTTGCTTATCCCCATAGGTTGAACTCAAGAACCAAGAAGAGATTTTACAAGTTGGTCTCAATAACCAAACATAATTTTTCTAGCCAGAGTTTTATAACCAAACAAAGATATTCAAATGGTTTATCTCAAGAAAAAAACTTAATTCTTCAAGATTATTACACTCTTGAAAGTAATAAAAATGGAACGCTACAAGTACAACTCTTCCTTCATAAGTAGTTTTCACTCACAAGGAACTAAGAAAGCTTTGGTGAAAAATAAAATATTAGAGAGAGAGAGAGAGAGAAAGAGAGAGAGAGAGAGAGAGAGAGAGAGAGAGAGAGAATTCCGATGTGTAATGAAGTGAAGATAAGCATCCTTTATATAGGAAAAAATATGGCTCAAAATGGAAACAATTAATGAGACAAATAAATGACCTAACTCATTAGCTAATCAATTAGGTACTTGCAATAATCTCTATTACTGCTTCATAAATTGGATAGTTTTGGTATACAACTGTCACCAATCATTAAGAGATTATCATATAGATTATATAATCATCCATGCTTAATTGATTAGGTAAAGTTTCTAATTGATTAGGCAATTCAAAAAATTGTTCTAATCAAGCTAAAAGTCCCCTAACTAATTGGCTAAGCCTTGACTACATTTTTAAGTGTCTTTTTAGGTAAAAAGAGGCTTCAAAAAATATTTTAAGTGCTTGTGTGAGTTGCCTTATTATCTTAGAAGTTACTATACTACTTTCATAAGACTCTAGTAACTCACACAAACACAACCAGGCAAACTTTCTCACTTCCTTTCTTTCACAAGTTCGAGACTTTCAAGTTTCTTTTCCATATACACCGATCATGTAAGCACTTCTTCAGAACCTTGAATCTCTTATTTGATGAGGCTTGAATTTCCTTAAAGTTAATCACCATCTGTCATACCCTAAATTTGTCCTACCCTTTAGTAAATATTTTCGCATTTTTGTTTCATGCCGTTTAGACACGTGTCCACCCCCGATTGAGCGTTTTTTTTAATCTCGACTATTTTTCCCAATAGGAGTGACACGTGGCAAAAAGGGTATTTTTGTAAATTTTAAATCCTGTTTTATTTTCTCTTTTTTTTTTCTTTTTTAAATATCCATATTTTGATCTTACAATAGATTTTTATTAAGAATTATTTCTTTTTATATATAGCTTTTAAAATAGAAATTAGTTATATATATATATATATATATATATATATATATATATATATATATATATATATATATATATATATATATATATATATATATATATATATATATATATATATATATATATATATATATATATATATATATATATATATATATATATATATATATATATATATATATATATATATATATATATATATTTAATAGATTTAAAGTTTAGTTTTACTAGAAACTATTGTTATTAGATTTAATTTAGAATTAGTTTAAATAGGTCTTTTTTATATATATATTATTTAAAAATAATGTTTTTTAGAAATAGTTTAGAGTTTTATTTGAGTTTATTTACATTTTTTTTTATTTTGTTAGAATTTTATTATAATAGATAGAATTAATTATTATTTGGGTTAGTTTAAAAAATAGTTTTTTTAAACTAAATTTGATTTTTTTTTATACACATGTGATATATATATTTGTGCAACTTTAAAATTGGAAGTATATGTGTTCTAGTGGTTGGGTTTGTGAGTATTGGCTAAAAGGTTGGGGGTTTGAATCCCATCCCAGCTGTTTTTGTTTCTTTTTCAGTTTATTTTAGTTTGTGGTAACATATATTTATTTGCGCCTTTTAGTTATCGGAAGTATTCCCGCTCTAGCGGATGAACATGCTTGTATTTGCCTGAAGGTTGGGGGTTTGAATCCCACCCCCAATCCTTTTGTTATTTTTCTTCGCTTAATTTATTTTATAATCAGATTTGTTAGTTTAGTTTATTTCATTAGATAATTGGTTATAGGTTTTATTCAACATTTATTAATTATATTCAGCATTAGTTAATTTTAATAATTATTCATTAATCAACATTATTTGTTATTAATCATCATTAGTAATTATTAATTAGAAAAATTCAAAAAAAGAAATTGTTGTGCCACATGTCATTTTCGTAGGGTATAAGACCCTATTCATTTCCTTCTCCAAGGACCAACAACCCTAGCAGCCAAGACCAACCCTAAACTCTTAGCCTCCAACCCTAAAAACTGTAGCCACCGACCCCTTCTCCTGTTTACCGTCTTCTTCATCACCCAAAACACAAACACACCAAGAAAATTGTTGTGCCACATGTCATTTTCGTAGGGTATAAGACCCTATTCATTTCCTTCTCCAAGGACCAACAACCCTAGCAGCCAAGACCAACCCTAAACTCTTAGCCTCCAACCCTAAAAACTGTAGCCACCGACCCCTTCTCCTGTTTACCGTCTTCTTCATCACCCAAAACACAAACACACCAAGCTCCTCCACCTTCGATCGTCCTCAATGTTCATCAACATCTCCAATCATCATCTGAAAAAACAAACGAAACAGCCAAATCATCATCACCTCCTCAAACCTCCATAACCATTGCTCTTCTTCCAGCTTTATCATCAACCTCAAAAACCTTTCCACCATTAAAACCCCTTTCTTCTACTTCCATTCTCAACTCCACTACAACAATAACAACCCAAACCCATTTCAGAACTGTAAAAGCTAAGACGTTCCTCTTTTTCTCAAACCGTCATCGAAACATCCCCAAACTTTCCTTGAATCAGACCCCAAATCTTCTTCATCAAACTCTCACCGCTTTTTTTCGCCATCACCACCAAAGCTCAAACCCACAGCCCTCAATCAATCAACCGCAAAACGAATTTAACCCATTTTCGAGAATCCTGTAAACCAAACTTCAGAACTCCTAACTTCAACCGTCGAAACCCATTTCAATCCTCCAAACTAAAATCGGAAACAAACCCAGAAAAGATGAAGGAAGTTGAATTGAGAGCAGAGAGAGATTTGAGAGAGTGAGAGCGTTAGAGTGAGTGTTTGTGTGTTCAAGTTTTTTTTCGTTTCATTTCAAGAGTATTGGAAGTTGCTGATGTATCTCGTAGGCGACAACATGTTCTTGGGTTTTCCTTTTTATTTTTTTTCTGATGACATTAGAATAGGATAGGCTAAGAGGGCCATCACATTATCCTGGCCCATGTTCCTCATTTATTTTTCTTATGGTGAGATGATGGGTTGTTCAGCCCACATGATTCTCACCTGTTCTTTTATCATATACCCTCCATTTTCCTTGACCACCCCCTGTCTGTTTTCTTTTTTTTTTATATATATTTATTTTCTTAAACTTTTTATGTAAATATTATTATTATTATTATTATTATTATTATTATTATTATTATTATTATTATTATTATTATTATTATTATTATTATTATTATTATTATTTCTATTTTGATTTTCTTTTTTGTAAATATGTTATTATTTTATATTATGTAAATACGTTATATTGTATATATTTTTTTATATTATCATATTAGTTAACATATTATATAATATATACTAGTTATTAAATAGCTTTTTTGGTTTGTTAATGCAGTTTTATTTTCTTTTAGAATCTTTTTTTATGTATATATTATAAACCATTTCTTTCTTATTTAAGTTTTAGAACATTTTATATTTTTAGAGATAGATTTTATTTCTCTTTTGTTATTGGGCATTTTGTCCTATTTTCATTTTGTTTTGGTCGATGACGATATCCCAAAGTTATTTTTCTGTCAAATTATTGATGAAAAATAACAAACCCGAGACCAACCTTTTTCAAACTTTTCATTTTCCATTTTTTATCGTTTTTATCCATTTTATTCATATTATTCATATTATCATATTTATCTTACTATATATTCATATTGTCATATTCATATTTATTCATTCTTATTCACCCATATTCGAAAACACCTAATAAATTATCGAAACTCCTAAAAGCCAAATTGGTGGACTGTTGGATCTTTGGTCATTTGTAGGTATCTTAATATTGAGTCGTGCCCGACTTTGCTCAAGGCGTAGTTTAGGACACGATGCACACACACGGCTTTCTCTTGGGCTACCTGACAATGAGACCCCTTTATTTCGTGCAATCCCGTGTAACTTACATGTACCCCTCCCCCATTCCGATGTATGTTTCGCATTTCTTTGATTATTAGTTTATCTCCTAGGAGCACCCATAAGGACTAGAGCGGATCAAAATATTTTCAAACTAATTCTCGATTCGTCATCGAACCATTTTCAAACCCTTGTAAGTCGAGTGCTCATACGCATTCGCCATCAACCTATTGCACACAATTTGACCCTTTCTCTTTTTTCAAACCATTTCATTTCCAACACGCTTTGCACGCGATAATGAGTCAAACCCTTGATCCAACGTCAAGCGGATTTTCGAAACAAACTATCAATCTATTAATAACTATTCAATTCTTTCTAAGGTGTAAAGAGTAGGTTCAAGTCTTTGATCTTGCTTTCATTTGTTTAGATGCGAGTTATCTTATTTGTGTGTGAGCAATTGACGCCTTTAAATAACATTAACAACCTGACAACATTCAATCATCCTTCAACTACTCATTCTTCCAAACTCTATTTCAAACTTAAACAACTTTCTTTTCACGATGAAAAAGAGAGGGTTCCAAGTCTTTGGTTCGTTCTCCCGACTACTTGGGTCCGAGAAGCCTTTCTTAAGCTTCAAGTAGTCGTCATCCGATCAACCTCAACCATTCAAACAACCTTCTTTTGCGATGAAAAAGAGAGTGTTCCAAGTCTTTGGTTCGCTTTCCTGATTACTTGGGGTCTGAGAAGTCTTTCTTAAGCTTCAAGTAATCGTCATCAATTCAACTTCACCCTTTCAAACACAACCTTATCTTCAAGATGAAAAAGAGAGAGTTCCAAGTCTTTGGTTCGCTCTCCCGATTACTTGGGCCCGAGAAGTCTTTCTTAAGCTTCGAGTAATCGTCATCCGTACCTATCTTCAAACCAATTCAATCCCGTATCCTTTTCGTGGTCGTTACCACCAACTAAGAACGCTCTGATTCTTCATTCATTCTTGAATGTAAGATACGTAGGCACAAGATTGCGATGATCTTGGCGAGCACAATCCCCTCCATCTTCCATTTCCCCCATCATTTCTCGTAGTCGAACTACGACGCTCTGATTTCTCATTCTCGTCCGAATGAGCATACGTAGGCACAAGGGCCCCAATCCTTGGCGAGCACCCTATCCTTTAACCATCCCCCTCCCCCAAGCGTCTTTAGCCTTTATAGTACCATTTTAGCATTTAGTATTGAGAAGAGAAGAATTAAGCTTAGCTAACATCCATCACAACTCGAATTAAGAGGTTCCCGTTGAGTACAACGGACGTGAGGGGTGCTAATACCTTCCCCTCGCGTAACCGACTCCCGAACCCAGGAATATTTGGTTGCGACGGCCGTGTTCCTTCCGTGTTTATGAGGTTTTCTCGATATTTTCCTCTCCCGTCTATTCGGGAAAATAAAGTTCGGTGGCGACTCTGTCGAACCGCATTTCCGCGCCTTTCGCGCGAGGGTCGTATGTTCGAATGAATTTTCGAGGTGCGACACCATCATCAAAGAGTTAGAACAATTTTACCACTGACTTCATCAAGCGTAATCACTGTCGTCATCAAAAAAATAAAAAAGGTCACCAACACCAGGATCATCAGCTTCATACCTGCAAGCACATATATTCATATTCTCACCCTTTTTGAAGATAACAACACATCTCTTATGGAGATGGTATAATAGAAAACACAAAGATAAAGTTTGGAGTGGTTAAATTCCACCTCACATTAGTAGAGAGTACAATATACTCACCTTGAGAGTATACTCCTCCCCCCTTTGGCATAATATAAAAGGTTGGAAAAACAAGCATATTACTTAGATCACATGCTTACTTAAGTAAAAGGAACAAGTTACCTTATAAAGAGATGAACAAGAACAATCTAGAGTAAGACACAAAAATAGAAGGACTTAAGATCTTACTTCTCCACCCTAGAAGGTAGCATCCATCTTTGATATCAAACGGTAGGTAAGCTTTGGAGAACTTCTCTCCCTTGATTTTTTTTCTTGAACATAACTCTAAAGTATTTGAAGCTTTCAAGACCAAGAAGTAGTTATGGAATCGACTTCTTTCTTGCTCGAATTCCTTCCAAGAGATAATTATTTCCGCTTAGGAAATCTTTTGGACAACCTCTTTTCATCCTCCTTGGGCCTTAGACTAATATTGGACTCTAGGCGTATTGTGTTTGGCACCCCTTTGCTCCATAAACACTTAAAATTCAACCAAAGGTTAGTGGAAATTAAATTTAATTGACTAAGCAATTAATCTATCACTTACTAGAGAGTCAAACTGGGTTTTTTGATTTTTAAATCTCTATTATGTGTACTACCTCAAAACCTCAAGATAACTTGAGAAAAATCGCTCTTTCAAGGGAACGACATGCCACCTTCGATTTTCCTTCTTTATAAATCACTTCATACGAGAGTTGGCCCAAATAAATGACTAACTTATCACCTCAACTTTCTTGGAGGTTCCATGATCACAACCATTGATATGCATCTTAAGCGAACATACTTGGATCACATCTTTCAACAACATGTAATCTTTTCTTCTTGTACACCCAAGATAGTACTGAAGCTCTCCCATCTTTTGATTTTAATCTGCATAATATCAAAAACGTCATTGCATAAGGATTCATTAGTAGTATCGAATTGACAAACACATGCACAAGGAAAATATGCTTAGTTTGAAAAAAATATTGTATCATCCTTCCTTCTTAGAAACTTGGTTTCAAGAAAAAATTGCTTATATTATTAAACCAAGCTCTACGATCTTGTTTCATATTTTAGAAAGCCTTTTTCATTTTGAAAACATGACTAAGAAAAGTTTCATGAAACCGGAAGGATGATTAACATACATTTCCTTATGGACATAAATCTTCAAGAAATCACTTTTTACATCCTTTTATAAGAGTTTAATAAAATATAGTGCACGAGAAAGCTAGAAGCATTCTTATGGCTTCTCGAGCTACATGGTCATACGTTTCATCAATAATTACGCCTTTTTGTTGATTTTACTCTTTTGCAACGAGTCTTAATTTATTTCTCAAATTATTTCTAGAAGCAACAAACTTGTTGCAAAATACCCACATAGGAACCAATCGCTATATTAGATGGTGCTTTGGGAACAAGTCTCAAACTTTATTTCTCTCAAACTAATTTAACTTTTATTTCATAGCAAGAGACCAATGTTCTTTGATGATATATTCATCAATTTCCTTTAGCTCAATTTGTGAAAAAAAACCACAAGGTTACATACCTCACTAAGGAAGTGTTGAGATGTAATTCTCTTAGAAATTTCTCCATTATCATTAAGTGGGATAGTCCTTAATGGTCCTCCATTATTTGGGTAGACTTTGATAATCTATGTTTACTTCTTCAACTTTAGTCTCTCCATGTGTAATTTGGACTTCCTCTTGTCTTTGATATTTTTTCTTTCCCTTGATCATCTTCCGAGAATGTTTTTTCAAGGATATCTGCACAAATAACAACATCTAATTCTACCTACTAGTGCACCAAAGGTAATATGCATGAGTTATTCTATAACCATAGTATTTTTGAAAATAAGTTTTCAAAAATATTTTATTCCAAGGTTTTTAAAGACCATGTATATACGAGATACATTATTACCTTTGTCACACAACTTACATAAAAGTAAATTGTACTATAAAACTTTAGTCAAAAGAACAACTTAGAAGTGAGATTAGAGCTCTTACAAAATAATTTATCTTCTTGTAGGAGTGAAACAAGAGAACATGTTTATTTCTTCATTTGTCTGACTTGATGTGCAACTATCGATATCATCTTTTAAATTCAAGTTGTTAAGCATATCTGCATCACAATTTGACTTTTCAACCTTTGGTACCGAAATATTTTTGGGTCCTTTGATATTAGTGGAATACATATTATGAGTATACATCTTTCTCTTTTTATGTTTGCAATTATCTTTATAAAAATACAAGGGAGGATATCCTTGTTTTCTTTCTTGACTCTTTTTGATAAAATAGAACATATCAATATATCCATAATTATTACAGTAATACATTTTAGGATTTTGTATTTAGATGTTGGTTAGGCATTGCAAATATTGCTAAATCGTTTAATATTTTTCATAGGTTCATAACCAATACCAACCTTATTGTAAGACACAATTTAATTTCCTAATAAAAGACTCAATTTGTTTCTTCCTTTAGTGAATCTATTAAGTATGTTTTGAAGATCATCGATTTTATTTTTCAAAATGTCACATTGATCGCACTTGATAGATTCATATAAGAATTCTTGAAAAGAGGAGGAGTATTAAATTATATCATCTTGTCTCTCTTTAAGTCTTTCAGCCTTTGCCAATAAGTTTTTATTTTTCAATTCGAGAGAAGAAATAATGTCTTTGGAGGTAGGGACAATTTTTTCTATTTTACTTGTTTTTTAGTCACCTTTTTACATATGCAAAACAAATCTTGATAAGAAAAATAAGAGGTTACCTCATCTTCTTCATGGTTTTCCATGAGACACATGTTCTCTTCTTCCTTATCATAGGATTCCACATCATTGTCATCCCAAGACATATAGGCTCTCTTAACTTCCTTTTATGGTTTCTTAAATCTTCCCTGATTTAGAGGGTAGTTTGGTCTTATGTGCCATTCTTTTTCGAGTTGGTGGCATGTGGGAATGAAGGAGAACCTTCATCATTTTTCTCTTGTAAACTTGAAATTTGTTTTTGTTCCTTATGAACTCCTTTAATTTTTGAAACATATGTTTCATGTATTTGTTAATCTCAATTTGACATTCTTCATATTCTGATTCCATATCTTTAATGTTAGCGACCTTTAGTGGAATACTTTTCCTCTTTTTCTTTTCATTTTCTTCGCCATTAACAAGTATCTTAAGCTTCATCTCATGTTCATGCAATTTACCAAAAAGAGTGTGTGTGTCATGGTTGCTAAATTCCTAGATTCATAAATCACATTGACTTTAGGTTGCAAATTTGGTTTAGGCATCTGAGAATTTTTAGAACCAATTCTTCATTTGAAAATGTTTGTCCCAGAGTTCTCATATGACTCAAGATATAGGTAAATTGTGTTTGCATTTGATTTATATTCACTTTAGATTTAATTCTAAAAAACTAATAACTGTAAGTTAATGTGCCGAACCTTGCTCTCTTTACCCTATTAGCTCGTTCATATGTTATTTGGAGAATGTCCCACATTGCTTTTACAGTCTCGCAGTGAGAATCTC